>MU006796.1:4651-63378 GCA_010093635.1 Massarina eburnea CBS 473.64 | reverse complement strand
ATGGCTCAATCCTGGCCATCCGATAGGCCCTCAGATAAACGGAATCCAAACTCCTCTGGGCCTAGTCGAGACCAGTTGCAAGAGACTATGCGGTAGTTTGGAGGATTGTGTGTGGGATTTGGGGGTTGCGGTGAAGATTGATCTACGTACGTGGTGAAGATCCTTCGATGGCCTTCGATGGCGCAAAGGTACCCAGGCTGACATGACACTGCAGTAGCCTTCGCCATCAGTCGGGTTTCTTTTCCTTTACTCATCTCGTTTTTCTAACTACATCACTATGCACATCTCCGAGAAATTGGCCCTCTCCAGGGCGGAGGGGAAGCCTACATTTTCCTTTGAGTTCTTCCCGCCCAAGACTGCCCAGGTTAGTCTGACATGCAGAATTCTATTCGGACATCAAGGACTAAAAATGGCAGGGCGTTCAAAATCTCTACGATCGCATGGACCGCATGCACGACTTCGGTCCCACCTTCATCGACGTAACATGGGGCGCCGGCGGCACCCTCTCCCACCTTACCTGCGAGATGGTCAAGGTTGCCCAGAGCGTGTACGGTCTTGAGACATGCATGCACCTCACCTGCACGGACATGGAGAAGTCGAAGCTGGACGACGCGCTCAAAGAGGCTAAACTCGCCGGCTGCTCAAACATCCTGGCTCTGAGAGGCGACCCGCCTAGAGAGAAAGAGAAGTGGGAGGCGACGTCCGGCGGCTTCCGCTATGCCAAAGACCTGGTCAAATACATTCGCGAGCGCTACGGAGACTACTTCGATATTGGTGTGGCGGGGTACTCGGAAGGCTGCGATGACAACGAGGATGTCGATGAGCTTATCGATCATCTCAAAGAGAAGGTGGATGCAGGCGCAACCTTCGTTGTCACCCAAATGTTCTACGATACCGACCTATTTCTAGAATGGGTGGCCAAGGTCCGCGCAAAGGGCATCGACATACCCATCATTCCGGGCATTATGCCAATTCACACACACGCCGCTTTCCTTCGGCGCGCCAACTGGACAAGGTGCAATATCCCTAAGCACTGGACCGAAGCGCTCGAGCCTGTCAAAAATGACGACGTCGAGGTCCGCGCAGTTGGCAGAGACCTTGTCGCAGAGATGTGTCGCAAGCTAATCGACGCTGGCATTCTGCATCTGCATTTGTAAGTCCCGAACCCCCCGAAAGTCCCGAAAGTCGCCGAGTGTGGTCAACTGACTAGATTAGTTACACGATGAATCTGGCCCAAGCTACGCGCATGGTCCTCGAAGAACTCGAGCTATTGCCCGACCTCGAAAGCCCATTGCAGAAGCCGCTCCCTTGGCGACCATCCCTTGGCCTCAACCGTCGCGACGAAAATGTCCGACCCATCTTCTGGCGCAACCGCAACCGATCCTACGTCGCCCGTACTCAAGACTGGGACGAGTTTCCTAACGGTCGTTGGGGTGACGCTCGATCGCCTGCCTTTGGAGAGCTCGATGCATACGGTGTTGGTCTCAAAGGCACCAATGCGCAGAACATCAAGCTGTGGGGATCACCGGAGTCGATCCAGGACATCTCGGATCTGTTCGTGCGTTATATGTCAGGAAAGCTCGATTCGTTGCCATGGAGCGAAGCGCCCATCTCGAACGAAGCAGATACTCTGACGAAAGATCTGATCGACCTCAACCGACGAGGCTTCCTGACCATCAACTCACAACCCGCCGTGAACGGAGCCAAGTCGAGCCACCTTGTCTACGGATGGGGACCACGCAATGGTTACGTCTACCAGAAGGCTTACCTAGAAACACTTGTCTCACCGGAGCACATCGCCGAGTTGATCACTAGGATCGAACGTGATCCGGGCATGACCTACTATGCAGTCAACAGGGACGGCGATCTGAAGACGAACACGCCTGGTGATGGCCCGAACGCAGTTACTTGGGGTGTCTTCCCTGGTAAGGAAATCGTCCAACCAACCATCGTCGAGACTGTCAGCTTCCTCGCCTGGAAGGACGAGTTCTACAAGGTGGGCAAAGAGTGGGCGAACTGTCACTCTTCAGTCAGTCCCTCACGATACGTCATCGAGGACGTTATGGATACGTGGTATCTAGTTAACATTGGTAAGTCTGACTTCATACTTTACACAAGGATATTACCTAACCAAGAATCGTAGTACACAACGACTTCCATATCGATCATGGCATCTTCCCTCTCTTTGAAGGCCTTCAAGTTGCCGACATGGACAAGCCTCTCCACAGGCTCGAAGTTCCCAACGGCAACGCCACAAATGGCGCCCCCAACGGCGAGTCCACTACCAACGGCCAGAAATCGACCCTGAACGATCTCGTCGATGCTGCCAAGTCAGCCGCCGAGACGGTGACCCAAGGCATCAATGGCCTGGCGGTGTCTTCTAACTAATAGCTCCTCACGATCTTATTGCATTCAACAGGCAAGATCTGTCTCATTCTCGCGCCCCGGCATCTCTTTAATCTTTTCCGAATCGTCTGCGAGCCATTTGGTCGGCGCACGACTACATATACTTTCAACAGTACCATAATTTTTCGTTCTGTACCTTCCACGGCGTTTTTCGGAGGTTTGTTTTATGATCAAGGGTCAAAAGAAAAGAATCTTGCATCAACTGGCATATGGGAGGCGTCTCTTCAACCTGACGACCGTCACGAAAGGCATGGCATTGGCATGGCATGTGATAACGTGCATACATTCATCACCCGGCACCGGCAACCGGGCATGGAAAAATACCTGGGAAGGATCAACGAATTGGTTGATCTCTTTCTATTTGATTGCAAGATACCCCGATCGGCTCCCTCAACGGCGCTGGTCATCGATATTATATATAAAAATATGAATGTTTTAGTAATTGTTGGTTTTCCTATCGTGCGCGATCCAAACGGAGTAATTCTAGTCCTGAGATTTGCAGCTAATAAGACGGGTACTTCTGCCGCTAGACCTCGCCTGCCATCATCTTGTCCAAGCTCGAACGCATGATCTGTAGAATCGGACCCTATCCTTGATAGATCTGTATCCTCTTAAAAAGGTAAACGGTTGTTGCTGACATGGTCGGTTGTGATGAAACTCTGTAGTCTTGAATCCTACACAGTTCCTTCCCTCAGCTCGTAATAGTACCTGTAAACATGCCGCCTCCTTTTGCCGCTCTCGTAAGGCCGAACCCGGCGCTGTAAAAGTGAATTTAGCCACGTCACTAGGTACTGGACTTTCCAAGGTCACCGCCCGTAACGCACTAGTCAAGGAGGCAACTAGGTGTTCCGGTGTTTCCGCGCTGCATAGTGTGCCCTGATCCGCGCGGCCATTTCGTATGTACAAACGTATGAATGCAGAAGACGGTTTTCAAGATCTTCAGAGGATCGAATGTGATGGTCGCGGTAGGTAGATAGATGGGAGGTTAGCTATGGTTGGTTACGATATTGTATGTAGGTACGATCGATAACCATCGACAATCATTGGGGGGGAGGAATGACGCGCATGCGACGCTTAAATTTGGAAACCACGTGCAAGGACCATCACTTATATACTTGCTTTCATGGTTCAACACTGTTCCGACTTCATCGAACCGTAGCCGTGCATCAACCTCTACATGTCGAATTCATCCCCAGGTTATCGAGTTGCGTGACCAGTACCTACCTAGGTGGTATGGGCGTTGGGTTGTACGAAGCCTCCCCCAGAGCAACGCGTCAAAATGGCCATGTTCATGCAATTACAAAGTATAACCAGGTCCACAACGCGTGGCATCTCGGTACCTCGGTCGATCATCCAAGTCTCCGCAATGGCATAGCTCGGTCTGAGATTCTGAATATGCCTCCACTCTACGCAATCGCGTGCAACCAATACGGAAAAGTGGAGTCCCTTCAAGCGTGGTCATTAACTTACCAAGCAGGCCTCCTTTGCAATGTGCCGCCTTTGCGAACATTCATGCGTCCCAAGGTTCTTGGATGTCGGGCCAATTGCTTCCTTCTCTCTGCCACTGTCGCTCTTTCTGCACTCGCTTCTCCCTTTCTTTGCCTTCTTCTATCTCTTGGAGCCGTGGAAAGCACTATTGTTGTATAATGTCTACCTTAAACATCGAATTACCTACGGAGGGCCAATGGAACTCTAAGCCAGCATGGAAACTTCCAGGGTTTGCGGAACCACTTGTAAGTTCATTGTCGACTCCTACGGCACTGTACCAGGAACAAGGCCAACATACTTCTAGATTGTAGCTTCCATCCTTTTCGGTTTCATGTACCTCACCCGAAGGCGGAACTACAGAATATTTGGCACAAACGACAGCTATACCGACCGCGCCGGCGCTTCCTCCGACAACCTCCTCTCCTACGTCTCCGATTCAGATAGCGAATACGAACCCATTTCAACACTCAAAAACGCGCCCAAAATCCGAAGATGGTGCTGCTGCGTACTTGCCTTACCAAACACGTCCCGATTCCGCAACCACTTCCATTCCCGCATACTCCAAAAATTCCCGTTTCTGATGGAGATGTTCTACTGGATCGTAAACTACGCCTTCTATCGCATGACGTCGACTATTTCGCAAAAGCTGTTCGCGGAGTCGGGGATATGGGATGTGGCCCAGAATCATGGCATTGCTGTGTTGGAGGCGGAGGAGTATGGGTTGTTGAGCTTCTTCATTCCGATTCGGGAGCGGGAGTTGCAGCAGTGGTTCATGAATGGACACCAGGATGCTCTTTCAGTGCTGAACAGAGCGTATGCCTTGATTCACATCCCGGGGACCGTTGGGTGAGTAAGACATGCGAATCGCCGAGGCCGTGGTGTTAACTGTGATAGATTCATCTGCTGGTACTACTATGTCGCGCCCTCCTTCGACACCTTTGCCACGGCACGCCGAACCATGACCTTGACCAACTTCTGCGCCTTCCTGACATTCATCATCTACCCATGCATGCCGCCGCGACTGCTCCCCAAAGAGTACGGCTTCCTCGACACGGTCCGACACGACGATGCGCAAAGTGTCTGGATGAGCGGTAAATACGTCAACTCGCTGGCAGCAATGCCGTCCATGCATTTCGGCTACTCATTCTGCATCGGCTCCACCCTCATCTACCACTCCGGGATATTCCGCCGGACGCTCGAGAAGGGCGAGTCGAGAAAAGGTCTTGCGTGGAAGTTGTTTTATCTGGCGCTGGGAATTGGATATCCTGGCTTCATTTTGACGACGATTGTGGCGACGGCGAATCACTATTATATGGATGCGGTGGTTGCGATGGCTTTTGTGGTGATTGCGTTCCTGTGCAACAAGGCTTTATATGTCTTCATTCCCGTGGAGGATCTGCTGCTGTTTGTTATCCGTGCGGAGAAACCTGTGCCTACGACGGGCCGCCGGTTCCACGAGCGCGGTGGAAGGATATAAGGGCAGTTGCTGTGTTTGAATGCGAGGTTATTGGTAGCATCGTTTCTTCAAAAGTTTGCTGACTGTGTTGTGCCTTCGAATGAAGTTCGAATGAAGTGAATGACGCGAAATTCAATGGAGGCTTGGCGTCACATGACGTCTCGGAAGTGGAAGGTGGCCGATTGACCGCCGCTCCTCGAATACAGAAAGATCCCCACCAACATTCATTCCTTATCCCACCCGCGAGCCCCTTAATAGTCGCCCCTTTGCGCGCTGCCATTGCGACCACTCCTTCCACCCCGTAATCCCATTGATACTCCTCACCACAGCCTCCGCGATCATCACCACCATGTCGGCACCGTTAGCGACAAAGACGCAGTCGCAGAACATCTTCACCAAGTTAAAGTCCAAGGCCGCGAACAAAATCTGCTTTGACTGCGGCGCGAAGAACCCGACATGGAGCTCTGTACCCTTCGGCATCTACCTCTGCCTCGACTGTTCTTCCAACCATAGAAACATGGGCGTGCACATCTCGTTCGTGCGGTCCACCAACCTCGATCGTACGTTTCCCGATTCCGTGGGACATATCAGGCAGGAAGCATTCTAACCCAAGCAGTTTGGCAATGGGACCAGCTCCGTGTCATGAAGGTCGGCGGCAACGAGAGCGCGACCAAGTACTTCCAGACACACGGCGGATCAGCTGCGCTCGCCAGCAAGGACTCGAAGGCGAAATACACGAGCAACGCGGCTACAAAGTACAAGGAGGAGCTTGTGAGGCGGAGCGCGGCAGATGCCAGGCAGTACGTTGTATCCGGTTCAGGGGGCTGCGGAAGGCAAAGCTGATATGCGTTCAGATACCCCGAAGAGGTCGTAATAACAGATGTGCCCGAACCCACCGGCAGCGACGGTACCAACACGCCCGCCGGCGACGACGATGACTTTTTCTCCTCCTGGGACAAGCCCGCCATTAAGCGCCCCTCGAACCCTCCCTCTCGCGTCGGCACGCCGCGCGCGCAATCCCCTTTCCTCAAGCCCGGCGCGAACGGCGATGCTGCGGGACGCCCCAAATCACCGCTCGCCGGAGGTTCTGCGCCCGCCGCCGCGATCCCCTCTGCCAAACCCGCTGTCCGGAAGACTACCGCTGGAGCTGCACCCAAGAAGAACATTCTGGGAGCGAAAAAGAAGGGTCTGGGGGCGAAGAAGGTGGTTGCTGCAGATGATTTGGATTTCGAAGAAGCCGAACGCAAGGCCCGCGAAGAAGCTGAGCGCATTGAGAAGTTGGGCTACGATCCCAACGCCGAGGCCGCCGAAGCTGCCCCTATAGCGAAGCCCAAAACTACCGAAGCCTCCAACATCGCTGCCCCGACCCCGCTCTCCCCGCGTAGCGGCGGCTTTGGATCGACCGCTAAGCCGGAGAAGTCAAGTCAGGATGTAGAGAGACTGGGCATGGGCGTTGGGCGTTTAGGCTTTGGACAAGTCGCTGGAGGCAAGAAGGCTGCTGCACCGAAGAAGTTGGGCGGCTTTGGCAGCGTGTCCAAGGCCGAGGCCGACGACGAGAAGTTCGCCCGGGAGAAGTTTGGAACGCAGAAGGGCATTTCCAGCGACGAGTTCTTTGGCCGCAACGCCTATGATCCCGCGCAAACTTCTGCGGCCAAGGAGAGGTTACAAGGTACGTTCCTCTCATTTCTCGCCTCACCACACAGTTTTAGGACCAAGAATGCTAACATGATTGATTACAGGCTTCGAAGGCGCGTCCGCGATCTCATCGAACGCTTACTTTGGCCGTCCCGAAGACGACACCCAAGAGGAAGACTACGGCGACTTGGAATCCGCGGCCAAGGACTTTGTTCGCAAGTTCGGCATCACGGCTTCTGACGATTTGGAGAATCTTTCCAGTTTGCTCGGCGAGGGGGCGACGAAGCTGCAGGGTGCGGTCAGGAATTATTTGAACTCGTAGGAGGATGAGAATAATCTGTGGCGCTGATGCGGTGGGTGTGGTTTGCGTTGGAATGTAATAGACATGGTGGGATGGTTGTGTACGGTGGTAGGGGCGGAAGAGGGGGATTGAAATGGATGGGACGGGATGGCGAGGGAAAAGGTGATGGGATGGAATGGAATGAGACTATGAGTGATGAGATGGGTTGAATTGTTGGTGCGGGGAGGGAGTGGTGTGGTGTGGTGTATGCTAGACCGGAGGGTGCAAAATGGGTGGCTGCCCCCTTTGATTTTTTTTTTACATTCTTCGTTCTCCTTTTTCGACCGTATATGAATATATATCAATATCCCTTTCTTCGACGGATTTGTTCGCGATTTTGTTAATGGTCATGCTGATGTTGACATTATGGCTTCCTTTTACTTACTAGCTCGCTGGCTCACTCGCTCTGAGAACAATAAATGGTTCTGGTATAGCGGTATACCTCATGACTTAAGAAAGAACAATGTATATAGTAATGAAATCGTAATAACTATAACACGATTCTGAGCAAGAGTTTGGTTTGCAGAGCTGCAATGTCCAACGCGGTGTCCAACGGGGTTCCAGACGCGATTCGCAACCTCTGAACAAAGACTTTGGGATGAGATAGGATCAGGGCCCTGATATACGATATCGCGAAGTGTAGGAGAGAGGATAGTGGGATGGAGATGGAGAGGAAGAGGAAGAGAAGGGGGAGTAGGGAGTAGGGTATGGTGGTGGTTATTGGTAGTAGGGGAGGGGAGGGGAGATTTACTATTATGAAGGGGCTTATTTGGAGGGTATGTGTACCATGGGTATGTGGCGAATGAAGGGTATAGGTGGTGGGGAGGTGGGAGAAGGGGTTGGTTGGTTGGGGGTGAATGGGTAGGTGATGGTGGTGTTGGTGGACTGTTTGATATGCGAATATTTTCGAGATCGGGGTCGGTTGGTTGTTGTAGGTTCCTCCCTTTGCTTTTCCTGGGTTCTGGGGTCTTGTGTATGGCGGCTTTGTGGACGACTTCGTGAGCCTTGGCTTCATTGTTGAGATATGCTTGTGCCATGGATAGTACGGGCAGAAGTAAGAGAACTAAAGGTAACGTCTAGTCGAACGACTATGAGTCTTTAGACCCTAGATCGTGGGTGTCGGTGAATGTGTAGTTTTCTAATGCAGAAGCTAGAGTCCCTAAGTCTGGTTTTACTATGGGACAGTCTGACGACAAGCACTAAGAATACTATAGACTAGATACGCGGGACCACCCTCGGTAAAAAACGACGTATCTCCCAGCTGTTCATATTAATACTTTGCACTCGGACTAGGATAGAAATCCCCACCCTGAACGTACACAACAAACTAATTCTTGCTTCTGATAGGTAGTAGGGCTCTAATCTGTAGCCCGTCTAACAGACACATAAACGCCACTCTCGCAGCTTCCTGTTCGCTTGGCAATAGCGCCCCAAGAAGGCTATCGCGGACAGGAACGTAAAGGACTAGAACCGGGCGATGTAGACCAGGATTTACCAGTGGTAGGCAGTGATTTCACACTCGAATTGGGAGAATGGCGGTGAGGGTGGCGAGGCCGGTTACGAGTTGCGTGTCGCTGAGTATGAGGACGGATTTTTAGTGGCGTATTCGAAGTGTCGCGAAGGCTTCCATGGTATTACGTGGTGTTGGAGGAAGGTGGTGATGCTGGAGTCGGTGGGGTTGGTGGGGTGTTTGTTTGGTACTTATGCCGATTCCTGAGAAGTCGGGGTTCGAGAGGAGGAGTGGTGGATTTATTCCTGAGAGTTGTGCGAGATGGATCCAGGAGCAATTGGGATGGTGACAGTGCCGTTCATTGCAGCGTGGGGATGATCATGACGTTGGGTTGAAAAGTGGCTTTGGAACGGAAATGTCGAGGAGGGGCAGTGGTATATTGGTCAAATCATATTTTTGAATTGGGACTGGTAGTACGGAGAGGAGAGTGGTGGACAAGGAAATGGTCACATCGGGATGCTTTTGGGAAACTCATGTTGTTCCTGCAACGCAAGTCGAAACAAGATGAGGCGAATGGAATGGAACAATTATGAGAAAACACAAAATACAAGAAGAGGCTGATATGGACCTTGCTGTTCGCGTTCTATCTGTTCGAGCTCTGGTGTCGACAGATTCGTCAAGTGTCCAGCGGGTACCAAAGGATCATCGGGAAAGTGACTAGAGACTATCTGGTTTGGCATGAACAGCGCTAGTCATCACTGCATAGTCCCTTGATTGAACTCTAGATATAATTTCCAAAGTACAATCGACCAAAGTTCTGCCTCCGTACAGTACGGTCCCGCATTCGGAGGCACTGTCACTCCCATATTTTGCAGCTACTCCAAGCTAGGTCATGTTAAGTAAATGATCTTGGAATAGTATACCATGATGAAAAAACCACACTCTCCATCGAGGTTGAGTTTCATAACGATATCTGCACGAGCTGATGAGGGCTGGTGGGACAACTGGTGGGATATCGCTAGTGGTGGCACTAGCGCCTCGGTAAAGAAGAATCCCTGCTAGTGCATGTGCCTAAGAAAATATTCAAACTCCAGGTGCGTATCGATAGCCACTTCGTCGAACTTTTCGTTTCGACACCACAACCCAAGACCACACAATGGCGCAAACAAAGTCCCAATGGAAAGACATTCCCGTCGTTCCGACGAGCCAGGAGTTCCTGGACATTGTGCTTAGTCGGACGCAGCGCAGGCTCCCCACCCGTACGTTTCCCCACCTGCCCGATGTTCGAATAGCAATACTAATGCCGAGTAGAAATCCGCGCTGGCTTCAAAATCAGCCGTATCCGAGCCTTCTACACGCGAAAAGTCAAGTACACGGCTGAAACCTTCACCGAGCGCCTCTCCGGCACTATCCAAGCTTTCCCCCGCCTTCAAGACATCCATCCGTTCCATCGCGATCTTCTCAACACTCTGTACGATGCGGATCACTTCAGGATTGCTCTGGGTCAGCTGAACACGGCCAAGTCGCTCATCGAAGCCGTGTCTCGTGACTACGTGCGGTTGATCAAGTATGGCCAGTCGCTGTTCCAGTGCAAGCAGCTCAAGCGCGCTGCGCTGGGTCGCATGGCCACAATTTGCAAGCGTCTCAAAGACCCACTCGTGTACTTGGAGCAGGTGCGCCAGCATTTGGGCCGTCTCCCCTCGATCGACCCGAACACGCGCACACTCGTCATCTGCGGCTACCCGAACGTCGGAAAGTCGTCTTTCTTGAAGAACATCTCGCGCGCCGATGTCGATGTCCAGCCGTATGCTTTCACGACGAAGAGTCTTTTCGTGGGCCACTTCGACTACAAGATGCTGCGATTCCAGGCCATCGATACGCCTGGTATCTTGGACCACCCGCTGGAGGAGATGAACACGATTGAGCACCAGAGTATCTGCGCTATTGCCCATCTTCGTGCTGCCGTCATGTACTTTATGGACCTGTCCGAGCAGTGCGGTTACTCAGTGTCCGCCCAGATTGGGCTTTTCAACTCCATGTATGCCTCCCATGCCTTTATTCCCCGAACACGACTAACCCAATGATAGCAAACCTCTATTCGCCAACAAGCTTGTCTTCATTGTTATCAACAAGATCGATCTTGCGCGGCCCGAGGATCTAGACCCCTCCGTTCAAGAGCAGCTCCAGGGCATGCTCAAGTCCGGCGAGGTAGAGCTTCTCCAGCTCTCGTGCACAACGACAGAGGGTGTGATGAACGTCCGAAACGCCGCATGCGATCGCTTGCTAGCTGCTCGCAACGCCGAGAAGCTCAAGGCAGGCACCAACAGCTCCGGTGAGCCGAATGGTCGTCTCGGCGACCTTCTCCGCAGGATTCACGTCGCCCAGCCGATGGGCGGTGTCACTCGCGAGACTTTCATTCCGGAAGCTGTCAAGAACAGGAAGAAGTACGACCCCGAAGACCCCGACCGCCCGAGGCTGGAGCGCGATCTCGAAGAGGAGGAGGGTGGCGCAGGTGTGTACAACTTCAACATGCGCAAGAACTACCTCCTGGAGAACCCCGAGTGGAAGGAAGACCGTATCCCAGAAGTCTTCGATGGAAAGAACGTCTACGACTTCATCGATCCCGAAATCGAGGCCAAGCTCGCAGCGCTCGAAGAGGAGGAAGACAAGCTCGAGGCGGACGGTTTCTACGAGTCCGACGACGAGGTCGAGGACGCAGAGGAAGCCGACATCCGCTACAAGGCCGAGCTCATCCGCGAGAAGCGCGTCCTCATCCGCAACGAAGCCAAGATGCGCAAGTCCCTCAAGAACCGCGCCGTCATCCCCCGCTCCGCTAAATCGCAGAAGCTCTCGAAGATGGAGTCGCATCTCGAGAGTCTCGGCTACGACACTACCAAGGTTGCCGACCGTGCCCGCAGCCAGAGCCGTGGCCGCACCGTCTTGCGCAGCCGCTCTGATGGTCTCGATGCCGATGCCATGGATATCGACACACCCAAGACTAACCTTGAGCGGTTGAAGAGTCGGGGCAGAGAGCCAAGCACCAACAGGAGGGAAGACGGTGTTGTTAGCGAGGAGGCGAGGACGAATGCGCAGAGGATGGCCAAGCTGGGCCAGAAGAAGATGAACAGGATGGCTCGGCAGGGTGAGGCGGATAGGCACCAGACCGGGTCGCTTATCAAGCATTTGGTGAGTTTCCCCTTGATTTTACTACAGTTGAATGATGCTAATGTTCGTAGGTCAGCGGCAAGCGTGGAATGGGCAAGACGGACAGGCGATAAAAGCACAGGTTGTAAAGGCAACGTTGCGAGCATTTTTGGCGTCGGTGGCGTTCGGGATCTGGTCGATACCATCTTTCGTGGATTCACACAAAGCTTAAGAAAGAAGTTGGTTTATAAGTGATTCTGATATTACATTGATCTCACACATGTTCATCTGTCAATCGTACATACACCCAAACGCCTTCTAGTTTTCTCAAAGCCTATCGTACCAGGTATCCGCCGGGGTTCTTATATTGGTACAGTTGTAGCGTAGCTACCGTGAAGAGTGGTGAGCTAGAAGGAGCAAAGTACTAATGCAGGAAGTAGCTTTTGTGCGCAGAGAATAAATAAAAAAAGTCTAGTCGCGCTCAAAGTAGACCTTTCGGAACAGCTGTCACACGTGTCGTTAGTATTCTGCCCATTTGCAAATAGAAGGAGGAAAAATAGACTTACCGCCCACGTCCCCGCCACACCCGCAACAATGCCCGAACTAATCATCATGGGCCGAACCCCCCTCGTGCTTTTAAATATCGCTCCACTCGCCGCACCTGCAAGCACACTGTTTGTCATATCATGCTTCCCCCGGTAATGCCCAATCGTGCTATTAATCCCGTTGTACACCATGGCCACCACGCCCGCCGAGTTGCCCAGAAACGGGCCTCTTCGCGTCACGGCGTTCAGCACGCCATTGAGTCGTAACCGCGGCGGCATGGATGCCGGGTTCTTCTGGAGCCCTTCCGCGAGTCCCCAGGCTCCGCCTACGGTTAGCGCAGAGAGGTACGAGATTCCGGTTCCGTAGCAGAGGTCGTCGGACCAGCCGCGCGAGGGCAGTGCGGATTGCGCGCCGGGTAGGTCGGAGAGCACAGAGTCTTCGAGTTGGAGGTAGTCTAGTGTGTTTTGGTCGAGGCCGGCGAGCGGGTGGAGTTGTGTGGGGTCGAGGATGAAGTCGGAGGGGTTTTGGATGGCCGTGTTGGGGTCGAAGGGTGTGGGTGTGAAGTTGTCGTGGGGTTCTTGGGTTGGTGCGGGAGGTGTTGATGAGGACTTGCGCCCTGTGAGTGTGTCCCAGCTATTTTCTTTTTTTAGTTTTTTTTACATGTGCGGAATTGTATGGTGGGAGGGACCTACATTGTCATGTTGAAGATGGTGGACAGTGTCGTGCAAAGAAATCGGTGAGGTCAGCGCAACCTGCCTTGGATGATGCGCTCGCCGTCCTGGAGGCCGCGGATGCTCGCACGAAACAGCGAGGGGATTGAGAGGGCGATGCGGCGCGGAAGGACGATCGCAGTGATGATGGCGGCGTTGCAGGTAATCCAGAGTTTTGAAGTTCGCGAAAAGAAAAAAGGCCAGGACTGACGACTAGGAAGGGCGCTCGGACCACCCGCAGTCGATCGGTCCTTCCTCTGACGATTTGATTCCGAGTCTCGGAAAGGAAAGTGCGACACACAATAATAATACGCGCCATTCCCAGTCGTTCCTTCCCACGACAACAATTCTGCCATGGCGCTCCCCGAGTACAAGCAGGCCTTCCTCTCCGACTGCGTCTCCTCTGACGCCCTCAAGTTCGGCACCTTCACTCTCAAATCGAAGCGCACGTCGCCCTACTTCTTCAACGCGGGGCTCTTCCACCGCGCTGACCTGCTGCGCTCCATTTCCACCGCCTACGCGCACACGCTCAAAGCCCACGCCGATGCAGACCCCACCTTCCACTTCGACGTCCTGTTCGGCCCCGCTTACAAAGGCATTCCCCTCGCCGCCGCCACTATCGATAAGCTCGCCGCCCTCGACTCTGCCGCCTACGGTCGCAAGAGCTACAGCTTCAACCGCAAGGAAGCCAAGGACCATGGCGAGGGCGGCAGCATTGTGGGCGCGTCGCTCAAGGGGCAGAAGATTGTGATTGTCGATGATGTCATCACTGCGGGCACGGCTATCAGGGAGGCTATCGATATCATCCAGAGAGAGGGCGGCGAGCTGGTCGGCATTATTGTTGCGTTTGATCGCTTGGAGAAGACGCCTAGCGCCACCGATGACGATGGCACGCCGAGGCCGAGCGCGATTGGTGAGGTGAGGAAACAGTATGGCATTCCTGTGCTGCCTATTCTCACCCTGGACGATGTTGTCGAGTACTTGAGGGGCTTGGGGAGTGAGGCCGATCTTAAGAGGCTGGATGAGTATCGTGCAAAGTACAGGGCGAGTGATTGAGCTACTCTCCTCTCCTCTCCCCTCTTCTATCCGCTGCGATGCGACACGTACTTTACGAAGCCCTTCTGTACCATTTCAGGTGCTATACGGATTTCAGGTGGCACGACGAAGTAATGTGGTTGTTTGCGGGTTTAGTCCAGCTAGTAACGCAGAATTAACAAATTAACGACCCTAATCTAGACCAGCATTCTAGTGGTCGCCCCAAAGCTTCCTATACGCGCTTGCAGCCCTTCTTCATCTACGCAACACCTTCGCCCACTCTTTTGCGTTACCGTGACCAATAATGCCGGCTATCCATTTGCGGTCGGGGAACCACGATGGATCAGCACTCCCGTCAGCCCCATGCGCCCATCTTGGCAGCCCCGGCTTAGACGCTCGGATTCACCCTGTTGCATGTCCGTCGTCATGCCCGTCACCGTGTCTTCCTCCGCCGACCCTGAGCCCATGACCGATTCTTAGGAGTCGTCTTTTTTTGTTCTTGTACCTTTTTTTTAGCGTGTGTGAACTGGTGGTTTAGACACTCGTTTGGGGTTGCGGTGACGGGAGCTTTTGTGTTTCTGTTATACCATCCCATCTTATCCCATCCCATCCCTCCTGCGACGACTACTTGCGCGACTTTCCGCCCCTAGCTCTACGAACTTGGCCTAGAAGCTCTAGCTTCTTCGCCTTCCTCCCCCTCTCTTACAGTTCCACGTACAATGCGTCCTCGGATCAAGCTCCCCCGCAATGCCCCGAGCCAACCACCCATGTCCCGCCGCCGAAAGCGAAACCTCACCTACGCCTTCGTCTTCGTCTCCATCTTCGCGCTCTACTACATATGGAGTCGGCCAATCGACCCCTTCGGCGTGCCCTGGGACCAGCACGTCGAATGGATGAACGACCGCGCCAACGTGGACGGCTTCATATCGAAAGGCTCCTACGACTGGCGCAACGCGCCCTTCCAGAACAAAATCACAAAATACACATCCCTGCCCGCAGGCACCCCGAAAGCGCTGCCGCCCGTGCAATTCTCGTTCCCGCCGGAAACGGCGTCCCAGAGGAAGAAGAGGGAGAAGCGACGCATGGCCGTGCGTAACGAGTTCGAGCGGAGTTGGAAGAGCTATAAGAAATATGCCTGGGCGAAGGATGAGCTTGCACCGCTAGATGGTAGGGCTGTGGATTCGTTCGGTGGGTGGGGTGCTACACTCGTGGATTCGCTGGATAGTTTGTGGATACTGGGCTTCAAGAAAGACTTCTACGATGCTGTGGGCGCTGTTGCGGCTATCGATTTCGGAAAGACGGAGTCGGTGTCTATAAGCGTGTTTGAAACCACGATTCGCTATCTTGGCGGCTTCCTGAGCGCCTACGATCTCAGCCAAGAGAAGGTGCTGCTCGACAAGGCTATACAGCTAGGCGAGATGTTATACCGCGCATTCGACACCGAACCGAACAACCTACCCATGGACCGCCTGGTCGTAGAAATGGCAAAAGATCCCACAAGCCCTTCCAAAATGTCCGAAGGCAACATCTGCTTCGCTGCCTTTGCCTCCCTCACCATGGAATTCACGCGCCTCGCCCAAGTCACCCAGCAAGCCAAATACTACGACGCCGTCGCCCGCGTAACAGCCTTCCTCGACCGCGTCCAGAACACGACCAAGATCCCGGGCCTCTTCCCCATCAACGTAGACGCCCACGACGAAGACGTGAGTCGCGGATCGCAATTCACCATGGGCGCCCTGGAGGATTCATCCTACGAATACTTCCCCAAAATGCACGCCCTCCTCGGCGGTCTCGAACCCGCGTACGAAAAACTCTGGAAAGAATCCGCCCCCGTCATCGACAAACTCATGCTTTTCCGCCCCTTGCTGCCGAATGCAGAGAAGAGCGAGGACTTGTTGTATGCGGGCGATGTCACGAGTCTTAATGATGGCTCCGTGAGGCTGGAACCAGAAATGCAGCACCTTACTTGTTTTATCGGCGGCATGTTCGCCCTCGCCGGTCGTCTGTTTACTGACCCCCACCATGTCGACCTCGGCGCCAAACTCACCGAAGGTTGCATCTACGCGTATAAAGCTACGCCCAAGGGTATCATGCCCGAAGTCTTCACTCTCGCGCCTTGCCGTGATAGGAAGACTTGTCCGTGGAACGCTTCCCAGTACGAAGAAGATGTGAGGCGCCGCAGTTATACGAAATCTCATGCCGAGTTCAAGGCGTATGTTGCCGATGAGGCGCTTCCTAAGGGCTTCACTGGTGTTAGGGATAAAAGGTACCTTTTGAGACCGGAGGCTATTGAGTCGGTTTTCATCATGTATCGTGTCACGGGCCATGAGGAGTATTTGGATCATGCGTGGGATATGTTTGAGGCTATTGTTAAGGCTACCACGACCAAGTTTGGGAATGGCCAGCTTTTTAGTGTGATGGCGAGTGGGTATCGCGAGGTGGAGGATAAGATGGAGAGTTTTTGGTTGGCTGAGGTATGTGCAACGATTCCTGGTCGCGGGGGTGGACATTTTGCTAACACTTTTGCGACAGACGCTGAAATACTTCTACCTCATCTTCAGTCCGCCCGATATGATCAGTCTGGATCAATGGGTCTTTAATACCGAGGCCCATCCCTTTAGACGCCCGGGTTTGGAGGGGACGAAGGGCGCCCCGGCGCCGTATGAGTAGATGAACGCCTCTGCCTGTTGGATCGTGCGGGTGAGCTTGAGGAACCCTTTGTTCATAGTGGAGGTGGGACTGGAAGAGAATGAGGAAGAGAGGTAGTGATCGTGACTGAGTATGGTATGGTATGCTGACCCTTTTTGCATGATACCCGCCCGAGACCTGGTTTGGGGCTCTCGTGTTCTCTTTTGAATATCTATCTCTATGTCTCTATCTATATGTCTGTGTCTATGTCTGGCTGAAGGTAGCTCTCTGTCTGTCTATCCGTATATATGGTCCGTATATCTATCTCCCTATCTAGTTGGCGAGATGATGGAGAGAGGACTGGGGTCGAGTGGGGTGTGGTTTTGTGCATTTTCTTGGATGGCGTGGCGTTTGGGGAGGGATTGGGGTTGGGATTGGGAATTGCGGATTGGAATTAGGTATAAAAATGAAGAAGATCGAAGAGGGAAAGATTATATATAGGATTGGATCTGGAAGGGAACAGATTGCAGTAGGGTAGGGTTTATAGAATGAAGGTATTTGCATTATATTTGGTGTAATGTGTGCTTTGTGCAGTTTTGCTTGTTTACTTGTTTGTTTATTAACTTTTTTCGTTTGTCTACTTATTCGTTTGATTACTTGATTATTTGATTATTTATTTGTTTACTCGTTTGTTTACTCGTTTGCTTGTTCAATTATTTACTTAATTACTTGTTCGTTCGTTTCCTCAGTAGCTCGGTAGTATTAAGTAAGAAATGTTAGATTGTAGTGTGTGTTTAGGGGTAGATCGTCATGGTAATAGTGATAGTGATGTAATAGTAATAGTGAATTTGTACTGTAGATGTGGATATCAATAAATCACGAGCTGGTCACGATAAGAAGGCATCTTAATAGATTGATGGTAGTGATGATTTGCTACCTAAATTAAGGCAGTAACGGTTGTGTATGAAGTATCGTAGTAGAGGTTATCCTCAGATGTTGCTGAGATTTTGAAGTACCTAGTCCCTCGTCTTCGTCTTTTGCTATCTCGCCTCTCGCTTCCTAGCCAGCACGTAGCTGCAGGCCGTATATCGCAGGTTTTTTTTTGCCTCTAGGTATACCACATAGACGGGCATTGCTATCTCACGGCGACCGAGGACCTCACGGACAAGTGGTTTCTAAGCGACGGTGGCGCAGGCACAGGCATCCAGCACCGCCACACCCAATGACGTCATGTGCTTTCACTTACCCTTCAACAAATGGATGTTGAGTGCGTGGGCCGTGCGCTTCTTTCACCGGTGGTAGCGGTTGTCTACTTCTGCACACGTTGACTTGAGTATTTCTTCCCTGCACATCACGAGGTGTGGCGCCTACTACCTTGGATTTGAGTCCTTTCTCACTCACTTCATATCTATCTGGACCGACGGACGTATACGTACGCTTTTCTTACGCCTACTTGACCGCAGCAGCCACCAACGACCAACGGCTAGGCAGCAACTCACTTACTTTACGCACGTACGGTACTGACCGAGGCTTGCTGGTTTTTCCGCCTTCTTTCCCATTTATTTCCGGTTCTACTTGAAAAATTCGTCTCTGGGGTTTTGGGGATTTTGAATTTCGAAAAAGTTGTGTTAGTCCTGGTTTGTTGGACTTGGGCTAGCTGCACACCTGGTACCCCAGCATCACGCGCTCTAATCAGTCGCCACACCGCTGACAACACGTCTGTCTCCACCGCAGAACCGCCACATTCCGGCTTTTTGAATCTCGAGCATCGTGGCTCTATAAAACATATTATCTGTTTGCCTTGCCGATTCTTTGCAAGGTAATATTTGACAAATGGATATCCCACGCGGCCACGCCATGCTTCCCCTCAACGAGACTGACTTCCTGGACTTTATATTCAACTACTTCAAAGCCGAATATTCACCAATCCGGTCAATATGGTCGACAGCCTCAGCGCTGCCCACCTCGGCATATCGCTGGCAAGCGATGGGCAAGGAGCTCTTTCCGCACAACTTCCGGCCCGCAAACGCCCAGGCGCAAAAGGATATCGAATCGCTCGACTACTTTATCCGGAGATGGGATCTGGATGCAAGTTTCGTGCGGGGAATCGTCATCCGGTTCGCCACGTTCGAAGGGCACGAGAGGCTGGAGAAGAAATTGTTCGAGTGCTGTAGAATCGACCTGCTGGTCCGCAAGGCGTTGAAGGAGAAACATCTCATCGATAAACTGTGGCCGAGTCCCGCACCGAGGGATATCCCGAGAGATCTTCTGCACCAAGGCGTTCAGGTGCGCAAATGGTATGGCGATATGTTTGGGAAATATTTCAAGCATTTGCATTCCGTCGAGGACTTCTCTCTACGTTCCGAAATCGACGTTAGGATCAAAGGCAGTACGACGCTGATGCTTGTACCGTATGTCGACCACCTGGTATTTGGCGCTGTGGAGCCTATTGTGCCTATTGTGGCGACGGGGTCAGGGTTCTCGAATTCGACGGGAGCGTGGAAGCGCATCAAAGAGAGGGAAAGTGCGAAGAGTTTCGGCGAGCCTGCGAGGTTTGAAGTTCGATTCGAAGCGGAAGAGGGCATGGGAGAGGAGACGGTAGTTAAGAGTGTGGTCAGGCAGTGTCAATGTCTAAAATGTGGGAGTAAGAGGGATGTGCATGTGGACATATCTATTGATCCCGCAGCTGGACCTACAAACAGTAATATGGGGAAGCAGAGGGGTAGGGAGCCAACAGAACAAAATCCATCTAGGACTGCGATGAAATATAGCCCCGGATACAGTATGCCTGGCGCCGACGACGAGGCGCCGCCTCCACAACCGCCACGACCACAGTCAGATCCACAGACACCCAGATCCTCATCACCGCAGCAGAAGAAACAATGTCCCGCCTGCACCTTCTTCAATCACCCTGACCTCACAGCCTGCGAAATGTGCCAGAGCGAACTCCCGGACTCTGTTACCACGATACCATCTTCCCCGCCTCCGGCTGTTCCGCCACGGCAATCGGGTTCGAACACGCAGTCTCGCCATGCTTATTCTGCTTCTGTGCCTCCTCCCACTGCGACTGGGCAGGAACAGAAAGAGTCGTCGTTATCGTCGTTTAAACCAGCGCTACCAAGTCGGCAGAGTATTAGCTCGACACTGTTTGCCATTTTCCCCTTCTCCCAACAGCTGCAGAGTGAGCACCACGCCCACCTCCCGAGCACCCAACCAGGCGGCGACGAAACGACAACTGTACCGACAGCGACAAAGACGGAAGGGGAGTCAACCACCGAGCATCCCCTTACAAATGCACAACCTCAAGCAAAAGGCAAAAACAAACACATGGACGAGGAAAACTCTTCTTTGCTACCACCTCAACCATCCGAGCTCTCCCCGCCTACTTCACCTATCTCAGGCTTCCCCGAAATGGCAATGATGCCACTCACTCCCCCTCCAACATCTACCTCTTCCTCCTCCGGAGCCCACGCGCGCCAGCTTCCTGTCGGACTGCCGCGGAATTTGATGGATGATTTCGTGCCGGTACCTGTGTCGCCGTTTTTTAGGGATGAAGGAGAGGATGAGGAGGCCGGGTGGGGGGAGATGAGGGGGGAACATGTTGGGAGGGGCAAGGCGGTGAGGGATAGCGATGATGATAGTGGTAGTGACGAGGATGAAGATGAGGAAAGGGGGAGAGGAAGAGGGAGAGGTAGTAGGGAGGGATTGATTGATTTGGATGCTGTGGCTAGGGAGGAGATGGGGGTTTGGGGCGAGAGGGAGTGAGAAGGTAGATGAGGGGATTGGGATTGGGATCGGGATATATGGAAATGGGTGTTTATGATTCCAATGTACTTGGCAATTATATCAATATAGAGTAGAATTTACTCTCTTACTTTCATTGTACTGCCTTTGAGTGTGGATGTTCACATACAGAATAGCAAGGGACTTCTTTCCCTCTACGAAATACTGCTAGCCATTTTGGACTTGCATCAGTCGCGACTTCCTTCTTCCAACCTCCACGTCTCTTCAAGTCACCCTTTTCTATCGTTATTTGATAAACGCACTATTTATTCTCCTTGCTTCACGTATTCCCCCTCGATGGTGCTAGTGGTACAACGCATAATATCGATTAATGGCGGCAGCTTGCTGACCCTGGTCGTCGCTTGCCCCCGCATGCACTGCCTACTTCGTTTTCATATCTCAGCGCTTCAGCGCATCAGCCTCGTAATCCTCTTTCTGTTATATACACTACCTTTTACTGTACATGTGATGTTATAGCTTGACGCTCATATCAGCAATCTAGTGGAGCTGCACAAAGAATGTGGCGGGCTTCTGAGGTTTGGTTGTTATAGCGTACGATTGGAAGCTGAAAAGCTTCGCCTTATGCCACTGAGAAGCTTTAATTGCATATTCATATATTTCAGCTTGAATGACGGCCTGTCTATACAAGGGGCATGATAAGCTTCCCACTTCAGTTTCCCCCTTCCAACTCGTTCGCACATTCCACACCAACTTTGTCTACTATACTATCAATCATTATATACCGGGCATGATCGAAACGCTTCAACATCACTCACCATGGCGACACAATGCATTTATTCAAGATATCCCCTCAACTACGACGAAAAGTAAATCCGAGTCTTCTCGATGTTGCCTGGCTCTTGGAAAGATCCTCTTCAGTGCGACATGGAAGTCGTTTCTCTCGCCGACAACCCTGATTTCTTTGCCCTTTCGTACGTCTGGGGCAAAGATCCCGAGGACTATGAGATCCTGATTGGAGGACACATCCTACAAACCAGGCCAAACCTTTACACTGCCTTACGACGCATTCGGGCACACACCAAAGGCGCAACGAGGGCACTTTGGGTAGATGCCCTGTGCATCGACCAAGCCAATACACGCGAGCGGAACCACCAGGTCGATTTCATGGCCGATATCTATTCGAATTGTTCCCAGTGCCTCGTTTGGCTGGGTGAATTAGCAAAAGACATGGAAGATCGGGTCCAATGCGATTTGGAGCGAGTCGTATACCTGACCACGCCAAACTACGTCTACAAGGATCGTGCTTGGAAAGACCTCCTGTCTTGGAACGAGAAGAGACCCCGCCTTGAAAAGGAGCATGGATATGCCAAGTACAGATTGAAAGCCCTGAGACTTACCTTCTCACTGTATGAGCAAGCCATCCAAGTTGCAATTTTAATTCATCATGTGGAAATGTGCTCCAATTTTCCGACAGAAGCAATTCCGGAGCTGAAATTCGATCGAGAGTGTGAAATTAAGGTTCTTTATTATTTCTTCTTCTACAATCCATGGTTCCGTCGTCTTTAGGTAATGCAGGAGGTCATCCTGGCAAAGGAAGTCACGCTACTGTTCGGGCCGATCGCCTTACCGTTGGACTACGTGACTACTTGCAGGGCTATGGAGAGGACTCCGTAGAGAGATACCGGATACTTCGTCATGTTATTACTCCGTCACCATTAGAGGTTGTCATTAATAGTATCCTGAAAAATTTCGCACCTATAATTGAGTATCGGCATCACTATCGCCAGTTGGATCGCACAGTCTCTTTTTTTTTTTTTTTTTTTTTTTACAAAAATGCACCCGTTTATATGGCTTGTTAGCTACAGAACATGTCGACCACGTCTAAGGTATGCTTTCGTTATGTTCTTCAGACATACAATACGACGAACCGATCGTACCTGAGTACGGAATCCAACCCGATGGTAAGTAGACTGCTTTCTAGTTTGCTACACAACAAGAAACCTAATTATAGGGAGTGTACTGGAATCAGAATATCCTATGTCAATCTTACTGATCTTGTACGCGAGATTTTAGTACTATACACGAAAATTTGTCGAAACGAAATCCTATACTCCCACTCACTTTGGCCTCTGGTTCTATCACCCTCAAAACAATTCTGTCCAAAAATGCCATCATGGGTAATCGACTGGACGGCCTTCCCGCGCTACAGGAAAAAGTGCGATGATCTTTAGTTGTAACTTTTCCACAGCTCGGCCGCCTGCAAGACTGGGAAGGGTGTACCAATTGGGCAAATGCAACTCCAGAATAACCATCTCTAAGTCGATGGTCTGGCGGTAGAACGGATATTATATTGTGTTCAGTTCGGCTGGTACGATTGTGCGAGGTGCCTACGAGAGATGAAAAATATCATATCCAAGAGATATTCCGTGAACGACCAGTATCCAGGAGACGAAGCGTCTACGTGGAACTAAGCGTGGATGAGTGTTTTATGCCTATACGGCTACGATAACAAATCCGACGTAGTAGACAAGTCAAAGCGAACGTTCTGGAGTCCCTCTCAACACAAAGACTTTTGGATCGATAGTCCTCGAGATGCTAAGTCTGAATCATTCCAGACTAGATTTCCCAACATTGACAGCTCACTGTTTCGTAATGTATTTCAATCCTCGACGTGGGGCAGCTCGATATTTCTCACCGAAAAGGGGTACCTCGGTATAACGAAAAATTCGGGTATTGTAAGCGGGTTCGATCGCGATCCACTGGCTGTTAAGGATATAGTCTTCATTCTTACAGGAGGCAAATTACCCCTCATTCTCCGGGAAGCAGAGTCACCTTCGAGGGAGGCTACAAGCGTTGAGGACAAGAAGTGGAAGGTCATGGCCCCGTGATACCTCTATGGCTTTATGGATGGGAATCACAATGCGGAATTGTATGAACAACAAGGGGGATACACGTCTGTCACGATAATGTGAATGGTATTTGGTTTGGGGACAATACTATCCATATTGGGGGAGTCAAGGATGGTAGTTTTTTTTCAAAATACCTTCACCTTTGCTTTGACCTTGGCTAGTTCAATAGTTGGAAGATTTCAGTTCCTGAATTTACGCTTCGCAGGTCGTCTGCCCACCCCCAGTATAAAGCACACTAAATCAAGTAAGCGCCTCTAATATTTCTACAATACCTTCACAACGCTAGATAAAGCTATTTTCCTGAAATGCGCAGTTCCTCAGGGGAGAGTGCCGTTTCGGATCAACCCACATCAAGAAAGCACACACCCAGCCATATCCCACGGCTCGCTCAAGAACATCCAAAACACTCGAAGTCCTTCTCTTATCCATCTTTCTCCTAATCCGTCTCCAGAGAGCTTGCACTGCACCCTCGAGTACAAATGCAACAGGGTGGAGAAACCAGTATATCATGCTCCTTCCCCATGCACACGGATTCCCGTGCTTCCATGTTACTAGGCTGTGCATGATAGCACTTAACCCGAAGATGGTGAACGCTGTCAGTGTCCTGTAAAGTGCTGATTTCTTCGTGATGCTAAGGGGTTTTAGGATGAGATCGGAGTGACTGGTGAATGATTTGTAGATTGTTCGGTGCCACCACATGGACCACCTAAGGTTGGGGTATGAAGTTAGTGTAAGTCGAAAGGTAGGTGTTTGTACGTTTTACAGGTGTCTCAACAAAGCAAGAGGAATAACGTTCCTTTCGCGATCGAGAGACACATCCACTTTGTACCTAGGAGTTACATACCATCTACGCATAGTATACGCTTCCGTAACTTGCCCAAAGAACGGCGGCCACTCCCACGATTCATCAAGCCCGATTCCTATGAAGAATATGGCGCAGACGTCGTGGTATAGGGAGAAGAGCAGAAAGTTTCCTGCCGCATTTTCAAAGGCTGATATAGCGCGCACCCCGAATTCGTGACGCGTGACTGGTGTGGTCAACCCTTGGCCCAGGAACGTTTGCAAGAAGCGTCGTATGATTCTTTCCTTCTCAGGACTGAAATCAGAGGGTCCAGCGTTTAGTAGATATTCTGGATTAACAAACTCATAGAGGCACGCAAGTAGGAAGAAGTTGAGTAGCATGTAACCGCATCGCTGCTCAATGTTAGTGTACGAAATGAATGCATGTTCGTACTTACTATGGCAACGCCACTCCATCTGCCTCTGACTGTAAGATTGTGACGCGAGCCGGTTTGGGCACCATGTGCCTTGCGGATATCTGTAGACGATTTGGGCGCGTCCCAGGTGTGCTTTATGCCGGGCCAGAGATAAGGGTTCTCCCACGGTGTTCCAATGCCACGGATATTCCACATGAGCTTGTATCCTTTGTACCAAGGACTCCATGTTGGCTCTGCGCCGATGTATTCGAGCTGTTGACTTTTAGTAACAAGCTTGGTGTCTGTACACCGTACAGAATAGTTTCTTGGTGTTAAAACAAGCTTATTAGCTAAAGGATTCAGGTATCCCTACTGAAGGATTCAGGTATCCCAATCTAGGCAGTGTTTAGATAAGACTTAGGTAGATAGACAAGGGTAGTTCTCTATAAGAAGCCTCTCTTCTCGTACAGAGAAGAAGGCAGGCTAAACAAATAGATTTATATCTTGTCCTTATTGTTACTTTCCTTTTACTGTACAGTACTCCCTGCTAGTCCTAGCATAGGACTATATACCTGCTCTACTCCCTGCTAGTCCTAGCATAGAAGAGCGTACCTACTTACCTAGCAGAGCTACCGTCGCGACAAGAACTATTAGTTGTTAATTAACTAACACTAATTAGTCTCTTCCTCTAGAGTATACTCCTTACACTCTTTAGATTAGCAAGGTTCCCCCTTTAACTAAAGACTGTACAATAATATTTTTGCTAAGCAAATTTGTTATCGCACGCTAGTCTTTATTCTGCTAAGTATGTCCTATATCCCTAGACAATTTTTAGAAGGTCCTACTACCCCCCTGCCCTCTATAGAGAATTAGGAAGGTAAGTTAAGCAAAAGTAGATCTCTGCGGCCCCTCCTCTACCTATTATATAAATTATTAGTAGCTGTTGTCTATATTTCTACACGAACTCTCTAGTAGTACGTATAACTTAGTAAAGTAAAAGATAACCCTTATATTAATCTCTTCTCTACAGACAAAGACCTTAGCTTATACGCCTGTTATATTATCGCGTACATGCGCACGAGCCTTTCCTAGAAAAGAAAGATCGCTCTAGACAACTTCTAGGAAGACTTCCTATACTAGGATAAGGCCTACTTCGTATAAATACTAAAAAGTATTAAGAGAGAGATAATTGCTACCTTAGAGGAGAAATAGATCTTCCCTATAGATGCTACCTAAACGCAAAGTAATAAACTAGCACAGATTATACAAGGAGAATACATTATTATACCTCTCTCCTGCCCTTCCTTAAACGCTAGTACCCCTTGCTAACTACCTCCTCCCTAGCTGTACGTCTCTAATCCCCCTCTAGAATTACTAAGACCTCTAAGATAGTCTATCCTTAGGACTAACCTACTCTAAGGAGACTATGTAAACACTTGCTAACAATAACTGTACAAAGTAACTCCTAGCCCTAGCAACTAGTAAGGTACTTACCTACCTTTGCCTTGTGCAGTAACTTTATATTCTGTTAACCCCTCTGCATATAGTTCTGTATTATAAACAGCGTATAATAACTAGTAAGAACTACACGTACTATACAATACACGTTAAACACTATATACACAGTTTAATAATTAACTACTATAGATAGGATACACCTAGCTAGGCTTTTGTTAACCTCTTCCTATGTACACGCTGCCGCCTCTGTACAAAGTCTAGAACGAAAGGCTACCCCCTAATAAGCTTGTTCTCTTCTAGAAAGCCTAGAGAAAAGAGAATAACTACTTAGGAAAACTGTACGACATCCTTTCTAATAAAGTACAAATCTTTATTAACCTGTGCTGCCGCCTTAAGATTAAAGATACCTAACTCTCTTCTCTCTTTCTAGACATCCTAGAAGGCTGTGCGAGCTAGTTCTACATTTAGAACATTAGCCCTAATTAAACCTAGAAATACCTGTACGAGAGAATAGACTAGCACTTTAACACTATAGTTAACTATACCTAATACTAGATAGACTAGATATCTCTTACCTTTGCACGATGCTGCTAAGAAAATCCTAACAAGTCTCTGCACGAAGCCCTAGAGACTATAATTAACAAGCTTACTCTCTCCTAGAGAGCCCTTAGCCCTAAGTTTAGTAGAGATCTACCTCTCTACACAGCTGTTGTACGAGCCTGCTAAAGACAGCCTAAGCTTAAGTAAGCTATGTTTACAGTAAAGCTAACGTGCAAAGCTTTATTTAGTAACCTCTGTACTACTCTCTAGATCTTAATAGATAGACAAGCAACCTAGTATATTTAATAATCCCCTTTGCACGATGCCTAGAGCACGTACTTTACAGATAGAAAGTATAACTTATTAAAACTACAGAACGTCTGTACAAACACTAGATTCTAACTACGCTTAAAGCTATAGGCCCTAAGCAAACTAGGCCCCTGTACGACTAAGAAGAAGACCTACTTTATTTATAAGAAGGAAGGCTGTTAGTCTTCTAACTACTCGCGCGATAAACGCCTACGCTTACAAAAGTCTTACACTTTAGGATACCTTTAAACGCACAATAGAGAACCTAATCCCTAGGAGATCTTAGCGTACATTATAGAGTATAAAGGTTTCTCTAATAATAGCTAACAGGATAAACTGCATAATAAGTTAGATAATAATTAGGATAACCTAGACAAGGCTATCTAATTCCTTACTAATACAGCGTTTCTCTACTGCATAATAACTAAAGATATCTATAACTGCGATCCCTCTACTATAGCGTCTGCCTTTGTACTTAGTAATTAATACAGTACGAAATACTAAGGAGAGCTGTAGGACACAGGAGCAGCTGCAGTCTTAACAGTAGAGAAAGCCTAGCTAGAAGCCTACCTTTAAGAGAATCCCTGTATAAAAGTTAATTAGATACCTAGTAAGACAAACATTAGCTTTAGTAGTGCAAACTTACAAGGATTAATTAGTACTATACAAAAAGAGAATCCTCTAGGTACAGTTACATACTATGTACTAGATACCCTAACGCTATTCCTCCTCTCTCTAGCAGATACAGACTGCCTTAGAGCATACTTTAACAACATTCTTAATGTTATTATATAAAAGGATAACACAACTATCCTAATTGTATAAAAGTAGGGACATCTATTCTTTAACGTTGCGAAGGATAAAGCCGCTTTGTACTTTACTAAGTATAAACTTTAACGCCTTTACAGAAGATTTAGACACCCCTGTACAGAAAGACTCTAGAGAATGCTCTAAGAAGCTAGCTATAAGGTAGATTACCTCGCCCTGTTAGAAATTGCTAAGTTTTGCTACTACTGCTAGACGTACAGAGAAACCTCTAAAAGGTTTAAATTCTTAATTAAGGATAACAGGTACTTTAATTATAAGATTATAATTAACGTTGTACAAATTAGAGACAGAGATGTCCTGCATGTTATTAATGTAGATACCTTATTCTAAGCTGCTACCTTTCTTAAGTTAATGTCTGTATAAGACACTTAGGAAGCTCTTTGCAAGTATTAGGTAAACACCTACTAAGGCTTACTAGACTACATTATACATAACTCTAGTACAAACTTTGCCTCTAAGGAATTCTATAATTATGCAAAGATTGTAGGAGTAGAGTGTAAGCAGATGCTAGTAGAAGCATACTAGGCTGTTAGCAAGATTAAGAGAGCGTACGCCCCTCTCTGTTAGACGTACAATATTCTAAAGGTTAAGATAAGATACTGTACAGAGGATAAGGCACTGCTCTAGATAGCAGTTAAGGCACTAAATAACACTGCTAGCCTGAATAGTCTTATACCTACCCTTCTTATCTTTAGCGCATATCTAAGAATTAACATAGATTTACTCTCTTTGCCTAACATAGTTGCCTGTGTAATAGTAATTAAGAAAGTAATAAAGATACTTGCGTATAATTATGCAAAGGTAGACATTAGCTGCACGCTTAAAACAAGAAACAGACTAGCTACGTATAATATCTTAAACGCCTCTCTTAGATCTCCTGTCCTTATATAGAGAGAAAAGAAGGGATAGATAGGACTATACGAAATCTAGAGTATTAAAGGAACAGATATCATTGTTAAAGCAGACAATAGACCTATTAAGATCTAGTGCTCCTATGTAAAATCGTACAATCCTCTACTAGAAGATAAGACAAAGGACTGTACGATTAAGTATATTATTCCTAAAGACATCCTAGCCTCTATCCTACTAGCTCTAGTAAAAAGACTACAAGGACGCCTAAGGAAGAATCCCCTTCTTACTAAACTAACCCCTGTACGACAAACACGAAGAAGTAAAGTCTAGGACGATAATAATAACTATGTCCCTGCCTTATACAAAGCAACCCTAGAGACCTTCCTGTCTTAGAAGGAGAAAGAGGATCTGCTCCTTTTAGCTAAGCTTCGTGCAGATAGAATTATTACAACACCTAGTAACCTATTTGAATTGTCAGACCGTACAGAAATGGATTCGCTTATCTTAAACGGCATATTTAAAGTTCTTAAAAGGGACCTAGCAATCTACACTAGACAAATCTTTAACCTGCGCCTTGTATAAGAAATTAAAGGCAAAACTACCTAGCCGTACAAGAAATCACGTCTTGTCCTTGCTAGACACTCTGACAAGGAGAAGTAAGGAATTCTTACCTAGGCGCCTACTATCTAAAGGATAAGTTAGAGACTCCTCTTATCTATTAGTGCAACTCTTCTCGTACGACAAGGTATACTATGTAAACTTTAAGACATTACCTAAGTATACACGCAATTAAAGGATATAATCTAGCGTATAATACTTGCCTGCCTACTAAAGGAGCTAAAGGATATATTTCCCCTAGAAACAATCCTTTGCATTGTACAACCTCTCTATAGTGCAGCTAAATTAGGGCTCTATTAGTATAAAACCTACTATTCTTACTATATAGACGCCCTAAAGATGCGTACTTCTTTGTACAATCCCTGTTTCTTAATTATAGATAAAGGACCTAATACCTTTAGTATTACTAGCATGTAGACAGACAACACTCTTAGCTTTGTTACGCTATCTTTCTCTGCACGAGAAATAGAAGAGCTAAAGAAGGTAACCTTCTGTACGAAAGAAAAGACAATCTTATTGCACAAAGAGCTAATTAAATTTAATAGTAGAAGAATATCCCTCGCAGACGAAGCTTTAATATTAACTTAGAAAGGACAAACAGCTAACCTCTGTACAATTAATCTAAATAATATAGATGCTGCGCAGTAGTATGTTGCCTAGCGTATAAGAGGCGCGTACATCTCTTTAGTATACTAACTAGAAGCTGCCTTTAATCTCTCCTTAGCTGCCTAAGTTACTTAGCCTGCTAAGGACGATATTAACACTCTTAACGTACGAATTAAATAGCAGATAGATAACCTAGACAGAGGTCTAAAGTTTATCCCCCTTAATCTAACTAGTACGAAACTTTTTATCTTCACGGACAGTTCCTTTGCTAATAACAAAGACCTAAGCTCTTAGCTTAGTTTCGTTATTGTTATAGCAACAGAGATCTGTACAGGAACTAGTTTTAACTTCTAGATTACAGGGAACATCGTACATTAGAATTCTACGAAATGCAAGAGAGTGACAAGAAGCGTCCTAGCTAGTAAGCTCTATAGCATAGTTAATAGCTTTGATTTAGCTATTACTTTAAGTATAACTCTAAATTAGATTGTACAAACTCTTAGCCTCCTAGATATCCTAATAGTTATCTGTACAGACTTAAAGTCTCTGTACAATTGCCTTGTCAAGCTAGGAACTACTAATAAGAAGAGACTAATAATTAATATTATATCTCTTCGAGAGTTGTACGAGAAACGGGAAATCTCAGAGATCTGTTAGATTAATAGCAAGGACAATCTAGCTAATGCCTATACGAAGAAGAACCTAAACTAAGCTCTCTCCCTCTTAGTTTTACACAATTAGCTAGATATCTAGGTAGAAGCCTTCGTTAAACGAAAGGATCTTGTACAAGATTCCTAGATTTAACGTACGAGCTTATAACTTTTTCCTTTACTATTATAACCTACTTATTAACTAAAATTCTAGTATTATTACATGAAAACCTAACTGAATACACTTATTACAAAAGAAAAGGACAGATATTTAGACTGTACAGAAGAGAACCCCCTTATTTACCCCTGCAATCTAGCCCGCACAATAGAGGCTTACTGCCTATTGTTATCGTAATAGTTACACCTATTGCCTAGAGACTACTAGATACAGGAGGAGCAAGCTCTACCTTAGAAACTAGGAATCGTACAGCATCCTAGGAAAGGACCTAACCTCCTGCCTACCCTGCACCTCTAATAGTAGGGCTTATCCTTATCTGCACGGCTCTTACTGTAGATTAAAAGCGTACAGAAATAGCCCTCTCTTCTAATAATCTTAGTAACAAACTTGTACAGAACTGTATTAATGTACACCTCTACCTCTACATCCTAGGAAGGCATCCTATAAAGCTGTCTCTCCTCCTCCTATGCGCACGAAGTTAGCTCTATCTACAAGGTAGTTAAAGGTATTTATACGTTAACAGCTAGTATCCTTAACAGAGCCCTATTAGTAACTAAGCTAGTAGGCAGAATTATCCTCTTCTTATTGCCTACTGTACAAATAGTTAGAGTCCTAAAAACCTAACTAGAAATAATATTAGACTAAGTAACAAGCGCTATCTCGTACGAAGATTCTACATCTTAGTTAGTAAAAGATTACTAGAGAGTAGATAATTACTGTATAGAGAGGATAGATAGAGAGGCTAAGTAGTGTATAAGCTAAGATAAAGTTTTCCCTGCACAGATGTAAGAAGAAAGAGTTAGATAAAGTAGAAGGGAAAGGCAGAGGCAGGAGAGGCCTATTCTTATACCTCTCTAAGAGACCTAAGAAGCTTAGTAACTAAATAGCTAGCTAGCATAAATACTAGAGTACTAAGCAGGTTTCTCCTTATTACGCAACATGCCCCCTAGTATGCCTTACTACTTAAACTACTACACGAGCTTTCCCTAGGCTTCTGCACAAGGATTAGGAGATTGTAATTTAATTTTGTACTACACTTACTATTCAGCCTTATATACAGCCTAATAGATAGAGCCCTATCTATCTGTACCCCCGTAAGGAAAGAAATAACGCTAAACAGAGGATAGTTAGTGCCTTAATTAAATTCTGCACGATAGAAAAGAGCTGCACGATAGAAAAGAGCCGCATAAAGGGATTTAATACTAAAAGAGAAAAGTTCTAGTGTCTATACACTGTACAGAATAGTTTCTTAGTGTTAAAACAAGCTTATTAGCTAAAGGATTTAGGTATCCCTACTAAAGGATTTAGGTATCTTAATCTAGGCAGTGTTTAGATAAGACTTAGGTAGATAGACAAGGGTAGTTCTCTATAAGAAGCCTCTCTTCTTGTACAGAGAAGAAGGCAGGCTAAACGAATAGATTTATATCTTGTCCTTATTGTTACTTTCCTTTTACTGTACAGTACTCCCTGCTAGTCCTAGTATAGGACTGTACACCCGCTCTACTCCCTGCTAGTCCTAGCATAGGAGAGCGTACCTACTTACCTAGCAGAGCTACCGTCGCGACAAGAACTATCAGTTGTTAATTAACTAACACTTGGAGAAAATATCGTAAACATACATGAGTTTGAACTTTCTTGTTCTTGTCGATCTTGTATGCCATAGATAACATGTAAGAACTACCGATGATGATATAGCGTGAGTAGACCTCATTAAGCATATCGTTGGGAGAAAGATTATTTGAGGTTACGAATGCAGCGTATGCGGAAGCGAGAACTAATGCTACAGCTATCTATCGATCAAAGTACTGGGGAAAAGACATAATAACGAGTGATATAGAGGGAAAAATCACAGAGAAGAGAATAGGCTGGGCACCCTCTGAGAGAGACCATTCTATCCTATGTGCATCCACGAAAGGCGCGGAAGAGTTCGACATGATAGATAAAGATTGCGCGAAGATGGCAGGTGTCGTAGAAAGCAAGTCATTAATTACTGGCGACGGAACCCAGCGCTTCCCATGTTAGTCACGGGGCTCCTAGGTCGAGTGCTATCGGAAAGGTCCGTACATTCCCGTTTATGATGAGGCTGAGTGAGCACGGAGATAATTTCAGACTACGGTACCCCATGCTGGATGTAAGCGCGATCCGGAGACTTCAAACACAAATCTTTTTCCGCTTTAGGTTAGGTAGGACGGACTTCGTTTAGAATTATCTTACATATACTAACGTCCTTTAAATTCTTTCTTCGTTTACAGCTTGGAGGTTACTGTTTCAGGCGTACCTAGACTCTGACTACTATAGAGTATGGAGTAACCTATACGAGCTCGTTCTAACATGAGCTGTACACCTGATACTCTATCATTGGAGCTCTCTTGATTTACACCTCGGAGGAAATATTTCAAGTATGCCCAGACTCCGAGCATCACAAAGTATAGGGTAATATTGTGCGACACAGTCCATACAGATCGACCCAAAGAGATTCTGTAGTTGCCAAACTTCCCCCATTCGGAAATGCATTACTCAATCTCCGAAACTCGGGTCTTGCAGTTGCACGCCTTCTACGGTAAATCCTACACTGAGATTCGTATGCTTTCGGAATCTATGGTAAGTGGTCATCCCTTTCTCCCTGTCCGTCGTCGCATGATACATTTTTAAACGCACAGCTAGTTGAAGAACGTGTATATAAACTCCCAGTATCCTCCACCCAAGTTTCTATCATCATCCACATTCATTCCACACATTCCATTCATTACCAACAGCTTCTACTTTCGCTTCTACTGTTAATCAATTCACTGCAACTTCCACATCTTCAAACCAAACCAACACCTTCTTTCCAACCCAAACCAAACCACCAACAGCCAAAATGAAGTTCACTGCTATCATCGCTGCCTTCACCCTCGCCGCCACGGTCTCCGCTGGAGCCGACTACTAGAAAAACCCCTGCAATGGCTTGGGTGCCCAATGCAAGCGTTCTGTTGGCCTCACTAGCCAGGTCCGCCAGTGGATCAGCGCCCGCGAGCCTGAAGCTATCGAAGTTGCTACCGAGTAGGCTCGCATCACCAGACGAGTGAGTAGTATCTGTGTCATCCGCATATCCTTTCCGTTACTGACTCGCAATTCAGACGCGAACATGATTCAGGGGTAACTGTGTAGGATAGGGAGAGTAGGGTTTGTGGGGGATTCGTGGTGTCTTCTTCTTCAGTGTACAGTCCTCTGCTTTGATTGCTAGCATCAATCTTGCCTTCGGAATATACCAGGCCTGTAGGTGCTATAGCTTCAGGAATGCTGGCGCTATTGACCCAAGTAGGGGAGCTGTACAGTTTCCTTTAGCCGGTGTGGTTTAGATTGCTAGATTGGGGTATAGAGTTTAGAAAATCGATAAATTACTTGCAAAAGATACTATGTTGGATGAGAATGTGAACAATGGATTAGTAGTATTTATGTGATTGTACATGAAAAACGCACTATGATTCATCTTAATTGCTGTGATCGTGAAATTCGAAGAGATGCGGGTGTCTACGATTAGATGGGAGTTGTTTGGTGGTGGAAACGTAGATACACGGTTATGTATAATCATCCTGAAAGGAAAAACGCTTACTATCTGTAATCTCACTATCTATTGTTTGATACACGCTTTGAGCAAGACTTATGTTTCATTAGGGACTTTTTTTTGTATACCTAACTCGACAGAAGGATAAGAAACTTGCGTATAATGAAATCCCACGCCTTGACACCTCGCTGTCCGTTTCATAACCAATATCATACTAAAGCCAGAAGGTCTTATATGTAGAAAACCTACGCGAAGTAAAGAAAACTAGCTGCAGGGCACAAATCAAGAAAAATGTAACTACTAAGTAGGAAACGATACATAGAACGAACTAGGAGATGCTCGGTAGAAACCTAGTCCTAGGCGTATTGTCATACACACCTGCCGGAACAGCTCCAAGAGAGGTAGATAAAAGAACAAGAACAATGAGACGGGAGGCAACATAGATTGTTCCGCCACCGATGGTGATAAATCGAGAAACTTATCTGTAGGTGTCTCTCCTCTTTTTCATTTCGATGGTGTCTTCCTTGAGCTGTTTGTTCACTCTGCTTAAGTGTTAGATGGGTTTTAGCCTGGAAATCGAGCCATTGGGTGCCATGAATTTGGTCCTAATGTGGTCTTCATAATCTTCCCAAAGGTCCTCCAGTGACTCGACGGAGAAGATTTGTTCTAGCTGTAAGAAGATCCAGGTCAGCCTTAGAGGAAGTGGGCATCTAATCGGTCGCCTCGTTTAGCCCGTTTCCATAAGCGATCAAAAGCATCTAAGTTCAAGTGTACACTTGAAAAAAGAGGAGTAAATTTATCGCCTCCACCCCGTTCGAGTTGCCTGCGCTTTTCTTTCGGGGGCTTTTCATCGAAGTCGCGGGAGTCGGTCGGACTGCAAAAGAGGATTCTTTTGTCTTCCTCGTCCCATTCCATAAAGGGAGGATCTTTGAAACTGTTCTAGAAGCTTGCGGGTAATGCGTCTAGGGGCTCTAAATTCCTCGAGAAAGAGGATATCAGCGCGTTGTCGGCTTTGGTAGTTACTAGATAGTTCAAGTAGAGACTGAATCTGAGAGAAATAATCGGGAGGATCGTGGACGTGAGGCTACTAGCTCTCCATAGTATGAGCTCGGCACGCGACGGAAAGTCGAAATTCCACGCGAGGCAGTGGAGCCCACCGAATACCAAGGCAGAGACTGCCATTATGCTGAAGATCAATGGTATACCCCCTTCTATCCAAACGACGTCGTTTTTGACCCGAAGTTCTTCCTCCTCGAACAAGACTATATGTTGCCCCTCCTTGTATAAAATCCTATTTGCCGCCTTGTTGGGATTCATCATACATCATGAACTATTGGGTCAGGTTCCGTGCGCCCTGTGTTTTATTGCTAGCAGCTAGATTAGGTAGCCGTATTACTCGTGAAACGTCTTTCGGTTTCCACCAGTTAGCTGCATATTTGGCAATTGCAGACATCGAAAATGCCAAAGTAGCAATCTCAAGCTGAGAAACTGGAAGATCCTTCACAGCTCGAACGAGAACCGACATGGCAAGCGATATGATTTGCAAGACCGTAAGACTCTTGAGCAACTAGTCCGCTTTGCTTCTGTCCTCGATATCTGCTTTTGAAAGTATTACACCTTGAAGCGGGTGGCTATATCCATGGCCGGCTCTCCAAGAGTAACGACTGCTAAATTTAGAACCTGATAAGACTTTATAAAGCCGTGCGGTTTTGCTGGAACCGGAAGTATGTAGGAAGCCACCCATATTCGCAAAGTGCGCATGTGTTAGTGTCCACTGTTGGGATATATGGAGATGCATAGTACAAGGACTTCCTGTGTTTTGGCTCTCCCCCCTCGAATCTTTTTCAGGTGATAATGGACTCGCTTCATGGGTTGTGGAAGTCTCAGGATCCGGTAGAGGAGACTCACTCGAGGACCATAATCCACCTCCCAACTCCAAATATATTGAGTTCCCACCCAAAAACGGGCCCACTCAAGACTGTTTGGATAGTTGTCTCTAAGATCTTCGTCAAACTCGCGTAGACTGAGCTAATTGGGTAGAACAATAGCCACGGTATTGGACAAGCAGATGTTTTTGGTGGATGTCGGATGATGTGCCAGCCTGAACGAAACGGTATAGTCGCTTGCTGGTCGAGAGTCTGAGTGCACAAGTGGTGTATGATAGGTAATATGGCTAGGTGTAGAAATTTTGGATATAATTGTGGGAGGGGCGCTCGAGAAGCCGATGAAATGCCTCGAGGATACCATCTATGTATGCGGTGTTCAGTTTGGGAGAGAAAGGCTCTGGTGCCACTTCAACAACGCCACAATGTCATCTTAGCTGCAGGAATCCTAACTGCTCCAATGACCAGCATCGAGCGATGCCGGGATTGTCAAAGGCAGACGATGCACAACGCAGAATTTAATTTGAACCCTAGCCAGGCGCTTCATTTCATCTCTGAAGTCTGCCGTTAACCGAGTGACACGTAGTCTACGACCTGATTGCCAGATCATAATTCAACACGGGATCAATAGCCTTAACAGGCTACCATTCAAGTTACATGTAAGATGTGTCCTTAGTCAAGTGTTAGATTGCTAACTAACAATTTAATAATAGATATGGACTGCATACCATTGTATCTATTATAGGTGATAAGCGCAAAATGCTCTCTGTTACGTATCCCTAGTCTAGTAGCCCAAAAGCAAGCATGTTAGAAGTGTTCAATCCTTTAGCTTCTCTACGTTCTATGCGGCTTAACATACGTCGCGAGATGCAATGATTAGTTAACAGCGATAGATTCCTATCACGGTAGATAAAATGACGGTAATACTTGTTAGTATTATTACATTACGTAGCAGGCCCTTCTATTACCCCGTACTGATATCTTCCACTGTGCCGAAGACTGTATTGCTCACCGGTGTGCTCGCTGGAAGGTTTTAGCGGATCAAGAGCCGACCTTGCTTTCGTTAAGAATATACGCGTCAGATTATTTGTCTGGTTCTTGTGAGAGTCCTTTCCATTGATGTTGACGTAATCGATAACGGCGGCAAATGGAACACGTCTAACCTAAGCAGTGCCTGATTTCGAATTCCATAACAAGAGTGGATGATGAATATGCTCATGTATTGCTTTAGAGCGCGCCCCTGATGCGGCGATTGCTCTTGTTCAGCTTCAGGTGCGTCGGTTTCGACCACAGGCCATGATAGGCTTCGATTTTCGCGCAGGCTAAATTCTGCGTCCTTGATTTCGAATATCCGAACAATTCAGGACCTTCTCGGTAGGCGCACCAAGACACCTGCATTTCATTAACGAAGTGGAATTACAGTATGTATGCTTTAACTAGGTAAATGTGTCGTGCTAGTGAATAGCCAGTATTTCGACTATGTGACTAGTACAACTCTATATGTTAGTACAGTTGTTTAAACCACCTTAAGATAATCACATGTTATTGTTCTTGTGTTCCAAAGGACCAAAAGCGGTATAAATGAGGGGAAGTCGGCATTGACGAGGATATTAAAAACTCCGGCGTCCCCAGATAAGTATCTACCGACCACGACGCCATATTCATCGCCAACTATCAAAAAAGAAAAAATGGCAGCCATCCAGATAGTACCCGCGCTAGATCCCTACGACGACGAGATGACAGCTCTGGCACTACAACTCGAAGAAATTGGCATCGTGGGCCAAAAAGCGAAGGGAAAATACCCGATGGGCAGTCCTCCAGATAACAAAATCGCCGTTGACAGTTTCCAAACCGAAATTCAGACGCACCTCGATTTTCTAAGGGACCTTAAGCTGGCACATAGCATTGCTCAGGCGATTGATACGGATGCCCAGGCAATCGCTGATATGGTTAGGCCAGAAGAGCAAGTTCAGGAGGACAGACGCCTTGCTATCCGTCTCCACGGCGAGGAACCAACGGGCGAGGATATCGTCGAGATGTCTCAGCCAAAGCTCGCAGGTTTTTTTCCACTTGCTACGCCCTTGATCGACTTGTCTGACGATGAATCTGAAGTGGGTCCATCAATGACCTACGCGCAACGACAAGCGAAAGTCTTGGGGAAATTATCCACAGAGTACCGATGTTGCGCGTGCTACGGCAACTTCAAGTCGGTATCTACAGTAGTAGCCTCTTGCGAAGACCGGTACTGCCGAGATTGCTTGAAGAGCCTTTTCCTACGGGCGACTACCGACGAATCGCTTTTTCCTCCGCGATGCTGTCGCAAATCGATTCCCCTCGAGATGATCAGTGGCGAGCTTTCCAGTGACGAATTGAACGCCTTCCGTCAAGCTGAGGTTGAATTCTCAACCACAGACAGGACGTACTGCAGCAATGCTTCTTGCGCAAAGTTCGTTCCAGGAAATCGCATTCAAGCCGGAAGAGCCATATGCGGCATATGCAGCACCGAAACCTGCAGCATGTGTAAGAATGCATATCACCGCGGCACAGACTGCCGTGCGGATCCTGCTCTCCAAGCGACACTCGCTCTTGCTCATGATCAGGGTTGGCAGCGTTGCAATTCATGCCGCTCAATGGTCGAAATGACCTACGGGTGCAACCACATGACGTAAGTTGTTCTATTGTCTTCGTCATATATGCTAACGACAACTAGTTGTAACTGCGGTGCCCAGTTCTGCTATGTATGCGGGGCTGATTGGAAAACATGCTCATGCGCCCAATGGAATGAAGACCGACTATACGCGCGAGCCCGCGGCGTGGTGATTCGGGACGCTGAGGGGCAACTTCCTCACTTTGAGATCAATCGCCGCGTAGAAATGGTTCGTAATGGGCTCAGGGTGAACCATGAGTGCAGGCATCCAAGGTGGTTAGACAGGCTTGAGGGATGGCGAAGGAATTGCTTCCGGTGTGAGGTGTGTACGAGAAGATATTCTCAGTTCATTCTCCAATGCCCTACATGCCATATTCAGATTTGCGCGGATTGTAAGCGCAACCGTATGCGTTAGGATACTGTTCACAGCCATCTTATGCCACCAATTCTTCGTATTTCACACCTTTCACTTAGGTTGATAGCTGGTTATGTTCAATGCAGTTGCCAAGAATGTATGGGATGTGAGCTAGCGTGCCAGATCATATACACATGCCCGGCCAGAGCCCGGAGTGGTTGTCAACGAATATTCCAGTCTGGGCAGAGCGGTCCCATTGTACAAAGGAGGTATATGCCATTGAGATCGGAAGACTCTAATACAAGGCAAAGGATATAGTCTCGGAATTTCCTGCACATCACAACCTCTGCATTAGAAGGGCGTGGTACACAGAAACATCTCATGAGTGGTATTTTCTGTCATAACATGCAATTGCATCGGATAACTGAGCTAGCATTGATATAAGCGTTCTTATCTAGGTTTATGGGCTTTAGTGGTGACTGTAATGTACCTATGTGTCTGTCTTTTCTGCGGACCTGGTCGCAGGCAAAAGCAAAACAGGCCATCCATATTACGAAATCTACAATTTGGTCGAGAACTCAAGCATGCCTACAAATGGTACATCCTGAAGAATCGCCACCTTGGAAAATGCTCGGCGACTCAACATCGCCTTCATTTCCAGGTGACCTTCGGACTCTTGGCCATTACTAATGGGGTATGCAATCGTGCTGAATTGCAAGTTAACAAACGACCAACAATATTTACTTCTCATCCAGGAATAGGCAAAGTATCCACGATCCCAGACCTTTGGGTCCTAGGAAGACAAGTGGTGGCACGTGGCCGGGAGAGCCTCTAGGGAAGATCATCCTTCTCGTAGAATCTTCCACCTCGGCGAAGTGATATTATTATCACTGTGTGCTGTGCGCACGGAGCATTGTCCTCGCTCCGAGCGAAGACGACTAGAGAAACTAGTAAGGGGGACATATATTGGGGTTTAATGGTATCGGGTGTGGATGTGACCGTATGTATAGTGGTCTGATTATGAGTTAGTGTTCATTTAGAGGTGGGCGGAATTTTCGGATATTCATATGTGGTAGATGAGATTCGTATCTGTGTCATTTTACAAAAGAGAGACTAGGCTGTGCACTAAGCTATGCAAACCTGTCAAGAAACACGCTCAAGAGCTCACATCCGCCTCGTATCGCACCATGCTCGCCAAAACATCGCCACATTATCGTCCCTCCCTCCGCCTACCGTTCTCCAAACCGGCAACTCGGAAACTCAATTGCTAATATTCTCATCGTCTTATAGCGATCTTTGACCGGCCTCTGGTTCTACACGGCCACAAAATCATACACTGTCACATAAATCACGAACATACAAATCTCAGCCCGTAGTCCAGCCTCTCCCGTCAGCCATCTAGTTGGAGTTTAGCAGGTCCCGACCAACCCTACAAAAACAAGAACTCGCCTACCCCAGCCCACCATCGAGACTAAATTCGGCGTGATGCATACCCGAAGGCGACACTAAAGAAATATGCCATGAGGGACGTGCACTGATTGGTGGGGGCCGAGATCAAAACGTGGGAGAGATGGTGCTCACAGCCGGAAAGGGGAGCGTCTGCGAAAAGCCATCGATTGCGCATTTACTCCAGACTTTTTGTCCGCACGAACAAGCGGGCAAGCCTAGCGAGAAGGCTGTTGTGGCTCGGCTTTGTGGATGGCGGATGGCGGATGGCGGTACGAGAGTAGAGGGGGATGTGTAGGGCATACTAGGGAAAAGTGAGAGATGGTTTCTACACGAGTATAAAAGGAACAGGTACGAGGTATGACTTTCTGACAATATCTTCTAATGGAGTAAGATAGGCGATTTAGAGTAGAGATACTGTAACATACTTCCCACGACTGCCGACGGCCCATATCCCTCGAAAAGTCCGAGGGTAGATGAAAGCTGATAATAGACCGAGCCAATGATCCTGGCCAACACACAAACGCATCCAATAATCTTCTGTCTCGTTGCCTTTTCTCTCAATGCTGAACCTTTTTCCTTTTCAGCGCCTTCGGCACTGCATCATCACTGAGACAACTGGTGCGACCCTCCTTGACGTACCTGATAAGAAAGTCCCTGATTGCCTTCTTTGTACCCAACAGTAGTCATAGATATGTATATTAGTGTGCTAGATTGAAAGCAGGCAACCTACAGCATTGGCTTGAGGATGATGTAGCCGATGGACTGGCACTTTGTGGGGCATATCGCGTGCTCGAGGCCCCGTTTCCTGGTTCTGGCTACCAAGTCCGCCGCTATCCCCCCGGCAGTTGAGATGCATATCGTCAACATATTGACGATACTCCTAAAGAGCATCAACGCTACTCATGGCAATTATAGCCATCTTACTGAAGCCACTCTGCCCTCGTTCGACTGACCGTCAGCTCCCAACCCCATCTCCTACCGGTCGCGTTTTACGTGTGAACCCTTCGTTTCCAGGGACGATGTCTTTTCACCCCGCCAACCTGGGGTGCCTGGCCTGGCAACATACTCGCCCCACGCACTGACGTTCACCTGCCTATCTTAAAGATCGTGCAGTCTCTCCAGATTCGTTCGGTTAGTATAGAGCCCCCATGTTCCTCCCACCAACACGGATGTCGGACCCATGTTCCTGAGCCATGGGGCTTCCTATACCGTCATAGTGCTTGGTCCCTCAGCTCGTATCCCCTTGAGGATGACCGCCTCCACCGACGCCATATTTGAGTATGGTGGCCGCTCTTGTTCCTGGGTTGGCACTCAGGCGTGGCCCTCACTGCGTTCAAACTCATCATCTACTTACCAAAAACCCGGTCCTTTTGCGCTTGTTTGATGTGGGATTGAAGTCCACCAGTTGCCCTTTCCATTTGCACGATCAGTGTCAACGCGAACGTCAACGCGAGCGCCTACGAGTCCTTATCTTAACGGCCGATATCTGAATACGACGCGGCGTTTCCGCCATTGCGACGAATGCATCCACGAATCTTGCAGCCCCCGCGTGCGATCATATAAACGACAGCGCTCCCGCGTGATAGCAAAAATGGTGGACCAGAACATGAGTCCGAACCAAGGCGGCGGCGGCAACGGAAACGAAGCAAAACCCACACAGTCGGCGAAACCCTCCGCGATGGAGCAACCCAGTGTCGTCCAAGCCGGGCAGGCGATGTTGATCTTTGCGCTGGTCCTCATATTTCTAGTCTGCTGCGCTATCGCGGTGCATCTTCACCTCCGGCGTAAGAGACGGAGGCGGAGAAAGCAGGGAAAGAATGTTGTAAAGAAGAAGGCGGTGGATGAGGAGGAGGGACCAAGGGAAGTGGAGTTGCATTCGAAGGAGAAGAAGATCGCTGAATTGGTTGGCACACCGGTGTGCGAGATGGGTGATCCGGAACCACGCCACGAGATGGAAGATGCAGAGGTGCGTGAACGACGATACACAATAATCGAACCCGAACTGCAGAACCCTGCCGATAATCCTGTGGTCAGTCCCCTGGATCGCGAACCCCATGGCGTCTTCTTCGGCGAGATGGACTCCGCGATATCGCCGCTGCAGGCCGAAGCGAGAATCTACGCGGCATATTGGGCTCGAGCGCTGTGAGAATAAGGCGGTAGTATTTGAGGAGCAGTTGCACTGGAAAGACTGTACATCTAAGCAGCTGTTCAGACGGGCGGCCTACCAACAGCTGTGGTCGCAGTGATCGTCCATCCGGCCTGTTACGGAAATCCAGGACCTGAGTGACTCATCCTCGCGTCCAGGCACCGAACAAAAGGGACATGGTCGGCCGGGAGGATACTGTTGTTTAGCAGCCCTGTGCCAAGTACACGAATGCCCGATCCAGCGAGCGTATTGCTTGGGCAACGTCTGCACCACGCACGTGACGTGGAAGCCAGGTCTGCTATCGGCCCACCCGACGCAGTCGTGCACGGGATAGTCCTAGGAGGTCTAACCTGCTGTCCGAAGACGTCTCTCACACAGATTGTTCGGGGAAACTGTCCCCTGCGAGAGGCCACCAATGGGAGGACAATCGAGGCCAGTCGAGGTCGAAACGAGGGTATCTCAAGGCTTATGAAAACCACGAGAGCGAAGTTGGTTCTACGTTATACCTAAACGAATGTTAATGCGACAGCAACGTCGTCTTTCCACCCACTTATCACCTACTTTGTGAGCTTTGTGATGTGCTTGGATCACTCTATTGCTAACACTTGCACGTCACAACTTCGCCTAGCCATGGTACGACAGCTCGACGCTGCAACGTCCAAATATCGCGCAGATGAAACATATCGAACATGTGGTATCAGACTGACATTTCCAGGAGTTGAAGGTTGAAGGTTGAAGGCTGAAGATTGAAGATTGAAGAAGACGTTGCCTTCTAGAAGTACCGACATGCTACATCGTGAGACCGCCCCACAACGGCCCACAACAACAAACCCTTTGTTTCGAAACGTCACCCGACGAAGCCCTACAACCACTTCTTGGGCATTTCCTCTTCCACGGCCCAACTCTTTACCGTAACAATCCTAGCGGTTGCCAAATCCACGCGTCCTTTCGTAGGCTGGGCTAGCGATTCGACGGGGCTGTGCCGACGACGAATCACTAAGTGGTACGTGCAGGGAAGCCACAGCCAGCGGGCCGATGATCAGCTCCAACGTTCTACAACCCTTTCCTCCTCCTTGCTCCTCCGACTTCATGCGACCGCTTGCTGCTGTGGATATTCGAAGCTATTGATGCTGATGCTATGTCGTTATGATGCGCAACTTCCTCGCTGCTTTCGTCGTTTTTGCCGTAGGCCTGGCGGGGTTGGTCGCGTCAGACGATGTGGAGGTAGCGAGTGATCGGATCAAAGTATTCCTTTTCGCGGCTCCGGCCTTCTACTCGGAGGTTGGGGTGGAGGTGCGGAATAGTACGTGTCTGAGTCTAGACAATAATTTGTAGGCCTGAATACCCATCCGCCAAGTCCGTCACCGCGCTAACAGCATCGCAGAATCGATGGAAGAGTGAAGTCGGTCCTTGTCGGTGGCCACGATGTTTGGCGAGTGTTGGATCGAAGCGACAACTGGTATTGCGTGCTATGGGAGTATGTTGTCCACGACACAGGGAAGACGCCAAGCTGACCTATCTACAGCAACTACAATTGTACGGGCACAGATGACTCGAGGGTCATTGTACCCGGGGGTGAAAACAATCTTGCCAGTGCTGGATGGGGATCGCGAGTCCACGGCATCCAGTGTGTCAACCCACCCAGCTGAAGGAGTGCTCAACTTGCGCTCTCGATCAGCATGTCGAGAGACGGGAACACATTCAGCAAGCAACACCTCGCCCACCAAAGAAGATCGCACATTTATACGCGCTGGAGTACGCTTTGCGGTTCAAACTGCCCCTTGTTTCCAAATCAGAGTTCCATGGAAAGCGACAACGGCTGCGACACTCTTCAATTCAATGGATCTGAAAGGCTGGATGGAGGTTACGGACGATGGGGCAAAGGGACTCGGGAAGTCAAGATTAAAATTAAGATTGAAAGGGGTGAAGGGAACATGGGGGATGGGGGATGGAACAAAGACTTTGGCTGTTGGCGAATATGTCTAAATCGAGGGTTTGGGGTGGGCGTCAGGACATTATCGAAGTTCAGGAGGCAGTCAAGAAACACCGATGCATTCCATGCAAAACCGCACACGTCTTCCCCTCTATCATATGACAAATTCGCATTATCTCGAGCACTCAGGCTGCGGCCTAATATCAAACGCGCAATGCGGAGAGCCTAAGGAAGACAAACAGATATGGATGGTCGTCGTCACTGATCGTCCACGAAAGTACTGCGTACTGTGGGCCCCTTGGAAGAGCTTTTGCTTTGACGTTAGGGCATGGACGCTTGTCTTTGCTAAGGGAGCGGGCTTTTGAAACATGAAGTGCGACCTGGTGTTTGCGTTTGCCAAAAGCAGTGAACGGCAGCGTCACGGGTTATTTCTGTTCTAGCATGATCCAGCGTTTGTACAACCTGCCCATTATAAAAGCGCACCCTACGAGCACGTTTCCCCACTCGCACCAACGTCAACACAGCAGTCAAAATGGCCCCTCAACCACCCACCCAAGACATGCCCGGCGCATTCCCTGCCTCGCCGACAGAACAAGAGAACGCGAACCAGGATACCGCCCAACCAACCAGCAAGACCAACACACGTGAGCAGAGGTCGCAAAAAACTCCTCATGTCGACCCGTCCGAACCGACCGGCGAGAAGAGCATGCAGGCACAAAAGGAGCAGTTGGCAAAGATTATGGAGGACGAGTCGGTCAAGCAAGCCATACTACATGAATTCCTCACATCCTTCCTTGATTCCCGCACAGCCGTCGGACGCAAGATCAAGGCCAAAATGCCGCAGATCACGAGTGCAGAGGAGTGTGCAAAGATAGTGGAAACGGAGGAGGTGAAGAACGCTTTACGCGAGATCATAATTACACACGCCCTCGATCCCCACACGCAGATTGCACAGGATATTCTGCGGAGACATGGCGGCAATGTCGCTGCGGCTCGCCGAACGAGAGTGCGGACGCACAGTCTTAGTCATAAGACCCCCAGCGACCTTCTCGCCGAGATAAACGCGAAGCTCGACAAAATGTACTTGAAGGAAAGCATCGTCCCCGCGCCCACAACGTCCAACCCTCTCCTCACCGACTCGGGAACCGTCTTCCTAGAAGCCACACCCACCGACTCCTTTTCCTCATCATCAAAAGCTCCCGTTTACCCCCCATCCTTCGAAGTCCACAAAGCGATCCTCACACACAACACCCCCCGCTTCGCAGCATACTTCTACACGCACCGCAAAGACCGACAAAAGAAATGCTTCCCCCTCGACGCCGACAAAGCCACACTCGAGCGTTTCGTCGCGTATCTCTACCACCCGAAGGATTACGATCTGACGCGTCTTCCTGTGGACATACTGGTCGCTTTCCTCTGCCTTTCCATCGACCTCCACATGGCGCCCTTACACAACAACGTTGTCGAAATCCTCGTGGATCGGCACACGGGCTTCGACCACTTTCTCCGTTACCCTAGAAAGTTCATTCCGTTGAGGGCGAGCGTGTTGCGTGTGTATAAGAAGACGAGAGCAGGTCATGGGACACGCGCGCTGTGCGCATATCTCTTGGCGCTTTCGCGGATATCCACTATCAATGCTTCCGAGGGCGACTTGGAGAAACAGGTCATGGATGATGTGCACACGTGGGAGGATAGAGAAAAGGAGGCAGGGGCTTGGGTGAAGATGCCGGCGAGCGCATTCGTTCTAAAGAGCTTTGCGAGTACTTCGCAGGCGAAGTTGAAGGAGAAAGGCGAGGAGGAGCCTGCTGACCCGACACAACTGAATGGGAGGGAGATGGGGACTTGGAAAATTATATGAAGAAAATGGGTTGGTTGTTGAGCGGAAATATAGTGATGATGATGCCTTACATGCATATTCTTAGACAATGGCAGCAGATGAATTATATGCTTGCGCTTTCTTAACCTTGCCGTTTTGAATTCTGGCAACTAACTTGAGACAGTGGCAAGTTATAGCGTGAAAATCATCGTCGCGTGATCACAACGTAGACCCCGAAAGTATTTGGTTCCTGCTCTATAATTTGATTGTTTTATGTAATAGATGGCTTCGCTGTAGAAGGGGGAATACTATATTAGAACAGACATGGTATGCCAGTGTCAGATGTCGACTCTTCCGAACAAGAAATCGCACTCATGAGAGTGATATGTAGTTTGAAAAGATCCACTACCACTGTATATGTCGTGACAAGAGCACTAGGAACGGGAACAAAAATTAAACCATGGAGCGATACCCTTCTGTAATAACCTTCCTCAACTATACGCTTTTAACCACCATGTCAATATATCAACCAAGGTATCTAAACCCTTGCGATGTCCAGCCCGATGCAAACCAATTCATCTAAGCAAGTGCCAAACCGCAATGATGCCTAACCTCTTTCACGAGACCCAAACGACGTGCAATCCAACCCATATGTATACACCACCTTCCCCTCCACACCACGAAAGCTTACTAATCCCTTTCCCCATCACGAACCAATCCTTCCCCATGAGAATCACTACTCCGTCCCCAAATCACACCGTACCGTGCTCGACACTCGCTACACACCTTCCCCCCATCCGTACCAGGCGGCCCACGCGGACACCACGGACACATCTGATTCCTAACCTCCCACGCACCCTGAAACCCCTCTTCCTCCGTCAAGAAAAACCGGTCTGGAAGAACATCGTTGTCGTGCGGACCCCATCTAAGCAACCACTGCATACTACACACCGCACCGTTAGCCTTCATGAACAAAACCTTTTAAAGGGAGAGGAGAGAAGAGGGTTAACGTACTGGTTAATCGAAGAAGGCAACGCAACCCCCAGCGACTGCTCCACCGGATCCAACAAAGCCCTCCGTACTTGCGCCATCTCTTCAAGAAACTCCGCCGCATCCCTCAAAATGCCCAATTTCGCAAACTCCTCCCTAAAGAAGTGTACTTGGGGAGTCGCCCGCTGCGCGAAAATCGCAACGACGTATTTCCTAAACTTGTTCCCCGGAACCGTGTTCTCATACACCATCTTAACGTCCATGATATCGACCTGAAAGCCCCTGTCCCCGCACAACTCCATGCCCAACCTCAGAAGCGTGTTCGCCATACGCCACATACCCAGAGTGCTCAACAGAAACCACATGCGGCACAAAGGAAGGAAGTCGGCGGGCGAGTCATACACGGGGGGTTTGCCTTCGTACAGCCAGAAGCCGAGGCAGCGGAAGTCGGACCAGTCGGCATCAGGGAGGCGGATGATAGTGTTTGTGTCGCGAGGGATAGTGGTGTTGGGGATGCAAAAGGCCGGGGAGCGGGCGGCGAGGAGGAAAGAATGGATATTGCCGAGCTTTTTGCTAGGGCCGACGATGAATTTGGTTCCATGTTGTTGGTGTCCGGGTATCCATTCTCTACCCGCAGGGGTAATGATGGATTTGTAGCGGTTGTATGGCCACTGCATTGTGGCGGTGCGGTTGTAAGGGGGTTGAGTGGTAGGTTGAGCCAGTGTTGTGGGCGGCGGGTAGGTTGCGAATATCGATGGTCTGCATGCTGTGGTTTAAAATACGTTAGTGTGTAGAACAAAAGGAGAAGAGCAGTCCTAGGAAGGTATGTATGCTGTATGGCTCCAGGCATCGGCGCAATTACATCATGTGCAAACGGCGGGTACGTGAATGATCGCGCGGGCTGAGCCTCGACTCACGATCGCAAACCGTCAGTCGTCACATTGGACTTGACCCGACTCAACCCTTCGCATGGAAATTGAGAAGACGGAAATATCTGAGAGACATTGAAAAAAAAAAACAAAGTCTGAGAGTGGGGGGATGTGTGCATTTGTTAAGATTCCAGAGCATCATCACTCATAACCAAGGTCGAGCTCAGCTTGAAACGTGAGGCATGACAAAAATGTACTGATAGATATATTAATAACCAAGGCCTGACCGTAGATATTCCGGGCGTAACACGATGTCGAGCTAATGGCACTACCAGTCGTTATGCCAACCACTATATCCAGTCTCTACAAGCAAGCGCAGAGCGAGGAGAAAATGACTTTGCAAATGACGAGAGAAAAAACGTGAAATCATGACCAAGGCCATCAGCCACCTGGTGTAAACATCACCCGTAGGCCTCGAAGCAGCCGGCGAACCGAAAATGAAAATATGGGGTATTAGCAAAAACAAACAGGCCTCATATATGCAGGGCCGAAGCACGTGGGCGCGCTAAGAATAGCATCGTGGGGTGTAAAGCAGACCATGCCCAAGATGTAACGCCACAGCCTGCCAATATGCGCAATTTTGCGGCAAAGAAATAGAGGATGGCAGGGAAATATGACGTAAAGGCGTTAAAATGGTTCAAGTCCATTCGCCCATACATGTAGCGGGAGTGTACCGTATACACCGAGCGACTGCTACGAGCCGGCAGTGGAGGGGGGATGCTGCTTTCTCTTGTGGCGAAGCAGGTTGTCGCGCCGTGAGAAGGGCTCGGACATGCAGCCAAGCACATCGCAGAAGAGGTTACCCTGCGCGGTAGTGTGCTTGTTCTGGTGACGGGCAAGGTCTTTAGGATAGAGGAAGCCCTCATCGCATAGCGTGCACTTGTGAGGCCGCTCACTACGGTCGAGGTGAGTCTTCCCGTGACGTCTGCATGAGCATTAGCACACGGTGACGAACGACCAGCCAGCTTCCGTCAACGTGGACTCGAAGCGTGCAACCGGCCATGACAGGCGAACGGCACGCGCTGAATCCGCGGGAATGACTCTGCTGCTCGATTACAGACACCGACAGCCACTGGCTGACGAGCAAAGAGAGGTTGAGCTCACTTGACGTCGCATGCGCGGTTGTATCTCTTCGCGCAGCCCCTGAACGAACACCCAAAGCCGCCCGGCCGCGATGCCTGCCGTGACCGTGCCGGAGGCTGCAATCGATCCCCCGGCGTGTATGTACCGTCTATGTGGTGCTGGATGGTGCGCGGCTGCACTGTGGTGGCATTCTCGTCCAGCTGATCGTTCAGTTGTTCGATGTTCCAATCATTGAGCGATTGCGTGTCAGCATCGTGGGCGAAGTACTGTATCGGTGGCTGGAATTCGCTCTCGGAGTCATCGGTGACTGCGAATGGTGAGGCTTGAGGCCATTCCGGGTGGCTGTAGAAGGTGTCTTCGGTGATGTCTTCGGTGAAGAGCGGTTGTGGTAGCTGTGTCTGCGCTGATTAGTGGCTGGACGATTGCGTGCGGGAGCGGGACACCTACGACTGTGTGCACACAGTAGTCTAGAGAGATGCCGCAGAGGTCGCAGATGGCACTGAGAATGCCTTCTGGGTCTGGGTACGGGAACTCCATTGGCACTGCAGGCAGGATCGGGCCTATGGCCGGATTCGTCGCTGCTGCCGTATCGAAGAGAAGAGCTAGTAGCAGCGCAACTGTGAGGAGCGTGTGCATGCTCTCGAGGTACCCTGGATGGCTGCGAACGATGCGGGGGTCGACAGTGAGGGCGGAGGGTGCGGGGCAACACTACCAAAGATAGGCAGCGAGCGTGGTCGGACAGCGAGGAGAAATGGCAGGCGTTGTGGAGGAGCGTAAATATTGTCTTGGAAATGTAGAGAATAAGGCGTAAGAAGGTTACGAAGGCGCCGACGTTCTATTGTGAGCGGCCGCCTGGAGCAGCCACTCTGATGTGGCTGTGCGGCACGCTGCTTCGATGACGGTGGTGCGCATTGTGCTTTGCGGCTCTGCTGCTGTTCTGCCGTCAGTCTTGGTGTTAGCAGTAGTGATGAAAGTGCATTTCTGATGCGACGAGGCCATGGAAGAGCGGTGTCAGGGAGCATCGTCGCGAGCGGCGGAGTGCATTAATATCCAAGGGCGCCAATCCCTCAACCAATGCGTGTCGGTACCCGAATGAGGGGAAATTGCACACATGCGGTAGTGGTCGACAAGTGCAGATGATGTTTGCGATTATTATTAGCTATCACCATGGGCGATAGCGTAGATGGACTGGAGAATGATAGATGAGGAGGCGTATAAAGTGGATAACGTCAACTGGTCGGATGGATGTTTAACAGACTCACGTGAGTGTGTCACGTGCGTGCGCGACACCGTGAACGCGTGCTCGACCACTTCAGGGTCCACATCGGGCCGATGATGATCTGAGAAGCGACGACTGGTCAAGATGTTCGCGGTGACGGAGAGCCGTTTCCATGTTCTCTTGTCGCCGAGTCCAGCGCTCCTTCCATCTTGAAGATAAGGCAGTGACGTCCCGTCGCGTACAGAAAGAACGCGCGTCATAGTAATAGAGCAGGCAGTCGCATCTGTCCAGTAAGAAAGCGAACAACGACCTGTGCACGGTGTCTCCGACAACAACAGACAAGAATTACTCCCACGTCTGCTAGAGTCTACAGAGTACATATATATCAAAATGCGCCTCCTTGTGCCGCACACGAAGGCGGAGCCAGCACCTCAAGGCAACAGTTTCAGTTCAGCCGGGGCCAGCTAATTTGAGTACATTCCACCCACTCCCGCCCATCTACCTGATGTCACCTAGGCTAGCACCAGTTGACTGGTGCAACGGCCCCCATCCAAGGCAATCCTTCTGCGACCCCTGGCGAATCGAAACGGTTGCACGAGTGATATTTGAGGCGGCCTCATAGGCAACCAGCCATGCATGCCAATACGGATGGCTCGCGTTCCCAAAAAAAGACCTCTCAATAAATCTCATGACCACATCATTCAGCCGAATTGGCGTAAGGCATGTATAAGAATCGTCTGTGCTAATTCTCACATATCGCCTTGGTCCGCACACTAACACTCCTCCAACATCTGGCGAATCCACGCAATTAGTTCCATCCACTCTGCGTGCGCACACGTAAAAACCTCGAGTGAGTTGCCACAAGTCGGTGATGCAGTACACGTGCTGGATATAGAATCAGTACTAGTCTTTAGACTAAAGAAGACCGCTTCACCACGTATACGATTTGGAGGTTTCATTCTCCAACATCTTGCCAAAGCATTCAGCCGTTTCATAATGATGGAGTACCATGGGAATGTTAAAATTCTGCCTGTTTAAAAGGAAATTTTTGATCGTTGTCTGCTCGTCCGGACCCTTAGCGTGGTATACCACGGGCTTGTTGCTGAAGTGTCCCGATTGGGATGGGTACGTGGACGAGATGATGAATACCAGTTCTGATGAGCTCAACAACACTAGCACACTGACGACCGCTCTGGACTATCAAACCCATATCGCTCATGTATTTGTAAATATTCTCCAATGTTGCACCAGCTTCGATGGATGCACATGCACCGTACCCCAACGCAATCAGCATTAAAAAGGAAGAACATCATGCCACGGAGCTAGTACTTTGACGCTGTTTGTTATTGTTTAGGATGAGGGGACGTGGAGGGAAGCGACTACTCTAATGTCGTCCCAAAGTCATGGTTCTGACTAACTAGCTAGCGTTGTCACCTTCACCCTAGCCATCGTAAGTAACTATGAAGTAGTAACCTTGCATCACCGCCGAATTCAATGTAACAGTCTTAAACTCCTTTTTGTGCCGAGTACTTCACTTCGATTCTCCCAATACGTATACGTGCCGACCGTCGCGCCCGCTGCTCCCTGGACAGCTTCCCAGTGGCCATCAGCACACCATAGACTTTTGTCACTATAGACCAGCGGACTATATTCGACAAAAACAATACTGTCGGAAACCCTGTTAGTGTCGTTCAATATCAGCCAATAATAGTCTAATCGTCCAATCACCCAACCGAGCGGCAACTGTCGGACTTAATCGTCTACCCCAGGTTTTCGTATCGAGCATCCCATGATGCATGTTAGGGAGGGACTCGTGTTCACAGCTTGGTGGCGGTGGCTGCTTGTATTACCCCAAAAATTTAATCTTAATGCCGTCGGATTGTTAACATCGTTTGTTTAATTATTCTTTATATCTCAAATTGTCCATTGTTTCGTCTACGCCCACTCAAGATACAACAATTGGACCACGATGCTAACCTGTAATCATGTTTGGACAACAGCCCGAATAGAAGTATATCCACGACATCATATCACATGGCAAGCCGAGATGGTGTATGTACCCGCTTGCTGTCTGGATTAGCTACCCCGGTTGTTTTAATCCTTGCGCCCTTCATTTATACATCCATTCTTGCGGCAACCTCGACCGTCGGACCGCCAATGTCTCCGAGTTCCATTCGTGTTCCTATTGGCGATCGGTAGACAAAAATGGGGTTGCGAAACAAAGAGCCCAGAACCGGGTGTAATGGTTGCACAAAAACCGTAAACTACAGGGCACTGGAGAACTAGCAAAGTCAATCTAACTAGCGTGTGAACCAAAATATGCTGGCCTGCATGAGTTGCTGCACGTTTTAGGACGTAGATGGTGGCGACAATTTCTAGAGTTGTCACGAGGAAATTTCCGAAGGGTAAAGTGTAGGAAAAGAAAAAAGTATTTTAATGCCGATCCCCACTGCTTCTCGTACTGCTTCTTGTCTATCGTTACATCTTTTCACTTCCTAGCCCGGTAGTCGGTTCATATCTTGGCGTGTTTTAGATTGTAAATCTTCAAAATGAAGTACGCTACATTCACAACGGCGGCGTTATTGCTGGCAACTGCTAGTGCCCACGGTGGAGTCGGAACCTATTATATTGGATCCACCGCATACCAAGGGTGGCAACCTTATAACTCTGCCTCTGGTCAATCCACCATCCAACGCCAATACTCCACCTTTGACCCCATTCTCGTCGCCGGCATCAGCGTAAGTTCTTTTTTCATCCCTTCCCTTCTCCATCTCATTGACATTGACTTAGACGGTCAATATCCGATGCAACAACGCCGGTATTCTTGGTACAGGCCCCATCGGCACTGTCGCAGCGGGCGGAACCATTAAAGCGCACTGGACACAATGGACACATCGGCCTACCTCGGTAATGGTCTACATGGCCAAATGTCCATCCTCTGGCTGCAACTCATGGGACGGTAGCGGCAAAGTGTGGTTCAAGATTGATGAGAAGGGCCTTGTCAGTGGCACCCAGAATGCGGGCAAATGGGCTGGTGACACCATCCTGGATACCTTGGAGTGGACAAGTACAGTACCTGCGGGATTGACTGCAGGTGATTACCTTGTTCGACATGAGTTGTTGGCTGTTCATCAGGCGAATAATCCGCAATGTAAGCTTTTTCTGTTCATTGTCTTGCAATCAATAGAAAAGGTCGAGCTGAGACGATGCGAATCCTATTGACTTCCTACAGTCTATCCCGAATGTGCCCAATTTACCATAACAGGATCCGGTGCCTCCTCTCCTGCGGCGGACTACCTGGTATCATTTCCTGGCGCCTATTCCGCATCCGACCCAGGAATCGACTTTAACATCGACAGTGATGCGGCCAAAACGGCCACAACCTACATCGTGCCGGGGCCCTCTATCTGGCCCGGAACTGGCGGATCAAATCCAGCCCCCGGGACGACTGCTGTGCCGACCGCGACTGCAGCACCAACGACTATGGTCACAACCGCGAAGACGACGACGAGTTCAGGGCCAGCGCCTACAACTTGTACGGCAGCCAAGTATGCGCAATGCGGCGGCAAGGGATTTAGCGGATGTACGACGTGTGCGGATAGGTCTACATGCACGGAAAGTAGAGAGTATTATTCCCAATGCTTGTAATTCGATAGGTAGAATGTAAAATAGTACCTATTGCGCGCATGTACGCGGCACAAAGACTTAAACTCGTAGATACTATAATGTTGCAGGAGCAGAGCACCTGAAGAGAACCTTAAGAGCAGGGCTCCCTGAAGAGAACTTTAAGCTTGCCTCTAGGCAGGCTTGGGCTCGGGCTTGGATAAGAGCATAGTAGTCACCTATTAGGAGCACTTTTATCTAATCTAGATTATCTCTTTTAAATTTAGTATAATCTTTTGCTTATCTTCCTCTAAGATAGTAATCTTATAATTACTTACCTAAACCTACTATTTCTAGCTTATAATTCTCTAATAGTTATAAGCTTAGTACTTTAAAAAGTAGTCTAATTCTTCTTACTAACTAAAGAGCTAGATACGTAGTATTTAGATACTTTAATTAATCTTATCTCTTAATTATATATTCTTACTTTATCTTATTTTATACTCTTATAATTAACCTAATATTATATCTAATACTCTCTTTCTTATAGATAGCTAGTAGCTTAAAGATTGTTAGAGGGATCACGAGCTAGAAATAGTAGGTTTAGGTAATTAATTAGAGGATTACTGTCTTAGAGGAAGACGAGCGAAAGCTTAGACTATATATAAATGAGATAATCTAGATTAGATAAACGTGCTCCTAATTAGGGACTACTGTGCTCTTATCTAAGCCTAAGCTAGCTAAGAGCTAAGCTTAATGTTCTCTTTAGGGAGCCCTGCTCTTAAGGTTCTCTTTAGGGAGCCTTACTCTTAGCAGAGCGTCCTAGGCTCTCTTTAGGTACTCTGCTCCTGTAACATACCCTTTAGGTAAATAGAAATAAGCGTAGTAACGCCTGTTACTGCGCTCTTCTATTTACCTAATAGAGAGCCTACCTAGTAGGTAACTATAGTAGTAGCAGAGCGTAATTTGCTTTTGTTTACTCGCTTACAAGCTACTAATATAGGAAACTCCTACTCTTTCTAACCTTCTCTCCTTTACTATTATTACAATGGCCCGCGTATGTACTAAGCTCTTCTTTAACTCCTATAACAATCTTAGAATTAGGCGTTTATACTATATACTAATTAGTAACGTAGTCTTTAATTTATAATACTTTACACTGCAGCTTTACTACGCGCGCTACTACTACTCTTACTTACGCTACTTACCTCTACACCTCCTACACTCTCCTCTTTCTACTCTCTTTTACTCTTTACCTCTACTACTACTACGCTACTACTACTACTACTACTACTACTAAAGCTACTACTACTAATACTACTACTACTAAAGCTACTACTTATAAGTAGCCTATAACCCCTCCTAGAAAGTCTAAAAGAAGGCCTCTAGGTACCTCTTACCTAGATTATACTACGCGTTACAGCGTATTATGCAGCGCGTACGTTACGTTAGCTCTAGCTAGCTAATTATATAGTATTTACTATAACGCGTTATATAGTATACACTACTAGTAGTATACCTCTAGGCACTAGTATAAGCTGCTACTAGCTTATATTAGCTACTATACTAAGTAGCTAGTTACCTAGCTAGAGAATAGTGCTACTACCTTAGTAAGTTTAATCTTTATAGCGTAGATTGTAATTAGCGTAGTAATGTATTTATAGTAGGCTTACCTTCTATGCATAGTAGTGCGCAAGCTAATATTAGATCTATTCCTAAGTAATTGTAAGAGGATAGACCCTGTAACCCTTAGGCACAGCTCTTAGAGCCTGCTAAGGAAGTCTGCCGAAGTCTGCTAAAGAAGCCTGCTAAGGAACCTACCTAGAACTAGCCTAGGACTAGTATATAAACCCTCTATAGCACTTCCTGTAGACTCTATTAAATTTATCTTATCTTTAAAATAATATCTACTCTTAGGGTCAGTTCCCTTACATTTAAATTTAATCCCTTTAACCTCTGGTCTTGTCCTAGACTTGCTAGAACCTAGGAGAAATCACTAGAGGTATACTACTAGAAACGTCTCTAAACAATAGACTTTTTAGCACGCACGCAAGTGCTACGACAGCAAGGTCAGAACAACTAAGAGATCTAGGAACAGCTTGTCTAGGACCTTATTAGTTTAGGTACCTAGGAAGAAGCAGCAAGAGAAACAGTTAGATAATAGGTAAATTAGAATACTTTAAGACCTCTAGAACAGCTAAACGTCAACGTGGGCATACTAGAGACCCCTAACTATCTATCCTATTAGCCTACCCTAGCTTTCTATAACAACGTTAGTTTTACGGAGGCCTAGTTAGAAGCATTTGTAAAGGCATAGGTGTAAGAAGTACTCTAAGCTGCGCTAAGCGCTCTACTTACTAGTCTTATAGTAACTCTACCTAATGTACCTACTACAGTTCTACTAGGAGAACCTGTTACAGTTCTAGTTAGATAAATTAAGGTACCTAACCTAGAACTCTATTCTAGGAACTGCAAGGAATACTGCTAATAGAAATAGAATATAGAGTATAAACTAGAGTAAGACGGCCTAGCCCTTAGACACCTGCCTAGATACATTTTTAATTGTCTAACTAGCAACGCCTCTACTATTACTATGTTATAGGTAAACTAGAACAAGGGTAGCTCTATAGAAGATCTGTAGAGCTACCTTAACCTTAATTTCCTAGACTAGGAAGCGGGCCTACGCGCCTACAAAAATCTTCTCTAAACACGCTAAGGGGGTTCTTTACTTAATAACTTTAACGCTAAGTTCCTTACTTACGCGAACAACTTAGGAGAATACAAAAATTATTCCCTGCTAAAGGAAAGGTACTTAGAAGCAATCTAGGATAACCTTTATAAACTGTTAATTAACGTAGAGCTACTAGAGGAATACACGATCTAGGAGTTAATAGCCTGCGTTGTTAGGATCTAAGAAAAGCTAGATTGCACTTAGGGAGCTAGCTGCAGCTATTATCCTAGCTCCTATAGAAGTAACTCCTGCTAAGCAGGGAACTCTAGCAGAGACTTTATAGACATTAATCTACCTAGGTTTGCTAGTTAACAAGGTAACCTAAGCTTCTCTAGGAAGAAACGTGTAGAATAGGTATTGTTAGAGGAACAGGATAGGCGCTAGAAGGCAAATCTCTGCCTATAATATAGGAAGTTAGGGCATAAGGTTAAAAAGTGCTCTCTAGAACCTGCCTAGAAACTAGTGCAGGCTAAAGCTGCTGTTCCTGCTACTAATCTAGCTACCTCTAAATTAGAAGGTGCTTTAGATTTAGAAAACTAAAGACCTCTAGCTAAAGGCGCTGCTAGGGGTACAAATGTTAGTTAGTCTAGAAGGGACGAGGATAGGTCCTAGGTGTAGGATTCGAAGAGTTCTATAGACACTAGCCTGATAGGGAGTTAATAACAATCTACTTGTTTATAAATAATAAGTTTATTGCAAAAACGCTCCTAGATACAGGCTGCTTAACAGTAGCCCTTATAAGTAAAGGCTTCTAGAAGAAGACTAAATTAACGCGCGAACAAATAAACACGCTAATACCTATTATAGAAGTAGGTAGAAAAGAGATGTATGTAGACTAGAGAGTCTACATATTCCTAGATATAGAAGGACACTAGGAAGAAGTTTAGGCTTATAAAGTACCTAGGGACGACGAATAGGACCTTGTCCTAGGGAACTCCTAGTGTATTAAGAACTAAGTAAGCTTAGCACTAGCGAAGAAGTCTGTTTATATTAGAAACACAGGGATCTAGATCTAATACAAAAAGAAACAAGTTACTACTTAGATTAGAGCTACTGCGTTCTCTGCCTAGATTAAAAGGTTACAGAAGGACAGCAATATCTAGATCTTCTCTGCTTCCCTAAAAGAGGTAAACAAGGTAATCCTCTAGAAAGGAACTAGGGCTTACGCCTTATCCCCTAGGGACATTGAAAAAGCCCTTAAGACAAAACCCCCTAAGAGTCTAGAAGAAGTCTAGGGTGCCTTGCTAGAACACCTAAAAGACCTTTACAATAGCTTCCTCTAAAGGAAATCTAACATCCTAGCGCCCTACTAAGGTGTTAATGTAGACTACAAAATTAAACTTAAGAAAAAGGACAGTAAGGAAGTAGCTGCTCTATAGGGACCCCTCTATAGCATGTTAAAAGACGAGCTACTAGTACTCTAGAAAGAACTAAACTCCTACCTAGAACGTAGGTTTATTTAAGTTAGTAACTCTAGCGCCTTAGCCCTAGTGCTCTTTGCTAAGAAGCCTAGAGGGAGACTCTAGTTCTGTGTAGATTATAGAGCACTTAACGCTCTTATACAGAAGGACTAGTACCCCCTTCTGCTTATATAAGAGACTCTCTAGAATATAGCAAAATCTAAATAGTTTACTAAGCTTAACGTTATACAAGCTTTCTACTGCATTAGG
>MU006795.1:329346-619916 GCA_010093635.1 Massarina eburnea CBS 473.64 | reverse complement strand
CCTAACCCTAACCCTAACCCTAACCCTAACCCTAACCCTAACCCTAACCCTAACCCTAACCCTAACCCTAACCCTAACCCTAACCCTAACCCTAAACCTAACCCTAAACCTAATTTTCTCTAGTCTAGTAGAACTAGAGGTATAGGAATCTTAGACTAGTATATCTATACTAGATCTAAAGAATAACTATAGAGTTATTATAACTTTATAAGCTTAAGGGGGTGTGTAAAGAATATAATATATTCTTTATTATAAGCTTATAAAGGTTATTTCCTATTTAGGCTTAGTGTGTATTACTAAGCTAGTATTAGCTTAGTAATCTCCTAGCTTTTCTAAGTATTTTAGTACTAGGCTTGTCTCTATAGCTAGCCTAGTAAGGAAGATATTAAAGGTAGTAAATATTTACTATATAGAAGATTCTAGATTATTCTCCTAGGTTCTACTCTATTCTAGATTGTTACTAATAGAGTAGTGTCGCAGAGGGGTATATATACTATAAATGCTGCAGCAGTATAAAGATTAATCTTTTTACTCCTAGCTATAGGTTTATAATAGTTATAAGCTTAGAGACGCTTAACTGCGTACAAGCAGGAACCTAACTAACTATTAGTTAGGTAGGTAACTTTAAGCGAGTTTAAGCGAGTAGTAAAAAGAAGATACCCCTTAACATAACAACCTTCTAGGCTAGCTATTAAGGTGTAACAGTATTACTAGCCTATTACAGTAGGTAGCTAGATTATAGGTATATAGTATACTAGCCTATTGCAGCATTTTAGATTAGCTAAGAAGCAGAGATTTCTTAGTAATCTAGGAGGTATGTCGCAGAGGGGTATATATACTACAAATGCTGCAGCAGTATTAAGATTAATCTTTTTACTCCTAGCTACAGGTTTATAATAAGTAGGATACGTAATTATCTTGCGTAATCTTTGTATTTATAATCTATCTAGAAGGTTCTTCTTACTAATTATAATTAGTAAGTAGAAAGTTCTAGAAGCTCTTTCCTGTATATATAAAGGAGGATTCTCTTTTCTTTAGATAGTTTCTTTTTTACCTAGAATTTAGTATATCTTTAAGCTATATACTATCTTATCCTCCTCTTTATCTTATAGCTATAGCTTCCTTTCTACTTTAGTAGTAGATCTAAAGACTATTTATAGTAGTTTCTAGGTCCTACTATAAATAGCAAGAAAGTGTTGCTACCTTACTACTCTTACTTTCTTATAAGTAGTAAGTATTTACTATAAGATAGTATTATTTAAAGCCTCTTTAGAAGCTATCCTATCTCTTTATAGCTCTGTTTTAACAAATATTTAATATAATAGACTAGCCTTAAAGTAGAACTATAATAAGTATTAATAAGAATATAAATATTTATAATAAAGGAGGCCTAAAGGTAATCTAAAGGCTATATAATCTATTATGCTAATTAAGCTTTATTCTTTAGGTATAGGCGTAGCCTAAGCTATAATAATAGAGTAGTTTAGTAATAGAAGTAGGATTTAAACCTACGCCTTTCTCTTTAAAGGCACTAGATCTAGTACTTTACTACTAGACTATTCTACTAAGTAGTTCTAGATAGACTTCTTAGTAAGCTCTAAAGGCTATACCTAAGAGTTATAGAGTCTATCCTTTTATAAACTAATAATACTAGAGATATTATAGCGTCTCTTTATATATAGTATCTACCTATAACTCTTAATTTATAGTTTAGCTCTAGTTTAACTTTTTTTAAATTATTAGTATTAAAACCTATATAAGTACTACCTTTTACCTCTAGACTAATAGAGAGATAGAACGTATTAACTAGATCTTTTAAGCTTACTTCTATACCTTTATTAACTATAATATATCTAACTAGGAAGAAATATTACCTATAGCTAAATTTATCTATAATAACTTCTTTACCTCTAATACCTCTATTACTCTATTCTTTACTAACTATAGCTATTATCTCTCTAGTTATAACTCTCTAGCTTATTCTACCTAGAAGGTACTTAATCTAGCTAGTTAGCTATATATATATTAGATAACTACTATTTATATAGAGGCTAAGGCCTATCTTAAATTAACTTATACCTATATAAAATACTAGGCTAACTAGAAGTAGAAGGACGTACTAACCTATAAGAAAGGATAGTTTATTATACATAACTACTAGAATATCTAGACTTAAAGGCCTATAAAGAAACTTAACTACAAGATATTATAACCCTTTAAGATCTCTAAGGTTATTTCACCTACTGCGGTCAGGCTAGTCCTACCTAGGGGTTAGAAGATCTATAACGCCTTCTACGTCTCCTTGGTTAAGCCCTACCGCGCTAGCATTCAGGCACGGCCTAACCCTAACTAGGTCCTGCAGGAAGCGCCTCCTATCGAGACTAAGACCGTGGTCGATAAAGTCATGGATTTACTCAAGACCGGAGATACCGTGAAGTACCTTATCAAATGGCAAGGGTGGCCCTAAAAGAAGGACTGGACCTAGGAACCCTATAAACACATGGACGGCCAAGGGGCCAAGGAACTAGTACAACAGTTCCATTTGACACACCTAGACAAGCCTATAGATCCGATAGTCTCCCCGCCTCGGGACGAGGCTTAAGAACGGAGGAGATAGTGTCACACAGGGACAACAGCGAGCTCCGCCGTTGTCGGAGACGATAGACGAGGAACGTCGCTAATAAAGGATTGCTAACAAAGTAACAAGAACTAACTGCGGAAAGGAGTAGGTCTACAACGTGATGCCTAAAGCCCTGACAAGAGTCCCTCTCTAACATAAGAACCCTAGGGATATTACCTAGAGCTAGAAAATGGACGTAGACCTTCAAGCACCCTTAGACTCTCTTAGCTATTATTGTTTAAATTGATGATTCCGAGCCCTCACCTAAGCCCTTGTAACAACTTAAGCTGCCTTCAAGTTCCTATTATAAAGGCATCTAAGTACTTCATGCCTGAATCGTTCTTAACAATGACCCTCTGCTGTAACGCTTTATCCTAGCGAAAACTGTACTAAAATAAGATACCAATTTGTCTCGCAGCCTAGATGGCTCTCTACTTTCCGTCCAAAGTCTCGCCGACAGAGTCCCTGAATGACCGCCAAAACAGGTCCTCTAATTCCTGGTAGCTGTTAAAGTGGTGCTACCTATTTCTGTCCATGAATCCTAATATATTCTCCAAGCCCCATAATGCACATCCAAATGGCAGAATTCCAGCTTCAGCCTAGTCAATGACGCCCGTTAGGTGACCCGTTTCTAGGTTAACTAGAAAGTTCATTTCGCATAAGTCGCCGTGGGTTAGGACGGCGGGGTACCCTTCGGAGAAGAGTAAGCTAAGATTGTTGCTAAGCTCTTCTACTGAATTAGAAAAGCGGGAAGGCAGTTTTTGGGCGAGCAACTGGAGCTTGTTCATGAAAGAGTCCTGAACCAAGCGGGCCTCCATTGGCTGTGAGGCTTTCTAGGAGGCAGCAAAGAAACTAACAAGGATGTCAGTTGGCGCATATGATGTGGTGTATTAAGGGATATAAGTTACCGTGCGAAATCTATAACAGTGTTTTTCTGTCGCTGAGACTGTTCTAGGGAAAATGCTGCAGTTACACCATTCGTAAGGCACGACTCCATATACGTGACGCCTGGCAGCCTTTCGATAATGTAAATGGAAAGAGGCTGAGAAAGCCCAATATGGCCATGACTGATGGTGCTGGCAACTAAGCCACCATGAATTGAGCGAGCGAGATAAAGGAGGTTCATATCAATGTCTAACTCTAAGCATCGAAACTAAACGAGGCTTGGCGGAGACCCTCCAACAACTGTGTAGCTGAATGCACCTTGAATTGGAACCGGCGTAACGGGGGCTGAAAGAAGAGACGTCGCTCGCTTGTCACACTCTCCTTAAGTTGTTGTTGTGTGAGAAGTGAATAACGCCGAGATTGATGCATCGATAGTATACACCGGGATAGAATTGTCTGTTTAGCTTTAGTTGGACATACTGAGATAGGTGTGAAGCCGGTAGAGTTGTCTCCGCTATGCTTATATAATCTGGGTCGCTAGCGGCACACATGCGGGGTAGTAAATCTAGATCGTATAGAGAAAACAACTGCGCTGCAGCGCTTAGAGATGTTAAACTAACTAAATACTAAACGACGTGATCGATGTGTGACTCCTGTACATGCGGGGTGGAAGACCCACCTGCACGAGCGTGTCACACGGGGGAGCTCATCAATTACATTATTTAGTCTTTGATATCGACATCTTTACGCGCTGCGGCGCAGTCCTTTTTCCGGGTAATCAAGTATTAGACTCTCTGTCTGACACAGTCCTGCAAGTTGTTACTGGCATTGTGCTGTGCCGCAACGTCTGGCACGGAGACCGCAACGCTGGCCCGAACAGAAATAGCACTATAAATCTCATATCAACCTCTCTTTTGCCTCAGAAATCATATCTATTCTTCAACAAATAGCTTTGCCTATTCTTCCAAAACAAGCGCTTGAGACAAGGGAAGATCGACAAAATTCCGTCATGGCAACCGCAGTGCTTCATCACCAAGTCATCCCTAGGCTCCACGTGGCTCCCTACCTTTCGAATCTGAGCCGATCATCCGAAGTGTAAGACCTCGTTGTCCGTGGTGTAGCTCTTCAACTGATGGCTTCTTACAGGTATAACTATCTTCCAGGTGATGCGGATCAGCCGCACGTTGCTGAAGAGCACCTGAAGAACCTTGCCGGTATTTTCCTCCGATACAATGTCTAGACGAAATTCGGACTGCATCTGATCCATGGACATTTCAAACTCGAACGCGACATGGTCATGTTGGGCAAGAGCGTCCAGGAGCCGTCCGGCTGTTGGATCAAGCCGACTGATATCGACGAGGTCGATCTAGAGAACATCCATGGTCACATTTATGCACTCACTGGAGACGGCTCCTTGATTGCATATGAGTATCGTGAGGGCCCTCCTGCCGATATTACAGACGTCAAGCCTGACTTCTTTCACGAGGTGATTCAATATCTCCAGTCCAACAAACTTGAGCACCTCCTCGGTCTTCACGTTCTTAGCGATGAACCACAGGAGAAGCTTGCCGAGTTTGTGCTGGGGCCGAATGCTGGGACCGTCATGCTCAAAGAATCCGAGGCTAATTATGGACGTATCTATCGAGTAACCAGGTGGGCCTTTGACCAGGAAGACGGTATCATCTCCTGTAGGGAAATGATGTGCACGCTGCGACGACGAAAGGCCCACATAAGGTCTTTCAGGACAGCAAGCGTATCCATGGGGTTCGTGAACTACGGGTTGCGCTGAAGGAGGCCGAGATTATTTCGATGATTTCCTAAGGTTGTTTTTAGCAGTGCGGTGGCACAAACTTGGTTGCTGTATAGGGGACTCTCTAGAGGAGGGGAGGGGGATGCTTTCTTGTTGCCATTCGTTATATGTATCGTCTTATGGAGGGCTTTACATTCGTTATTTTCTCTCCTTCGATTTATAAACCAATCCAATACAGGAAGCATCATACGCTGCGATCACTTCGTCCTTCATTTCTGTTGCATATAGTTCTCAAATGTCACATTCCATCGTACCTGGGGCCATTCTCCGTACGTTAGTGTCTGAAGGTAATATAGAGATATTCTTAAGTAGGCTCCTCGAGTTCATCGACGGGTGCCAAACAACGTCCACGTTCGCTCTAGTCGGGGATATCGGAATTGATTGGTCATCCTTTCTCGATCTTTGAAAGCCGTGAAACTGACCCTTTTCATCCTCCTGATTGGAGCTTCAGATGTTGCACACGACGGGCTTTATGAGTGCCACAGTGCGAGAGTTACATGAAGGTCCGACGGCTTCGACAAATAAACGATGACTCCGGTAAGCGGTTTCCAGGCTAATAGATACTTATAGTTGTGGTAATCATTCCGGCAAGGCGTACTAATGCGACCCTGGCGAGAAGCAAGAGTAACATTTGCGAATAAATCATGTTATGTAAGAGTATCACATCTGTAATACGGTTTTCAAGAGTAAAAACAAGTTCTTTTAGCTACCTAGGAGGTTTTCTGTCAATTGTTGCGAACAAAATAATCTCGATGAACTAGATGTTGAACATGTTGTGCGCGAGCAATCTCTGCCAATGCGTTAGAGCTTCCTATTTTACCCTAGGTATACATAGAAGATGGATCCCCATTCTATAACCCAGACTATGAGGATTGGTAACGGGCAAACACGTACTTAACATCCAGCACCCAGTATCTAACGGAGACGCCAGCCGGGAATTATCAAGTATACACTTGACAAAAGCAATTTGATTGATTATCAACTTTAAAAGAGTGGCTCGGGTTCCGGAGCGGCAGGGCAAGTTTCGGAACGGTAAGAAGCCTTTCCCCCCTTCTTGGACTTTTTTTAAGCGCTTTTAACACAACGCTCCGCTCTACCTCTTCATCCTCAACTAGTACCCCCTCTACAGCCTCGGCGGTAATCCTAACAGGATGGTCTACCTCAATGGGCTCCGGGGTGTCTATCTGCTCATCGTCAACGTCTGCTGACGACATTCCCATTTCCCTCAAATTCTCATCAGCAGTGAACTTATCTGAATTTGTGGGGCCAGAAGTTAATAACAGCGCCCGCGGCGAAGATCTAGGTCTTTCTCGGCGGGTTGCCATATCCCGTGTACCTATCCACCACCATGTACATTAGCTCTCTTCAGACCTAATCCCACTGCATAATCTCGATCTAATATTAGACGTACCTTCTAACCTCCAAACCATGAATTTATTGCAAACCTCTGATCCTCTGACCAACACGTCCAACTGGCTCGTTAATTAGTTGCGCCTTGCACGGCATTCCTCTGACTCGCCTGCAATGTTCATCACCTCATCAGCAACAAGGCAACTAATCTTAGTTAGTGAAAGAATGCCGTCCAGTTTGGCCATGATTTTTGTTTCAATAGCTTCTACAGCAATATCATCGACGAAGCGTTTGAGTGCAACCTTAGCCGACAGAAACGTCTATTATAATAAGTTTGCTTGCAATCCAACGCTTCTAAACATGCATATCGATTCATGTCTCGTTCGTTGCGCGTCATTAGTGTATCTAACAATAGACGATAGTCGACATTCCCGTACTGCTGTAACCCAGACGGATGAAGAGATTCAACACCAAAGAAGCCCTGAATGATACGTGTGAATTATAATCTCCTTCTCTTATCTCTGACTCTCTGTACTGTCTCCGTGAAATAGTGGTTGTACGTAATCAGATGCCTGCGCTAGTGTGGAACAAGCAAATGCGCCGCGTTTTCTTTCAAATACATCACAATCTGCTCAAGCGAGAGTTTAATTACTGCTTGGAATAGCGTGCCACAGGTAGAAGCATCTGCGATGTGGGAAATAAGACGTTTAAGGAAGATGTTTACCGATCGTGTCACCTTTTCAACGTGAGATCTGGCGAGAGCTTCCCAGTGTTGTGATTGTTCGAGGAAAAGGTCAGATATAATCATAGGATTAAAAGTGCCCAGAAGTTCGCGGCCACGAGTGTAGGTCATTAAGTCTTCGATACGGTTAAGGAACTTGGCGCGAGTCATGGTTTCCACACTTGACTAACAAGCCTTTGAGGGCGCTTTACTAGACGAATTGGTGATGAAAAAGCGGTGGCCTTCGTGAGCGATTGTTTCCGCGAATGACTGGTTAAGGTTCTGTACCACATCACGAATGCGTTTCTAGTAGCCAGCGTCAGTTCTGGCGTCACTGAAGAACGGGTCATTGTAGGTTCCGTCGACGGCGGCTTTGATTAGGGATTGGAAATTTTGGCTCATGATGAGCAGGTAGCGGCGTTGTTCTTCGATATTAGCTCAGGACTGGCTTAGCTTTTGTAGTTGGGTGCGAAAAGCGATAGACTGAAGTTCAATTTCTTCAATAAGGCTTGGGAGTTCGGTAGCAATTTGGGCGAGAAGAAGCTTGCTCAGTCGCTCCCTCAACGGCGCGATGCCAAGAATGGAGTCTGGAAGTGTAGTCCAAACGCCTTTAGAGAAGAAATGCCTTTCGTTTTCGTCACGCTTGGAGGGAGACCAGGATCTAGTTTCCAAGTCCATGTTTCTGAGCACGTGCCATTCAAGGCGGAATTCAACGTCAAGGTTGCGGGCAAGCGAGACGTACATGGCCTCACTATTAGATCCTGTGATCAAAGTGTTGGGTTTTGTGATAACGCCCAGCGTGCGAGTTCCGCTTTTGTCGGCAGCTCTAGCGACCTTCAGCACGATCTGATTGGCGTAGTCGTTCTTTGCAGATACAACAGCAAGAATGATACTTCTAGACTCCTTCATATATGATTTGACAACGTCTTGCATCAGCTCGATATCAGTAGTCGATTGCTGCTTCGTCTCGGAATGGATGAGACTGGGCAAGTCTACAATGGTAAGATGTGGTCGATCAGGACCAGACACTTCGATTCGTAAGAGGTCATTCGAGAATGCTCGACCAAAACTACCGATGGCCATGGCTGTCTTGGCTTTCTCGATCAACTCCGGCAGTGCATCGAAGCCATCAAGTGTCTCGCGAAAGTTGTTGAGAGAGGCGCTCTCTGATTCGCTGTGAAAGTGGTGCGGGACGATGGAGATACGACGACGTCTGACGTCTTGCGAAGAATCAACTCAGTTAGGAAACGAGTGCATAGATTACTCTTTACTAGAAAAGAGACGCCTAAGATAGCTTCTAGAACAGAGCTTTTGCTAGATAATTAGTCGCCGCAAATAATAATTCATTAAATAGTACCGCTAGTAGCGCCGTTAAAGGCCCTTTTACATTAGTTTAATAGGTACACTATAGTTATTTTTCGCCCCGTTCCTAGGAGCAACATATAGGCTACCGCTATGTTAACTTCGCTGTGTAGCCTAGGCGCATCTCTTCTCGCAGAGTTCATGCTCTTAGTCACGATGCGCCTACTAGGTGTGCGGTAGGCTAACTTCCATTACTTAAGAAGGCATACGTCGCCTCTAGCGGCATGTTAGGATTATCAAATGCGGTGTAGCCCAGGGTACTGCTGAAGACCGCAGGTCGGCGGAGAGCGAGGCCCCGCGTTCAGCGCACGTTACTATACACGATTTGGTGTCTCCATATATGACCTTCAGTTCGTACTGCGTTCGTATCGCGACATCCGAAGATAAATGTATGCACCATTGCCCTGCAACCACGACACTGCTGGAGCATGACAGCGAACACTGGTCGCGTGCCCCGTCACCCGGCGCTCCATTGAGGCTCTTGTCTATCTCTTTGAGCGCCGAAGACGTGTTGAAGGCGCTGTCAAGAGACAATAACATATGGACTGTCTCTGTTCTGCATCGGGGAATTGATAAACATACAGGGAGGCGAGAGCCGCACGCCCTTGTGTGCATTACGACATCTGCTCAATAGATTCTCCGCCCCCACTTTGCCTTCCTCGCACCGCATAGCACTCGTACTAATCTCTCTCGTCCTCGCTTTACGTGCGATAGACATACCTGCAATCACACCTTCTACTCGGTACTCTTTACGCCGCTCTCTTCCTTCACTACCCAATTCCAATGACAGCCAAATTACAGGGCACCGACCTCACCCACCTTCAAAACTGTCTCTCCATCTCTTACGATTCCATTGGCAAAGATCAGAGGTATCTTCATCAGCCATGTCTCGATGGTCTAATGATTTCCGATCTCGACTCCCTCGCGCGAACTGCCGTCCACTTGAATAAGGTAAACCTCCTCTTCCGTCTAACAGGCTGCACGCATCGGAGCCTTTGCGGTCCGACATACTTTCTAAAACACGTGGCCATGGAGGTATTACGCCGACGGCACCGATCTGAGACGTATATGGATGACATGTAATCCTAATCGGCGCAATAGCAAAATATAATCGGAGCGAAGTAGCAGACAAGAAGCCATCTATACTCTTTCCTCGATCACGAGAACTACGTGTGCCGGGGTATGCGTTACGTGGTGATTCGATATTGGACAAGATGGTCCCAGGATGAGCGAGCCCAGTGTCCAATGATGTGTGAGAGAGGGTAGATAGACGTGTATAAGGAGCTGCTACTTGACTGTTGCATTGGTAAGGACTTGATCACCTTTAAACAGATAGAAAGCAATAGGTTGTTAGTTATCATGGCCCCAAAATAGATTATATGAGCATAGCACGACATTTCGGACTCCGAAGAGGCACCCCGGGGGTGTAGGCTGCTGTAACCAGTGATGGCCAACGTGACTATGCGCCTCTATTGCTTTGCCGCATCTGCATGGGAGGAAGCTCGCTTATAATGTGGGGAATATGCCGCTCTCACCGTATCCTCGATACTTGTTGCGATCGGTGTACGCTTCAGTTGTCCGCTTCCAAACAAACAACTAAAAGGCTTTTGATGCTGCTCTACAACTAACTGTTCAGTGGGTCAGTTAACTTAGGACCGGCCAAGTTCCCACTTCGACCACAGTATCGATTTCTTGAAAGCGTACAGACAACAACCCCTCACTTCTCTTACTTTAAGAATGGCGGCGAGAATCAACACTATCCTCATCATTGGCGGCACCAGCGGAATCGGTGAACAAGTCGCTCGTCGCTTCCACAGCCTCGGGAAGAAGGTCATCGTGACTGGCCGCAATGAGGCCAAATTGAACAGCCTCGCGAAAGAACTGAACGGTCTGGAGACGCGAAAGGTACACACCGCGCCCAATCTTTCCTTCTTTCCTGTTGTCGAAAAAGAAAATGTGTGGTAGAATTTTTACGTCCGGCGGACTAACGCGTTTAGTTCGACATCACCGATTTCGCAACACTTCCCAGGGAAATAAGCGAAATCCTTAAGGCATACCCCACACTCGACAGCGCCATTCTCAACGCCGGAATCCAGAACTCCTGGAACCTGCTCGATGCAACAAGCATTGAGCCCTCCGATATCGAGCGCGAGATTACGACCAACCTCACTGCGCCCGCGATGCTGGTGCAACTGTTAGCCCCGCACTTCCTTCGCCTCGCGCTGAAGGGGACCAAAACGACTTTCTTCCTCACGAGTTCTTCGTTGGCATACGTGCCGTGGGAGTTCTACCCCACGTACAGCGCGAGCAAGGCGGGCGTTCACGCCCTGGCTCTGACGCTTCGCCATCAGATTCTCTACTATGCGCCCGTCGAGGCAAAGGTCAACTTCAACGTTGTGGAGATCGTGCCACCGTACACGGATACAGGGAGCGACAAGGACCATCGAGAATATGTCATTGCGATGCAGGGCGGGCCGGACAGGGCATGGCCGATTATGCCTGTTGGAGAGTTTGTTGAAGGTTTCTTCAAGGAGTTGGAGGATACCGAGGAGGACGGCTCTGTGAAGAAGGAGATTGGGGTTGGTATTGGGAAGACTTGTGTGGAGACATGGAGAGGGAGCTTGCAAACCATTTATGACGGTTGGATGGATACTTAGATCGCTAGTCCTGTTGTCCATGCGCCCAATTGCACTGCACGGATATATGAAGACAATTATGGATCCTTTGCTTTGACGCCGTCATTTTCCCGGCGCTGGGGGAACCCATGGCGGGGAGTGCCCTGTTCCGTTATGCGCATTGTTCGGTTTTTAGTGGGATGGGTGGCTGGCACCGGACGCTGCTCTGGCCTTCCCGTAAGGAGGTACTAAGTTCGAAGTTGATGTGCGAAGGCAACAAGGCTCATAGAGCGACCTGGATTCCTTCTCGACAATGGCTGTGGAATAGTGAAAGAAGAGACATGATGAGCGAGCAGCGCTATGCATGTTATAGTACTTCTAAGAAACGGGGCGACACTTTCAACCCTGATGTCAGAAGACAAGGACCCGGCCAAGCGCTGCATGAAGCCGCAATAGACGCCATTCCATTTAGCCGCGCAACCAGGTAGCCGATTGGCCATTAAGACTTCATTATTGGAAGACTGGGTAGTCCTTTCCAGGGGCACGTGAGGGCTGACTGCGCTTGAACATGCATCGGAAGAGCTCGGGGTCTGATACGGCAGCTAAAGGTATGAAATTTTCCGAAGACTTGGGTCAACACCATGTGTCGATCCGGGAGCCGGTTAGACCATGCGAGCGGGAAGGATTAGGAAGTAAATTACAAATCATGTTCGATTGGTAGTCAGCGGTGGCAAAATCTTTAGGCTAATGTTTTCTGAGTGACTAATTTTGAATCTTTCGTAGAAGCATCGTGCATGCGTACACTTCTCCGGCAACTTCTTTTAAGAGGTTACTGTTCTGCTGGAAATATCATTGTTAGCATGAGGTTTAGAGTGTGGTTGGAGAGCGCATTGGTTGGGAAGCGGAACCATATTACTCATGTCCTAAAAACGTCTGTATGTCCGCGCTCCCTGCCGCTGTGGTTCGTGCGTAGCAGAGGCTCGGTTCGTCACTTTGGGCTATACAGTTGAACCCGTCATTGCTGTCAATAACCTGAGTGAAATACTTTTTAGGCGTGATGTTACCAACGATGTAGACATGATGTCACGATGTTAAAGATATTTTGCACCGCCATTTCTGGGAGGGTTTATTCCGCTGCAGAAATATAGATAGGAGACTATACAAATGGAAAACGGAAGACTGAGTACCGTTGTTTTTATCGTCCTATATTACTCCAATCTCCCCGAAACATTACGAAATATACACCCCTCTCTAGCCACTTGGACGATACCATGGTAATAATGCTGTAAAATCAACAGCAATCTTCTCTAACACGTTCTTGAATGTAAAGGTCTCTAGCGAAGAAGCAACTGGCGTTGTTCCACTTGAAGGTACTCTGAGATCGTAAATATCTCTGCGAGTCGCTCTCTGTTCCCGTGAAATTCAAACTTCAGTTCAAACGACGAGAATACGTTGACTACTTGCGCATCTAACAGATCTTCGTGTTAATTTAGGACAATCTAGCCAATGTTCTCAAAGTAGATATCTGTTCACTTTACGAGCATTATATAATAATTCAGAAGTTTTTCTTTATTGGGTGAAGATAATCCGAGAATGATCCCGAGCAACTCTTCCCTGTACAGGTCTCCTGAACAATCAACCTTCAACTTTGACGAAATTGAACATCAATCGACTAAACTGAAGTTCACTTGCATGAGTTTGCTGTCCTCAGCCTCAGAAAAATTAAGTAAGTAGACAGGCGTAACCGGTGCAATAATGTAGAGACCTTTACCTAGTGCTGGTCGTTTCTGAGGCGCAAGGCAGAAGTATTGCTCGATCCCAATTTCTGTACCATTTTCTTTCTCCAAAAGGATATGGAGATGTGAACTCCACAGATCCCAGCCGGGGCTGTAAACCGTACGATAAGCGCTGCACCATGACCAGCTCGGAAAGCCTTTTCTCCGTTTGTGGTTGATTTTGAAACGTACTTATCCGAATCCTCATCTGTGAAGACCAATCGACGGCGGAAGAGCAGGCCTTCTTGATAACACCATCCCCGTGTATTCCACTGTGAGCCCTGCATAAACTTCTTTACGCGAGAGCGCAATATACACAACTCCGATTTCCCTATCTTCGCTAATTTGCAACCTTTTCGAAGCTCACTCAACCCTGTCAATCCGCTTGATGCGTCGGCAGAACCTGCTGCAATGATTGTCATCGAAGCAGCGTCGTAGATTCGATGCATATTTTGTATTTGTTGGTGCTTCTCAAGGGGGTTATCCTGGGGCACGCAGTATCGATCAACCCAATGGTATTGATACCCCATTCCGCGTTTAGCCGCTACCGCGTCTCGAACCAAAAGCGGTCTACTATCTACTAAGAACGTATCTTCGTCAGTGGAGTTTGCCGATTCTCCCTAAACGTAGCTCAAAGCTACGTACCTACATTCTGCCAGGGCTGAAAAAATGTTCTTTATTGTTTTTCGCATGGCAGTCGCAGAAATGTCATAGAATGCACTAAATAGTACATCGCTCTGTTGTCCTTTCTAGTATCATTTCTAAGAACAACGCATACATTTAACAGATTGTACTCAGTGTCCTCTAAATGTTAACAGCCTATAAGCCTTTGTATTCTAGTAGTATGTATACTGCAGGAAACTGTATATAGCATTCCAAAGGGTGTAGGAATTCAAGACCGTACGACTGACATCGTGCACAAAGGCCTGTCGAGTTATCCTGTTCCATAATGTCGGATAGCTCTTCAAGATGCAGTTGCATGTTGTTCCCGTTAGCTTCGCTTCCGTCTCCTCGGAATATAAGCCCCTGAGATACGCGTCAGAGTTGTCAGCCTTGTCGTCGCAGACATCTTACAGATTGGATCAACTTTTTGGAGTTGACATAGTCCGAAATATGTTTTGGTACAGCAGGTGTAGAGTTGGTCATGTCGACGAGTACAGATTGTGCAGTTTGTTTGTGAAGATGAAGGTGAAGGTGAAGAAGAGATGGATGTATGGGCACCGTCGAGACTGGGGCCTAATCCTCATATTTATCCCTCGCCTGACCGGTCACGCCCCAACACACATACACATAAGCCCAACACTTCACGCGTGAGGGACATTGAAACTCTGTAGTGATTAGATAGTAAACAGAGTCCAGAGAGTCTGCATGGACGAGCATATCAAATAAATTCAGTAAGGTGAACAGCATTACAATTACGTTATAAATATTCTACAAAAACACCACCGAATCTACACCACCATCAACCCCTCAAGATCAATCTGGCCAATCGCCACACCATCGCGCTTCCTCGACGCCACCGTCGTATTTCCAGTCGCCGTCCCGTTCCCAAAGTACGCGCAGTTCAAACTATACGTAGCCATGGAAGAACTAAAAGTCTCGAGCACAACAGCATAAACAGAGCTCTTCGAGACACCGGTGTACGCCGAAAGCGGAATAGCCAAGAGCACAGGAGCACCCGTCATAGTTCCGTACACAGAAGAGGCAACGGTGAAACGCGAGATCTTGCTCGAGTCTGCGCAAGCGTTGGCACTGCTCTGGAGCTGGATGTTGAAGGTCGCGCCCGCATTGGCCGTGACGTTGAGGTACAGGATCGAGTAGGAAGAGACGTCGATGCAGTCGAGCAGCGAGTACCAATACGATCCACTCGCTGCAGGTTGCAGAGCCAGAGCGCCGTTGTTGAGCGTAGGTGTCGTCCTCATTGTTCCATCATCGCTCTGTACCCCACCGTTCGCGTTGCGCGACGCTTGGCCAGCGGTGCAATAGTTGAGCCACGCGGTATCGGGGCAGCCGGTACAGGTTGGGGCTGATGGGGCTGCGGCGATGGAAATCAGGCTGATGCAACCGACGTCCACGACTGAGTTCGCGGGGTTGAAAGTAGAGAGCGCAACGCTATTGAGTCGGCTCGTGTTCATTCCAGGGAAGTCCGAGAACGGTATCTGTGCGAGTTGGTAGCTCGAGTTCGTAGTGAAAGTCACGTAGGAAGTGATGGGCACCGAGGATGGAGATGACACCATGGTACAATTCACGTCTGTCATCCAGCGCATTTGTACGTTGAACGTGGTTCCTGCAGGCGCGGCGACGGACATTTGGAGGCCGGTTGCGTTGACGGTGGCAGCATTGTAGCATGCGTTGGCGCCAAAGTTGGAATACCAGTAAGAGTTTGAATTCGAGCCTAGGGCCAAACTTCCATCGGAGCTCACCGTGTACGAAGTGAGTGAGCCTTCGTCCGTCATCTGGCCTAGCAGTTGATTGGTCCGCGGCACCGTGGATACAAAGGTGCAGGTATTCAATGATGTACCCGAGCAAAGACCGCAACCAGGGCCGTTGGACTGTCCAATGAAGGTCAAGGAGTAGATATGGTACTGGGACCCAGAAGAGCTAAAGTTCGTCATGACAAAGGACTGGAGATTGTTCTGATTGAAACCGGATGGGAAGCGAGAGAATGGGATTGTGAGCTGGGTACTTGCAGCATTGAAGGTGATGGGGATGTAAGAAGTGACAACGTTGGTGTTGCAGGTGGGATTGCCGTGCTTGAATCCGACGGAAGCAGTGGAGCCCTGCGGCCCAGACACCGTGAGCACGATGGCATCGTATGAGCTGTTGACCGTAGCGCATCCGGTGGGCTGGGTGAACAGTGAGTAAAAGTAGGATGTTGCGTCTCGGGGAACGAGATTGACGGATCCAGCAGTAGTCTGGCTATAGGTCTGCATAGTGCCGTCGTCCGAGATAGGAGCACCCAGCGCATTGGTCTGCTTCGTGAACTCGTTCGGGTCGCAAAAGTCGAGCACAACATACCCGGTGGCGAGAACGCATTTAGAACCACTGGTACCAGGAGCAGGCCCGCCTAGGAGGGAGATGTATCTCACAGTGAAGTTGCTCGCACTCGAGCCTCCGTTGGGCGTAAAGTTACGCAGTGTGATACGAGCCATGGAACCAGAGTCGAGTCCCGAGAATGCCGAGAATGGGATGGTTATGTTGGAGAAGCTGCTCTGGCTTAACGACGCATATGAACCAGTGTTGACAGTGGAGACAGTACTTCCAGCCCCGGATGTCACGACGACATCAAAAGAACCTCCCGACGGCCCACGCGCGTTCAAGGCGATCGCAGTGTATGTAGTGGCGTTCAAATTCACACCATTGACTGCCGTGTCGGTATAGAAGAATGATGACGAGTCTTTGGGCAACAACTGCATTCTGCCGAGCTCGGAGAGTTTGGCGAATGTCATCGAATTGTTGTAGTCCGTGCTTCCAAAGACGTTGTTGATGCCCGTGATCCAGCGATCAACGTTGGAGAAGCTCTCAATCGCAAGACCCTGCGTAGCGTCTTCTCCAGGTGCCGTCACACAGCGCTTCTGAAGCTTGATGTTGTCGACATAAATCGGCGTCTGCGCTGGCGAGATGTTTCCAATGCGGATGCCGCGCACGTGCAGCATATCCTGGCCTACAAAGTCGCGGAGCGGAATCGTGACTGTGTGGTTCGTGCCGTCAGCAGCGGCGTAATTCCTCACGTCAAGATACGTTCCACTCGGCTGCTCAGTAGTACAAGAGCTATCGTACGACACGAACTGGACGTAGAAGCTTGATCCGACGGGGGCCACCATGTCGAAGAACATGTGCGTGTAGAGCGTAGCGTCGAAGCAGAAACGTGAAATCTCGTTGTAGTACGAATTGATGCCGGTGTTGGTGTTGGCCGTGAGCTGCAGCCTGCCATCAATGTTATTGGACGCCAGGCCAGTGGAAACGGCCTGCAACAAAAGAAGATTGATCCCGTTGTTGTAGAAGAAGAGTTCAAGAAAGTCATCAATGGCAACGTCCCAGGCAACGCACTCTTGGATTGGCTGTGGAGTGAAATCGGGACAGGTAGAGACGGACGCAGCGGTTGAGCCGACAGTGAACTTTAGTGTGTAGAGCCCTGCTGCCGTGTTGCGCAGGACGATTGCATTGGTATAGGTGTCGTAAGAAAGTTGCTCGCAGACTGAGAGACCACCCGTAGCAGACTGGAAGGTGTAGGTACGCGGAACTTGCAGCGTGAGTCCTTCCACAGCGCCCTCCAGACGGACTGTCATTGTCGCGGACCCATCGCTTGCTGCAGTGATATCAGCGGTCGCACGGTCACGAATAGTCCACCAGTTTGCGATTCCGGTCTGGTTGAAGAAGACTGCAAAGGGACGGACGGCGTCGTGTAGAGCTCGCTGGATCTGGATCTTGTCAAAAACGGCGTCTGAGGGATGGATCAAGATGTTGTAGTGGCCGCCATATCGAGCCATCTGGTTGATGTAGGTGACTTGGTTCCTAAAGTCGGATCCCGGGAAGTCCGCGCTACTCATGTTCCCGTCACCATCAGACCACTGGAGCGGGAACTCGTAATACGGAAGTTCCTGGAACGACTCGCGGTTGTGTGTAACCTGGAAGGGGAGATGGGTGATGTGGTCATTACCAGCGCACGATGACCCCCCGATTATACCGTTGGCCACACAGTGTGTGGCCTGGTACTTGTTCCATGCGAGATTCCCAGGACGATATGTAGTCAGGTTATAATTTGTGCCGAAGGCGTCCCCGAAGAGATGGCGAATCAAGTATGCGGAGACGCGGACTTCGCCTGATGCAGAAGCGTCGGAGGTCCAGAAGGAGAGGCCGCTGGTTCCACCCTGGATGCATGTCTCGCCGTTGTTGGGCACTCCGTCGGAGGTCGTACTGCTGCATTGGTGGATATAGGGGTAATATCCGGCGCTGCTACCTTGAACGAAGCGCTCATTGAGGGTACCGTAGGGGAAGTCTACGGCGTTTGGTGAATGGCTGACCGTATGACTACCGAAGTCGATGTATGGGTTTCCGTCAGGTGCGATTCTGAATCCAGAAATCTGGTAGATGTAGGGAACGCCGTATTGGAAATAGGCGTTCTCATAAGCATCGGTGACGTACTTGACGTGGAGATTCAGGTTGCCTGCAGCACCTCTTTCCTGGGCGGCAGCCGCCATGCCCTGTCCGTGTGGATAAGAGACATATGTATCAATGTCCCAGGTGGTGGTGAAAGCGAGTCCTTTATTGAATGGCACACTCCATAGGCTGACAAAGTGCGGGCTCGAAGTGACAATGTTCTTGATGACGCGGGTTCCAATGTCATACCCGGGATAGTAGTGACCGTCGTACCACGGTGCATAATTGCCGCCCTCGTTCTGCGCAGAGATGTAGAGATAACCGAGATCCAACCCGAAGCTGTAGACGTGACCGCTTGCCCCCGACGGTTGGTTCTTCACGATTGCAGCACTCGTAGCTGAGGTGTCCGCGCTGTCGATCCCATTGTTTCGGACGAGGTATTTACCTAGAGTCTGCGAGCCATTGACGGGAGTGTAACCAACGTTGCTAAGACCCTTGTCGGTGTAGTTGTTCCAAAAGGGCATTAGAGTGTCGTAGTACAGCGTAAAGTCAAAACCTTGCAGAGCTTGCACAGTGCTTTCCCCGTTGGATAGCTGCAGAACGGACCTTGCGCCACTCGTTTGCACGGTCGCCGCGGATACTCCTGCCAGGGATCGAAGCTGGGTGGGGACCTGGCTCATGAAGATGAGGTTACCTCCATTGTTCACAAAGGAGGTCAGGGTCGTCACATCCGCTGAGCTCGGGGTGTAAGTCACATCTGTGGGCGCATAGATGAGCAGGTTCCTGCATTGCGACGAGACGTTGAGCGACTGGATGACTTTGACTTGGAGACCGACAGTCTTCAGAGAAAGGACAAGGGGGAGCCTGAGAGCTTGTTAATTTATAGATTCACTTGGGGCTCGAGGATACCGTACCAGTTGGGATCTGTTTGGTAGTTTGGAAGGTAGATGTTCAATCCGGAGTCAGGTCCAGCTGCATGTCTGTTGTCGCCAAGTCAGCACGGATACGATTCTTCAATGGTAGTGTTCTCACCTCGACTGAGAAGGGACAGTGGCCGGCTGGCTGGCTTCACCCAGATCCGCACTTGAACCTGCGGGTTGGGTAATGGAATAGATGTCAGGCGATATGAATGCCTGGCAAAGTTGCAACAGAGCGCAAAGAATGAAAAGAATGAGTGAACGCATACTTGCTGCTTCTTTCTTCAACCGAAGATGAAATTCGCAAGTATGGAAGAGCACATTAAAAGCTCGCGGGGCAGAACTTTTTGTACAAGCTCCTGTCCAGCACGGCTAGAAAAATCCGCGTGGTCGAAAGCTGATGGTGGTCTATAGTTCACGCTTAGGTGGAGATGAAAGGACGAACGGCAAGCTACGGGCGTAGCTATATTGAGCATCGTATGCTGCGGGAAATGACTATGGAATCGCAGGTGTATGTCGTGACACGATAGTTTCTCATGGTATGAACGATGGCTGTGCTGACTGTGATATTTTTAGGCGGGGTGATGCGCTTGGGATCTAGGTACAGCTGTAGCGGTGGCGATGATGCAATCTAGTAGCAAGCTTTGCTAGACGAGCCACCAAGAAAAGGGAAATTTTATCGATTTCGTATTCCATGCGGACTAGGGGGGCCAGACTCCCGTGTGCGGGTCTCGATCGGAAGATCCCGAGAACGCCTCCGCAGTTGATCGGGACCTATATGCCACATATTCTCGGGTTCCTGCATTCTTCCCCGCAAGAAATTGACATCTCCATGTGGGTACAGAGATGTAGACAGAAGGTAGGTCCCGGTTGAAGGCCAATATGTACAATAGAATATTGCAATTCTTACGACTCGGTATCAGAATTAGCTAGAGGGATGGTTGAGCAGTCTATAGACATATTTTAGATTTCGTGTGAATAGTCGCCGGGATGATCGGCAGTGCTAACTTGATATGCTATAGCGCTCATGGTGTTAAACTATACTGTACGCTAGTAGTGTTTTGTCAGCCCGTGTTGACCACTATCATCTCCGCAGAATACAATTCTTGCTTCCATCCTCTAGGCCGTGGTGGAGTGGGGCTCTCGCCGGAACGAAACCTTGGGAGCATCCAAATCTCGCGTGGCAACCCGCTTTCAGTGTAACAGTAACACCGCATGCCAAGGTTATGCCTCTGTGTGGAACGAGATCGGGCCGCACATGGAAGCTGGAGCTGGAGTCCAAGTCCGAATATTGCCAATGAGTAGGATGACTGTATTTCAGACTCTTGACGGCGTGAGATCATTTGCTTTTCCATCGCCGATCAAAACTGATCCGACTCAATAGATTGTTCTATTCTTATTTCCTACTTGCCTATCATTGGCACATGTACTTGGAGAGGTGGATTTCCTGCCGGAAAAACGTAACATTTGGCCAGTTTCAGATGGAAAAGGAACCCATGCTGTAGCTGCCAGTCACTTCTCGTATAAAGTCATCTTCAGCTTTTCATCCCAAACGAAGAAACCGAACACTTAGTTCCATCCATTCCCCACTTTCATATTCTCTATTACGATTAGACTAACAACTACTTCAGACTATTATGTTACTAGCACGTCGACGCGGAATATATTTCCAAGACATTATTAACCTACCCCTTTTTCGCTATTCTAGAGCATCTACTACCTGCGCACCAATATTTTTCCAATACCGTCACATGCTCATTTCTTGATACCTGCTTACAGATCCGTATACAATTTTAGTAGAGACCGATCACGTGACCTTTTGAGATACCCCTTTGACCGTTTAAAAAGGTAGGGAGGACTACCTTTTACATTCAGATGCTCTTTTTCTATGGTTTCCTTAGTACACATATCTAGAATTGATACAGATCTAGAAAGGTAGAACGGGCTACCTTTTATCTTTATCTATATTTCCATTGATTAATTACTTACTTTTCAATATGTACTGTGGAAATGTTTACTTATAGAAAAGGAAGAACATCCGAAAAAAAGGCAGTCTACTCTAGCTTCTACCTTTTATAAATTACGCCTTCTACAGTATCCACATATTGAAAAGTGATTATTTCCGAACAAAAGAGCAATCGCAATAGTTTCCAGACCCGAAACCAAAAGCCACATCATGCATCCCCACAACCAGGCACAAACAAACCTCCCTTGATCAATATCATTTTCATTCTGTTTATTGAACCAACGCAGACAAAACCAACAAGCTATCCAAAGAAGGATGACACGTTGAAAGCCACGGACAAAAAATCTAGGAATTCCGAGATGAAATTGAAAAGAACTGCATGGATACCGATTCTAATTGCTTATAATACACACGGTCATCGCGTGATATACACAAAACTAGAAATTACAAGTCAATTCTGAGCTAGATTGGGTAGAAATACCCCCATCACATAATATACGCAGTACTCGAGATTCCAAGCCAAGGCAGAAGAAGTCTGTAGGAATCAGGACGCGAAGAACGTGGGAAACACGTAAGCAAGATAAGTACTCTGCATTCGATAGAATACTACCTCAATCGTAAATACCTGTACATAAAAACCCGCCCATCTCAATACGCCCCCTTCCTCCCCACAAACCCATTCCCCTCCACAACATCCACACCCCCAACGCCGCCCCAAACAAGCGCATCAACCCCCAAACTCAACCCCCCTAACCTCGTCTCCCCGCTATCAAGCCCCCAAACCGTAACCCCGAGATAATTCGGCCCGCGGTAATCCAGTATCCCCTGGGGAACGGGGAAGTTGGTCTGCGGGCCGACATTACTAACGAACTCGCCAAACTGCCAGCCATTAACGAAGAGCTGCGCGCGGTACGCCGGAACACTTGAACCCGCAGAGGAGTTGGAGGAAGTAGCGTTGACGAAAGTGAAAGAAAGCGGGATATCCCATTCCTCCCCGGGTAAATCGAGGTCGAATTCCGCAGCAAAGAAGCCGATGCCAGGGGCCTTTATGCCATCGACGACAGGACCCGCGCTTGTTTCCCAAGCAACAAGGTCAGACGTGAAGGCTCCGGGGAGGTGGAAGCCGTTGCGCTCGACGTAGAAGGCGCCCTCGTTCAGAGGACCGCGGGAGAGATCGGCATAATCCTCGCCGCCGAGGTTTCCGGTAAGTTTCCACGACACGGCCGAGGCGTTGTGGCCGGAGAGCTCGTAGTCCAAGATACCGCGCGGGTTCTTCATGGTTTCGGTGCCGATGGTCCAGTTTTCGTCGAGGCCCATGTTGTCGATGACGACGGTGATTGTGTACTCAGTTCCAGGGGTAAGGTTGGGGAGAGTGTAAGTTCCGTTCCCGACGATAGCGGCGTCGTAGCCGCGCCAGGAGCCGATGAATTGGGCGTTGATGAAGATGGAGTGGCCGAATGCCGAGCCGCCTTGGGTGGAGAGGTAGAAGGTGGTTTCGGAACCGGTTGCGGTGAAGGTGCCGCGGAGGAGGAGCGAGCCGGTGTGGTATCCGTAGTCGGGGCCGTATAGCGATGTTGGGGTGGTCGAGGGCCGGAGGCTGTTGTATGATTTGGGTAGGTCGGCTGTGGTCCAGAGGCTGTCGTTGTAGGTGGGTTGGAGTTCGGGGAGCGAGTCAATGTATTTCCATTCCAGGCTTGAAAGATCGGGGACGGAGATGTTGGGCGCAGAGTATGAAAGCGTGCTGGTTATTGTGCCAGTGGCGTTTGATTTGGCAATGGAAAAGTTCTTTCCGTTAAACGTTAGGGATGTGATGGATGGTGCGCCACCGATGACCTCGAGGGCTGTTGTCGCGTTGAGGTCACCGGTGAGGGCGAGCGTGTTTTCGGAGACCTTGGCAGTGCGGGTGAGATATCCGGCCTTGAGGATGATGGGGCTTGAGGAGTCGTACGGCGCTTGGTCTATGGACCAGTAGTTGTAGGCTTCGTTGCGGTCTTGGGAAAGTTAGCGTGTAATGCAAGGAAACTAACAGAATACTTACTGAGCATATAAACATAGATAAAAGGAGCCACAACACCGACTTTGGCAACCTTCCTCGGCCCATCGGCCTGGAAGTTGAGCAGAGTATACCCACGTGTGGCAGTCGATTTAACCTCTCCTTCAAGCACTTCCAAGCCTGTCACGGCGAGGGTGAGTTCATGAGTCTCTCCGGGACCTCCATAAACGACCAACACAGTCCTATCCTCATACTTGTGCCACGTGAAGATCTCAGCCGTCGAGTACACGAGGCTCGCACCGCCAATATCGTAGTCACTGACATGGATCTTTGAGTCGCGGCCGTTGAGCGAAAGGCTGGTGCCGTTGTACTGTGGAATGGTGATGTTTCCAAAAGCCGACGTCGAGATGGTGAGTTTGTACGGGGTAGATGCGAGGGAGTTGTAGGCATCATGTCTCACGAAGTAGATATTCGTGCCGTTCTCGCCGTACGCGGGGGTGACTGCGAGATCCGTCGACGTGGTATACGCCGTTTTCGAAACGTTTCCACGCTCAGCGGTATAATACGCAGGAGATACCTTGAAGAAGTTGGCCTGGAGCTTCTGCTCAGAGTACTTTTCACGATCGACTCTCCTATCCTCCCTGATCACAGCCGAGTAGTCGTACGAAGTGTATCCACCCGGATGGCCTAGGTTTCCCCAGTTTGTACCGCCCCACGTCATGTACAGGTTCAAGATGGTGACGCCGAAACTGTACAGCTGCTTGTAGAAGACGCGCTGGAACTCGGGTCCCACGAGCGTCGCGCACTTTTCGAAGCCCGGTCCGCCCCAGGGGTCGAATGATCCGCCCTGGAACTCCACGATCGAGTAGGGCGTGCTGGGACTCTGTTGCAGATGCACCTGCCGCCAGTCTGTGGGTAGTTTGCCGTCGGGCCAGGTCGTTGGATTCGCGCAGTCAAAGCCTAGCGGGTAGCCGTCGTGGCCGTAGATGTCCACGGCGGCTTCTTGGCCGGGCGCATTGTTTCCCTTTGCAGAGGCATCGTTGCTGATGAATGGGACCACGATTCCAACGTCCCGCAGCTGCTTTTCAATGTACTCCATGTAGACTGGGTCGGGGAAGGGGGTGATGGAGTCGAGGGCTTGCGTGTATTCGTTCTCAGGCTGGACGAGGATAATTGGGCCGCCATTGGTGATTTGTGCGTCTGCAATTATTTTGCCAACCTCTGACATGTACCTAATCTCACTCAACGCCTGTTCTGTCGGTCGGAAGGATAAAAGTCACTTACAAGTTCGTCGCATTCAAGAAATCCTCCGCACGCGTCCTCAGCGTACCGTTGATCCTCTGAATCCATCCCGGAAACCCACCACCAGATACCTCAGCATTGATATAAGGCCCAGGACGAGCGATGAGGTAGATACCCGCCTCACTAGCAGCATCGAAAAAAGGTTGGAGGTCGAAAACGCCGTCGGCACGAAAGACGCCAGGCTTGCCTTCCAGCAGTGCCCAGTCGACATAGAACGAGACACCGTTATAGCCAAGGGCCTTTATTTTCTGAAAGATATCGAGGTGGAGTGACGGGACCGGGAGTCTGGGAAAGAGTTAATGGGTTGGTTCTTTGGCGCCAATCCGACGAAAGTGGCAACTTGCCGGTATGGATGCACTTCTCCACTGTACAAGAAGAGACGTTTGCCATTGATAAAGATGGTCTCTTCGTCCCAAGTGACCTATATCCACTCGTCAGTAAGATTGTTTCACCAAACTTCCCACCCTCTCGACAACAATCCTTCCTACAACAAAGTTCAAAAAAACTCACGATATCCTGCAGCGCCTCCCTCTTATACGGCTTAATCCACTCCTCAGGCCTCCCCACCGCCGCCCTCGCACCCGCCTCCACCGCAAACAGCGCGATCGCAACCGCCGACGCACAAGACAAGATACCCTTCATGTTTGCCAATTCGAGCACTTCAATAACGCTCAATTGACAAGAACCCGCAAACTCGTTCTCGAGTAGCAAAGCAAAGAAGCAGAAGAAGCTTGAACATGCACCACCCCATCAACCCGCTCCCTCTTGTACCCTTCCCATCCCTCCCCCCCGCGCCCAAGAAAAAGCCAACACGGCATCCAAGCCTTTGGCGCAAGGAAGCTCACGAAGCTACCCCGGAAAAAGAAGGGAAAAAGCAGGAACAGGTACCTGGCATCCCGTACCATGTACCTATGACGGACCATGACACCACCACCAGCATCGCCATCGTCAGGCCCATAATAGGCACGAAAGCAAACCTCGCACCTCGCACGAATTGGGACCGAAGCGAGGGCACTATACCAACCTTCCCTCATCTAGCAACGCACCCGCCGCTTCTCCGCACGAATCCTGGTATACCGTCAGCACTTGGAAGATTGATGGACAGAAGAGACCCCAGCACTCGACATCCCCAAGGTACACTACCTAGTAGTCTAGGTGGTAGTACTCAGCACCAGCAACGAAGAAGTAGTTGTATTATTCCACCAATTCGTACCCAACCCTATCCTTCGCTTCGTTTCCATCCCGACCAAGAAGCACGGCAGACCAAGTACGTACCTACCTACCTACCTACCAACACGAAGTAAACCCCAGCCTAGTTAGCAAACCGCTACCTACGTTACGCTACGCCGGTCTACGAGAAGAAGTGCGGAGAAACGTGTTCGGCGGCCCTAGACGCCGCCACGGAGCAACCATCCCCAAGCGGCCTTCCATCCCATGCCATGCCATCCCATGCCATGCCATCCCATGCCATCCCATCCCCACCGCGCCGATCCGCGCCCCGGCAGCGGGTGTCGGCATCCTTGCTCGGGGGGTGGAAATTCAATATTATTGGAAACCAAGCAACCTACGTACCACCTACATACATACGCCGTTGGAATCGTATCGATCGGATAAATAGATACATTGAGTACATATTCCTTAGCCAGCAATTCTCCCCTTGGGGGTAGGACATGGGGAGAGGTTGGGCTTACTTATGTTATGGTAGGGGGTTGGATACGTATACGTACCAGGCCAGGTACGAGGTTAGTACGAGGTTAGTACGAGGGGTAGGAGTATCAGCCGAGGTACAATACCGATGTAGCTTTGCGGGGGAGGAGACCGGGTCTGGTGTTAGTTTCTAATTATCGCGCCGACTTCCTTGTAAGTGAGGGTCTTCGTGACGAAGTATGTAGATAGTACAATGATATTCGGAAAGGGAAGATGGGGAATAGTGCGCGGGTCAGCAGTAGATGTTCCACAGCGCGCGAGAAGAAGAACAACAACAACAACAACAACAAACAGACAATAATAGAGAGAGGGAAGCTCGGAAGCGGTAGATACCGCTCGGGGTAGTAAAATAAAACGAAGCAGCTATCTCAGCCAGGTTTAGCCTCCCTCCATGGTGCCTCTGACGAACAAACCGACGAAGCAACCTCATCATGCATCGCTAGCATCGCTCCAAAACCTCCCACTCTTCTCACCACCACTCTATCCCCACTCTATCCTACAAAACACACACACATCTCTTTCCATCTCTCTCATACCCTCATAAGTGTGTCAATAAAATACCAAATATTCAAGTGCTATACCACCAATGCATATAAACCACAAAATCAAATTACCATACAGAAAAGATCCCGAACCGCCGTTGTAGCTACAAGACCGAAAAAGGGCAATCGTATAAATAACCCGCCTAGCCCGCCACCCATCAGAATGTGAATCAAATTGCCTAACCAGTAATGCATCTACAACTAAAACGCAGATAACAGCCGAAAGAACGAGAAAGAGAGCGACCACCCATTCCGCCCGCTGGGGTAGGTATGAACAAAAAGCATTTACCAGAGTCGATCGCAACTCGGAGAAAACGGTCATATGTATAAGGCGCTGGAACAAAGCAAGCCCTTCCGCGGGAGAAACGAATGTCGAGGTTCGCGTTTGGAAGATGGATATCAGTGTCGACAAACACAACACCAGCTTGCGGTGAAAATAATAATACAATGGTTGTCTGACGGAGACAGGATCTGGGGGGGTTCTAGTCGCAAAATCGCAGCCGAACCACTCCATCGATCGTCATTCCCTAACCGTAGTTGTTTCCGCTGTTGTAGAGGTTAGAGTTCTCCGACCCATGCCAGGGTGGCGGGACAAACGGCAGTTGTAAAGCCATGGTTTGATGAGCGTCTTCGTTACCCGTCGCGAAACTCTGCCAGTACTCATTATTCGGGAAGCCCAGCGATCCATACTCTTGCTGCCAGACTTCCTGAGTTGGCACGGGCACTGCTAGGCTTTGAGATGCATATGTATGGCTTGAGGGATAAACAGGCCTCGAGTCGGACAAGCCGTGCTGAGTTGAAGCATTTGTCTGGTGTGCGCCGTTGGCCAATGGTGCATACGTGGGATACGAGTATTCGGGTAGACCGCCGTGGGTAGAATTGCTGTGACTGCTTGTTGGTTTCGGCGGGTGCGTCTCGTCTGCCTTTGCCGCATGGTGTGAGTTGACTGAAATCCAAGGCGGTGGTAGGTCGTCACCCTGAGGAGTGCCGTGCGGCGTGTCTCCATCCTCGCTTTTAACAGGCCTTGGGCTGTTCATCTGGCTGCCCTCGTCGACCTCGGGCATATCGATCTCGGCCACCTTTTTGGACGCGTGCTCATCCTGCTGAGGATCGCCAAACTCCTTGAGATCCTTCTCCACCGGAAGCCATTCGTCCAGCCCATTGGGCCTGTTCTCAGTCGAGCCGCTACTGTTGCTGGCAGGAGATTCCCCGCACGCAGCCTTGTATGCCTTCTTCCCACGCTTGAGCACCATCCAATACTTGTAGAGATGCGTGCACCAGAAATTCGACATGACCATTCGCGGCTCCATGTGTGTCATCAAGCCCCAGGCGCGCTTGAAGTTGCGAACAAGCTGGGGGTACGGGCCATTATTCTCGTCAGTACAAATGTGCTTGCCTTGATCCATGTAGGGAAAAAAGCGACACCACAACACTGGAGCACGGTTAGCGGGCGTTCGTTCTGCCATCCATTGCCACTTACTAATCTGGAGGACATAGAATAACGAAAACCCAGCCATGGGCGTTTCGACCAAAGTGTTACTCTCTTGGCAGGTGCACATCAAATCGAAGAACTCTCTGGCAGCTTTGAAGCACTTCTCGGCACTCTCCTCGTACCAGTTGCGGCCTGGGTATTTTTTGCTCGGCGGCGGTTTCTGCAGCGCTGGTGAGATGTCACCGTCAATGGGCCCGTTTGGCTTGCTTTCGTAGCACGGGAGTAAAGGCAGATATTCACGATGAAGAGCCATGTCGCAGATTGCAAAGACCGAATGGAGCAGAACGTAGGGCCGGTATTTCCGGGACGCAATCTGGCCATTCGTTCGTTTAGGGTCCAAGGTCAGGCTCATCGGGAGGTTCCTCTTGAGCTCCTCGAGTGCCGCATCCAGTTTGGCGAAGTCGGATTCTGGGTCCCAGGGGACTTTGTCATCATTCCTGGCAGTGTTAGTTGAGTCATACTGTGGGTTCGAAGAAGCATACCTGCGAGTCACGTTGCAGGTCCAGTCGGAAACCTCACGAAACACAGAGAGAGCACGTATGAACCAGGCCAACCCCTCTTGAGCGTCTTCCCATTCGATCTCATGTTTGGAGACTACATTGTTCCAGGGGCGATTGTGTCCATTTTCTCTTTGTTTTGACTCATAGTACTGGTCACGTCTGGCTTGGAATGTCCGGTCGTCCTCACGAAGCCTCCTCGTCCTTGTAGGCTGACCAAAGGTGAAGGAGTCCTCGCTACAGGGTAGCTGGACGTGAATCTCCTCTAGCTTGATCCTCCAGTTGCGGTCCCTGCCACTGCTGACATACGTGTCGAGGATGTATAAGCTCCAGAAGGTCCGGCGTCTGGTTTCGGCTTCGATGAAGAGCTCCTCGGGAGTTTTGTCTGTGGCCGTGTTCACTTCGCGCGGAGGCATATACTTCCTTGTATCCAAATCTTGCTGCCTGAACAAGCCCAACATCATAGCGCCGCTCAGGGCCTTGCCTACAGTCACGAAGCACTTCTTCCCCTGCGTGCAACGCCACTCGTGAAGGGCGAGCATCAGCAAGCTCTGCGTCGTTTCGAGTGTCGGGCAGTCTACAGCGTCTGTGTCATTGAGTCTGTTGCGGGCAGCATCCGCGAATCGCTTGGAAACGGCAATGGGAGTGCTGGATCCTGCGTATTTCGGCCAGATGCGCTGCACAAAGTTGTCGTGGAAAGGCGTGGTGAGGGCTAGGAAAGCTAAGAGGATGCACGCGAATGAGTCTTCCAGCGGGACGCTATGCACCTGTTTCAATTGCGCGGGAAAGTTGACGGGGTGCAGGAAAGACAGATCGGTTAAGAAGTGCTGCTGGAAAATTACCCACAGCTCGTCGAGCAGCTGCGTGGTGATCATCTCACGATTGAGCAGCTCCTCGCCTTTGGATACCTTCTCTTTGGGAGCAAGCATCGCCGGGGTGGACTTTTTGAGCCGCTTTCGGGGCATCTGCGGCAGTCAGACAGACGTCCCGTGACCATCGGTACCGTCGGGGATTCAACTCACATCTACCGACCTGTCGGCATCTTGGTTCGCAGACGAGCTGAACCTGCGCTGCGAGGCGCCCTCGGACGGGCCAGGACCGTTAGCGGGATAGATGCATACTTTGTTGGCCTTTCGGCACTGGTCGCAGTCGGTGTTGATGCCCTTGTTCACGCATCGCACCTTGCTCCGACGGCAATGGGCACAGGCGATGGAGGAGCGGTGGCGGGGCTGGTCCGACTTCTTTGCACTGCTCCCACTGCCGCCGCCGGTGCTGGCAACGCTTCCGCCACGACCCTCTGCGCCGCCGCCATTGACGGCAGCGAGAGGGCGTGGCGTCGGAAGCGGCGAGGCCTGCACGGTGGAGGGCGAGTGGGCAGTGAGGGGAGATGCCTGGGCCTGCACGGCGGGCGACGACGGCGACGACGGCCGCGGGGGCAGCGGGGGCAGCGCCTGGTGGTGGTGCTGGTGGTGGTGCTGGTGGTGCTGGTGCTGGTGGTGGTGGTGCTGCTGCTGCTGGGGCTGCGATGCGGGCAGCCGCGACCCTGGCGGCGGCGGTGGTGCAGTGTGCGAGGCCGGGGAATCCAGCGGGGGCTCGGTCGCGCCGACGGCGCCCTTGTTCCTTTGAGGGAGAATGTTGGCGGTGTTGTTACCTATGTGCTCGCGACTCGCGATGCGGGGGGGAGCACGGCTATTGGGCCAGCGCAGCGGCCGGCAGGGCAGTTGCGCGAACGGGCGGAGAGAGGCGGAGCAAGACCAACCACGGGAACGACCACGCTCAGCGCGCTGCGACGCTGCGAACGGAGACGGGCTGCGTATGGTGTCGGAGCGCGTTCAGACAGAGAGGGAGGCTGTCGGCGGGCGCGTTGATTATTGATGGTCACAGGTAATAATGGGATGGCAGAGTGCCCAGACGGCTGTGATCGGGCGACGGCCGGCAGGACGCGGTCGGCCCTGTGCGCCCTTGCCTGCGCTAGATACTTGTGCTTGCATATGCGATTGATTCTCCCGCGAAAAGAATACATATCACCCCCATTTGAGCGCGGCTACAGCGGTACGGCGCTGTCCATGTCTCTGCACCCTCACCAGCACCCGGCGCGCCCTCAGCCGTCTGCTAGTGGCTGTCAACGCCCCTCCCCTCCCCTCCTCCCCGGGCCGAAGACTGTGTGTCTAGTCGATCCGGCCATCCGGAGGTCCGATGCTCAGCCCTGGCCTCTGCTGCTGCTGTCGTAAATAATAATGGTATCTACCTAGATAGTATTGTTTGCAGAGTGATGGCGACCGATCTGGGGGTGCAGCGTCACAGCACGGCGATACGGCCGTCGGCAAATGTGGAACGACTGCGCGTCACAGGTCTCGGCCGCGATCTCGACCGCCCACTACTACATACACACCTACCTACCACCCTCTTCTTACCTGCCACTACTACTGCGTCGCTGAACGGTGACGGTAGGCAGGGTGACTTGGGGTCGTTGAACGGTGAGGAGGAAGGGTGCGTTGCTGCTCGGCCCATAGGATCCCCGCCTTGGCACGGCTCGTGTAACCGCAGAATCGGCCCTCGCTACACCACCACTACACTACTTCCTGCGACCACCACCGCGACCACCACCGCTGCACGTGTCGGGGGTCGCGCTCCGTCGCTGATATCGTCGTCTTGATCTGATATGGCCGGGGTCGAGGTTCACGTCCAACAAGCCAGCGCTGCTTTGGGCGGCGTGCAGCCTGCACTCTGCAGCAGCTCTTGCAGTCGCTCTTGCAGTCGCTTCGTCCTCGGTCGACCGACAGACCAGACAGCGCCAGACCGACGGCCGAACTGCAAACACTGACTGCGCGGAGAAGGCGAGTCTGAATGAGCAGATGCCGAAATGAAGTGTACCGCCAGCACACCAGAGTCCACAATTGATTGCTGTGTCGTTGGATACGACGATGCAGTCGCCAAGTTACGCGGGTTTGTGCGACGGATCTGACATGGATTTACCGTCCGGATGCAGCCATTGTTGACGACTTTCTTTTCCTGTATACGGACGTTTCATGAGGCTTGCGGCGTGTGATTTCGAGGAAATGCGGGCATGTTTACTATTCAACGGTGCGGTCCCGTGACATGCCAGACGAATGGATACATGCCGTGCTCCAGCGATCGGCGTGCGCAGGTCCGACGCTGGCGTGAACACGGCGGGGAGTGCGAGCGTCGGCAGCGAGACGGCGGTATCATGAGGCGTAGATGTAGTTGTTGTATTTATTGTATTGTTGTAGAAGAGGGTACATGTGTAGAGAGAGAGAGAGAGAGACTGGATGTTATTTGACATGTACATGTACGCTGTGCCCCCCCGCTAACCCTTCCCTTCACCCCGCCATGCCTTCCCACCACCAAACTCGTCACCTACTACTACTGCGCTCCGTCATAATCGCTCCACCACTCCCCCCTCCCCCCAGGCCGTGCAGCGCAGTCACCTCCACCGCCGCAACTGCCTCGCTGAGCCGTTCGCACAATCATAATAATCGTTCTGTGCCGCCAGCACAACAGCACAGCGCAGGCCAGCAGGACCGAGTGCGGGGCGACTAAGCCACACTTCGCAGGAAAGCTAGTCATCATCCACCGTTGGGCCCGTGGTTTGACGACATCACTCCGTCTCCGCTGTCTGCCGTCTGCCGTCATTGCTACGCTCCTACAGCCATTCTTCCTTCGCTCCCCGCGTCCCACTGCCCGTCGCTTGGGCTTCACGCCGCCTGTCGCTGCCCCGCCTCCCCCCTCCCCCCCAAAGACCAGGCACACCACCCCTCGCCGCGCCCCAGTGCCATCGGCGAAGAACCGCTGACGCTGCATTCTTCGCCGAGCTGAAGGGTCGCCCACCGCCGCCGCCGCCATGAACGTCGACGAGACGGTCGCCAACGTGCAGCGCAAGATTGACAGGGAGAAGGCCCTGATCAACGCCGCCAATGCCATGCGCCAGTCGACCAACAATCCGGCCGTGCTGTCACGTCTGGACGGCCAGCTGCGCGATGGCCGGCGCAACATTGAGTACTTTGAGTCGAAGCTGCGTGACCTCGCCGTGCAGCAGACCCAGACCGGCATGGACAGCATGACCCTGCAGCCGGGCACGTCACGGCGGGACACCAACCCGCTCACGCCGCCGCCGAAGGACGGCTGGGACGGCGGCTATGCTGGGCCCGGCAGTCCCGAGTCGCAGTCTGGCTACAGCAACCTCAGCGGCGGCCAGGGCCTGATGCCCCCGCGAGCCCCATATGCTGCTGCACAGGCGGGGTCGGGGACCAAGCGGCCCAACTACAGCAAACTCGGTATGTACAGGTTCGCGCTGCTGCAGACGTGCCCTGCTCACGCGTCCAGATTTGATCAAATATGACACCCCGCATCTCGGCCCCCGCATCCAGCTCATGCTGTCGCAGCTCGAGTTCAAGCTCAGCGTGGAGAAGCAGTACAAGGACGGCATCGAGAAGATGGTGCGCCTGTACCAGATGGAGGGCGACCGCAAGAGCAAGGCCGATGCCGAGGCTAAGCGGATCGAGAGCAACCAGAAGATCCAGCTGCTCAAGCAGTCGCTGAAGCGATACGAAGACCTGCATGTGGACATTGACACGGCCGATGACCGCGACGGTAAGCAAGGCACGTGATGTTCACGGCACCGCTGACACTCTACAGATGACAGCTTGAGCGTGCCGAGCCAGAGGAAGCCTCTGAGCGGCCATCTCTCTCTGCGCATTCACGCCGTGGCGGACGTTGACCATGCGGCCACGGGCCGCTTCAGCCGTGGGCCGGAGACGTTTGTCAACATCAAGGTCGAGGACAGCATCAAGGGCCGCACGAAGCCGACCAGGACCGACCGCTGGGTCGACGAGATCCACGACTTCGACATTGACAAAGCGAACGAGATCGAAATGACCGTGTACGACAAGATGAACGAATCCCCCCTTCCCATCGGCATGCTCTGGGTCCGCATCTCCGACATCGCCGAGGAGATGCGCCGCAAGAAAGTCGAGTCCGAACTGCAGAGCTCCGGCTGGGTGTCTGCCGATAGGATGGCGGGCGACACTGGGCCACAGCCCGACATCCAGTTCCAGCCGCCGCCTGGACAGAACTTTACAGCATCCGCGTCGGGTCCCGGGGGTGCCATGCGTCCGCCAGGGTCGGCAGTGCCAGGAGCCCCCCAGCCCCAGACTGGGCCTGTATTCATTGACGACTGGTTCTCTCTGGAGCCAGTTGGACGCGTGCATCTGACCATGTCATTCGGTATGCGGCGCGACACACACTTCTGGAGAATCCTGCTAACAATTGCACAGTCAAGCACACGTTGAACAAGCAGCCTTTCGATGCCGGTCTCGGTCGAAAGGGAGCTGTTCGCCAGCGCAAGGAGGAGGTGGTGGAGCAGTATGGTCACAAGTTCGTGCAACAGCAGTTCTACAACATTATGCGCTGCGCTCTCTGCGGCGAGTTCCTCAAGTACGCCGCCGGCATGCAGTGTTCCGACTGCAAGTATACTTGCCACAAGAAGTGCTACCCGAAGGTTGTCACAAAATGTATCACGCAATCGAACGCCGAAACCGATCCGGACGAGGCGAAGCTGAACCACCGCATTCCTCATCGTTTCACCAACTTCTCCAACATGGGCGCCAATTGGTGCTGCCACTGCGGTTATATCCTACCGCTTGGGCGCAAGCAGACCCAGAAATGCGCAGGTAGGCATCGTAGCCATTACTCGTCCACTTCACTGCTAATAACACTCTCCAGAATGCGGCCTCACCTGCCACGCGGGATGCGTCCACTTTGTCCCCGACTTCTGTGGCATGTCCATGGAGGTGGCTAACCAGATTCTAATGGAAATAAAGAGGACCAAGCGAGGGCAGTCCACCACGGGCCCGTCCATGACCGACCGAATTGGGGAGGCACGAAAGCCAGCCAAACCCGCTGCCGGTCCTTCGTTCGCACCTCCTCCGGGCCAGGAGACTCCAGGCCAGGATAGATATTCGTATGGCAAGGATCAGCCGTATGCACCAGGCGGTGCGCCCCGCCAGGATTCCTATACCCCATCCACGACATCCGTTGAAGCTGCGCGTACTTCGTACGGTTCAAGCTCGACTCCAACACCAACATCGCCTACGTCTCAGCGACCGGGATCTGGGAATCGAGCGCAATCGCAGACGGCTGTCTCGGCGGCAGCTGTGGCCATGGGCAAAGCAACGCAGCAGCCTGGATACGCCCGTTCCCAAACCGACTATCCTCCAGGATCACCTCAAGGACCACGTACATCAGCGGGAGGCAGCTATTCTCCAGAGCAGCGTGTAAAGCAACAGGGTCCTCCGCAAGTCGGATATAACCCGCAAGACTATGCGAATATTCCCACGCACGCTCATCAGCCACCCGCGCCGAATCAGTACCAACAGTCGCCCAAGCCATATCCGCAGGGCCAACCACAGTCCCCAACGCAACAGCTCCCGCCCCAGGCACAGCCCCAACCACCACCCCACCAGGAAGTGAGGCAGCAGCCTCTGCAACAGGCTCAGCCCGCGTCTGCTTTGACAAAGGCTCCAACAGACAAGGTGACTCCTTCGGCAAATACCCAGGGCACTGGACGGAGAATCGGTCTAGACCATTTCAACTTCCTCGCTGTGCTGGGTAAGGGTAACTTTGGTAAGGTCATGTTGGCTGAGACGAAGAGCTCGAAACAGCTGTATGCTATCAAGGTCCTCAAGAAGGAGTTCATCATCGAGAACGACGAAGTGGAGAGCACGCGATCCGAGAAGCGCGTCTTTCTGATTGCCAACAAGGAGCGTCATCCTTTCCTTCTCAACCTCCACGCCTGCTTCCAGACGGAGACCAGAGTGTACTTTGTCATGGAATACATCAGTGGTGGCGATCTCATGCTGCACATTCAGAGGGGTCAGTTTGGCACCAAGCGTGCGCAGTAAGTATCTTGCACTCCCACTCGATATCCAGCTAACGTCTTGTAGGTTCTACGCTGCCGAGGTGTGCCTTGCCTTGAAGTACTTCCACGAGAACGGAGTCATCTACCGAGACTTGAAGCTCGACAATATTCTCCTCACCCTTGATGGTCACATCAAGATTGCCGATTACGGTCTCTGCAAAGAAGAGATGTGGTACGGCTCGACGACTAGTACTTTCTGCGGCACGCCCGAGTTTATGGCACCGGAGGTAAGCATCCCTTGGATTTTTGATGAGACTCGGCTGACAGGTTAGATTCTGCTCGACAAAAAGTACGGCCGTGCGGTCGACTGGTGGGCATTCGGTGTCTTGATCTACCAGATGCTGCTGCAGCAGTCACCCTTCCGCGGTGAAGACGAGGACGAGATCTACGACGCCATTCTTGCCGACGAACCTCTGTACCCCATCCACATGCCTCGGGACTCCGTCTCCATCCTCCAGAAATTGCTCACGCGCGAGCCCGACCTACGTCTCGGATCCGGGCCGACGGATGCGCAGGAAATTATGAGCCATGCTTTCTTCAAGAACGTCAACTGGGACGATGTGTACCACAAGAGGCTTCCGCCGCCATTCGTGCCGCAGATCACGAGCGCGACGGATACGAGCAATTTCGATACCGAGTTCACGAGCGTCACGCCCGTGCTTACTCCTGTACAGTCTGGTAAGTTTGAGTTCTGGTCTGTGATATTATGGATTGGTGCTGATTATGTAACAGTTCTTTCGCAAGCCATGCAAGAAGAATTCCGCGGCTTCTCCTACTCGGCCGACTTCACTTAAAACACAAAAGGAAAGGAAGAGGTGCGAATGTTTGTTCGTTTCCTTCGGATACCCAGGGCCCCCGCTTTCGGATCGAGCGTTCATTCGGATTTGATTTGGATTGTCGACATGTGTTGCTTGCATGTTCGTTTGCTGTTGTTCTGTTCTTGCTTGTTGGTACACGTACAATGGAATGGAATGGTTCGATCCACATCACCTTTGGCGACCTTTTTTTCTCTTCTTCTTCTCATCCGATTTTTCTTCTTCGAAAGGCGGAGATGGGAGGCATGCTGTAATTCTGGTGTGGGTTGGGGTGGTACGGTAGGTGGGTGTGCACATGTGTCGTGTACGGTTGCTTAGTGGCAAATGTCCATGCGACGGACGATAGATAGTGGGGTATTTTATCTTTCTTGGGGAACAGGATCAGGGATTGAAAGGACGAAGGATTTTCCCAGGGGGGGATGGGATGGGTGGTTTTTCTTGCGGACTATTGGCTCTCGGGTCTTAGCGATAGGTAGCGATAGGTATCTAGCGATTAGAAGAAAATTAAGTGTTCGGATTTCTTTCTGCGGCTTCTTTCTCTATTCAAAGCGGAGGAAAAGGAGATGCATGGGGAAAAGAAAGTGTCAAGTACTACGAATAAGTAAATTACTGAATCAATCACTAAAGACCTCCCAATTGCCCGCCGAAACTAGCAGCTCTTTTCCTCCGCTTACTCTTACTCCCATTAGAACCCACATTTCCACTTCCACTTCCAGTTCCATTACCAGTTCCACTCCCACTCCCACCACCGCTTCCACCAAACATACCAACAACCTCCCCCCTACTCCCCTCCCTCCTCAACCTCTCCGAACCCGCCCTACCACTTCCCCCACTCCCCCCACCAGCAACACCAGCAACACTCGCACTCCCACCCCCCTCCTCACTAGGCCTCCTCCGTCTAACCAACTGATACCCCCTATCCAACTCCACCTCAACCGCACAGCGAATCTTCAACGCTCCAACAGCAGGCCAAACACTCCTCTCACCCCTCAAAATCCAATAATCCAACGCCTCGGCCGTGGGGTTCTCTAGCAACTTGAAGAAATCCGTCGGAGTAAGTTCCGGCACCAGTGTCAACGAGGTGCCCGGGACCGATTCGTCGAGGAGGAAACGGCGAATAGATGGGGGGAGGAGGGAGAGTTCGTTGAGTTGGTGGAGACGGTGTTGGATTTCCATGACCATGAGGCGGAGGAGGGGGAGGGAGAAGAAGAAGGATGAGAACGGGGATGTCGAGGTGGAGGTGGAAGAAGGGTGGGGGTGGTGGAGGTCGGAACGGAGAAAGGGGGCGAGGTAGGGTCGGGCTTGGGAGACTATGAAGTGGTTCACGTTGAAGAGTTCGGCGATGCGGTGGAGAGGGGATTCGCGGGTGTCGCTGTAGGACGCGTGTGTCCATGGTCTGAATGTCGTTTCCGAGGCTGGGGACCAGGGGATTATGTTGTCTTGGTCGTCTTTGCAGAGGAGGGTTACGGGGTGGTATAGAGTCGAGGCTGAGGCGTTGGAAGCTAAGGCTGCGGACCAGATGAGTACGTTTGGGGCGGTGAGGTAGTTGAGGACGTTTGGGACGCCGCCGCGGCCGGTGGTGGAGACGGTGATGTTGAGGACGCGTTTGGTTTTGAGGTAGGCTTCTTGAAAGGTTAGGTCTTCGACGTTGGCGCGGACGACCTTTTCGAGCACGCTGACGTCGAGGAAGTAGCCTTCGCGGATGAAGCGCTTGATGCGGCGGACGAGTGTCTGGAACCACGAACTGGGGCGGCCTTCGTCATTGCCGGAGCCGGATTGCTGCGTAAAGGCCGTGACGTTGATACTACTCCCCTTTAGGAATTCGAGCAGCTCGTCCTCGGTGTGGACGCCCACAAGGGCAGCAATCAGGGCGCCCGTGGCCGTGCCGGCGATGATGCGCGGGAGGAGACCGCGCAGATGCAGGGCCTTTACGACGCCGAGATGGCAGAGGCCGAAGATGGCGCCGCCCTGGAGGACGAGGACGGAGCGACCAAAGGCCTGGCGCGTGTCGTGCATCACATCCAGCTTATTCTGGTTCGTCAGGCCCGTCGCCCTCGACACGGGATAGCTCGTGACATGTTCAATGGCCAGGGCGACCTGCGTAATGTAGTCCTCGATCAGCAGCTTGGTGCCCGCGTACGCGCGATTGAACAGCCGCGGCGCCGTGATGTTGCCCAGATTGCGCACCAGGCCACTCCTCAGCAGGGACACGAGGCCGAGTATGTCGTCCTCTTCACGGGCCTCGATGATGGCCTGCAGCCGCTCGTAGATGAGACGGTAGTCGTAGTACTTTGACGTGGGGTTCTGGCGCCAGAGGTCGTAGCCCAAGACCTCGTCGAGCTGGAAAGCGGCCGCCTCCCACTCCTCGAAGAGATTCGCATTGCCGAGGTTTTCAAGCAGCGCGTCGCGGGGCGTCTTTCTGGTCCACCAGCTGTAGAGTTTCTGGACCATGTCAGCTGACCGGGCCAGTATCATAGCGATCAACGGTATGTATCGTCAATGAATACAGGGACGCACCAGCTGCCAGAAGAACACGACCTCCCACAAGCAGGTCACGACGCTCGTGAAGACGACTGCCACATGCGTGGTACCACGGCCGCCACCAGTACGGTCACCATGATGGACGTGATCTGCATGCGCATGCGCATCGGCGCCCCCTGCGGCTGTCACCTTCTCTGGCATGGCTCAATCAGCCGGCGTCTGCTGTCTGAGTCGCAAGCAAGCGCGCATGCCGCATTGGTGGAACGTTATTTGCGGCGAGAATATGCAATTAGAGTGCGATTGGGACCGGAGGGGCTTTGTCGCCGCGCTTTCACATGTGTTGTGGAGGTGAGGTGGGCTAGCTGGATTGGGTTAAGACTTGTGAACGGACATGAATGGGAGATGTCACTTCGTCTGATGGAGAGAGATCTAATGATGCATGGTTTATTGCGCCGTATGGCGAGACAAATAGATCCTACAGAATATCCTTCTTCTTCCCCGTCCTCGTGTACTGGTTCAAGTGCCACTCAACATCACCGTCCTTGTTATCCAGCGTGCCCGCCCTAATCTCGAACAACTTCATACTCATGCGCGGTCCCACTTCGGCAAGCTCCACGCTCTGGTATCCCGTGCGCACATATACATGGTGGCGCACCTCGACCGTATCCTCGATGTTCTTGAACGTGACGACGCGGCTGCCGGTCTTGGGGTTCGACGAGTCGCGCGGCGGAAACAGGTGCTTGAGGATCTGCACAACGCGCTCGCCGCGCTTGGACGTGAAGCCGTCGAAGATGAGGTGCGGGTACGATTCGCTGACGGTGCCGCGCGAGGCGTTGGGGATGTCGGCGCGGAGAACGACGTTGTGCAGCGAGAAAGAGGCCGTGGGGCCGTGGGGAAAGTGTGAGCTGGATAGGGTTAGAAAGGTGGTGTTGGGGTTTGAGCTGGGTATACGCACATGGTCAGGGCTGTGGGTGTGCCGCGGTGCTCGTGCAGCAGTATAATGTCCGACAACCCGCTCGATACCGCGCTTCCTACGAGATTCGAAAGGATCAGGTTTCCGCGATTCAGCCGTATGCTCGTTGGTAGCAGTAATCTGACTTCCTTTGCAAAAGTGCCTAATCTCGAAGAGGGGTCCCGACTGCATAGGTTAGCATGGCGGAACAGGCCAACTAGTGATATCTCGATCCCGTGATATCGCTGGGGTAACTGACCTCGTGGTGACTAATATCCTCGGGTCGACGACGCCAGAAAGCTGGCTGTACTCGTCGTCCAGGCCAAGCTCTTCTTCCACCGTCCTGTCCGCTCGGGACTCGTCATACTTGTAGTCTTCGCGGAGTTTGTCGTCGGATGCGACGTCCGCCGAAAGAGGCTTTCCGGAGGCCAGAGACGCTTTCAGAGCTGCACGTTTGCTGGCCAATTCGGCGTCCCTCAATGTGAGCGCCCTCCTGTAGATGTAATCTCTCCGTTCTCGCGCTTGTTTGCGAATCATATTGGACAGGTGGTATATTTTTCTTGGGACTAGCTTCTTTCCGGTGCTCTAGAAGGTTATGTGGCTATTGAGATGCGTCGAGGGTTGATAAACTCGTATAGCGGATGAGGCTTCTCTTTGGAGGTGGTGGAGGCAGGTCTGGGAAATCGCTGGGTTCTGGTGTATTATCAAGAATTTCTTGGAGGCGCGTCGAATAATTTATCGCGAAGGCGGGACGTTGTTATGGGCGGGTTATGTGAAGTCGAGGTGGAGCGCAGAAGTTCGCGCGCATCTAAACTTTTTGGTGCTAGTCCATATGGCGCTTAGTCTATCGATAAGACCTCGGCAGGGCTGAACCTCACGTCGTCTCCCTTGCCCTTCCTCTTCCCCTCCCTAGCTATACATTATCAAAAGTTATCTATTATGAGGCGACTCGTCAAATCCGGTAATAAATCCTAGGATGATAAGCGTGTGTTTATGTGTCAGGGGTGACATGGAAAAAGTACACAAAGATGAACGATAATCCCCCTACCATTTTTGACTGTCAACGGGGTATCGTAAAATGGTCACTCAAATCCTGTTATATCTTGTAGACGCCCATTCTGGTCTCTTAATTATATATACTGCATCTACGATAATACATCTACTAATAATACATCTACAAATAGCAACGAGCAAGATACTGGCCAAGTCCTCTATCATCCGCATTACACTCTTGGTATAAACTAATCATGACAAAGATTATACGCATACATATCCTCCTCAAATCACCGCCGCCGCACTGGAAGGATAGGACAAGAAACAAACAGGAAATACTGCCGTGCAAATGACTAAACATGACCAATGGTACTGTCAAGGAAGAGAATAGCAAAAGAGAGCATATCGAAGAACAGTCTAAGTGTATCAAGGAATGTGTAGAAAGAGAATGTAGGAAGAGAATGTAGAAAGAGAATTTAAATAGAATGTAGAAAAAGAATCTATGAAAAAGAATGTAGAAAAAGAATATATGAAAAAGAATGAAGAAAGAGAATATATGAAAAAGAGTCCATCCGGGAACAGTGCATCGAGGAACAGTTCGTCAAGACCGTAAGAACCCGGCGCAAAAGAGCCTCATACTCGTAGATTCGAGCTCCTCCAAACCGTTGCGCAAATATCCCGATGTCGCACTCTATCGCCACGATAGCTGGGCAAGAAGACAACACCGACCATCGTACATGACCTTATTTCAGCCCGTCTTTGGATTTATCCTTCTTCGACTTGCTACTTTTACTAGCTGTAGTCGAGGCTTGCTTTAGCTTCGGGGTCTTGGTTGTAGCAGTGCTCGTCTTAGTAACAGGAGTCTTGGCTGTAGTAGTACCGGTCTTGGGAGTAGCGGCCGTGGCTGGATCAGTGCCAGTCCTTGGAAGAGTCTTGACTGGAACAGTTTTTGTCTTAGGAGTAAAAATGCTTGTCTTAGAAGGAGCAGTGTTGGTCCTAGAAGGGGTAGTGTTCAAAGGACCAGTTTTTTAATGAGGGTTTAGCAGCGGGTTATTAGGTACGTTCGTGGTGTTTGTAAGTGGCGTGCGTCCCGTGTTAGGAACCACGGCTGTCACTCGCATAGCGTCTTGCGTAGAACCTTGCGTGGCCCGAGCTGGTGTCGATGTTTGGCTTCGCTTGGCGCCTGGATTCGTCGTCGTCGAAGCTTTCCCGGACAAGTTGAGTCTGCCCAATCTGTCATCGAGAGATCCACCGGTGTTTAGAGAAGTATGCTTCGTTATCTGGGCCTTTAATGCAGTAGTACCGATCCTCTGAATGTCTAATGTGGCAGGATTCGTCTTCTACACACCTTTTCCAGCAGGTTTAGTGCTACTCAAGGCTGCGACTGCTGTGCTTCTAGACTTCTTCTCTCCTACACCGGGCTTCGGGGCAGTAGGATTGGTGGTTCATTTCGCTTTCGTCGTTCCATCAGGATGACTAAGTGTCATTTCGATAGGGTTGTCGTTCCTATTAAACTGTTGTTGACCGTAGCCAGTGCTGCTTCCGCCACTAGCTGGATAGGATCTAGTACTTCCTCTATAGGGATTACCAAAACCACCTCCACCTCCTCTGCTTCCTCCACCTCCCGCACCTCCCGCACCTCCAAATCCACCGCCTCCAAATTCACCTTCACCCTGACCTTTAGCAGGTAAAGGATTAGGAAAGCTCCCTTTATTATGGCTGTAATACCAACTCATTGCTCTATCCCACAGGTCTGCCTTCGTTCCATAAAGAGGTTTCGCAGCCATGAATTCCTTCTTAGGCATTCCGCTCAGACGCCACGCCATGACAAGTGTGGGTCGTGTAAGGGCGTAATCATATCTATTTCCTGCCCTCTTACGCAGCTCAAGGGTACTGAATTTAGGGAGTGGCCTGTCCTCATCCATCTCGTCGTCTAAAGAGGGCCACTCTTTATCCCATTCTTGTTGTGTATATAATGGCCAAGGTGAGGCAATATATCGTTAAATTGCTCTTTCCCGAGTATATTTGTTGCAAGAGATATATGGAGCCAATAGAATGCCATTTTCGGACATTCGGTCATCCAAGATAGTCCATATAGGATGATCAAAGGGGAAAATAGACGTTTCCTCCAGGTCACTGACTGTGTACGGAAATTGATCCGGAATGTTAGACTTCTTTGGCCCAGGGGGGTTTACGGAAGAATTTTCACCGTCAATAGGAGTTTCAGAGACTGAAGAGGCGTTAACAGCCGTAGAATGCCGCTGACCAGCCGTCCCAAGCGCCGGTGCTCCTCCAGCTCCTCTAAAAGGGCCGCCAACTTCCTGTGATTGGCCGTATCCAAAACTGTCCGCTGGATTTGGAAAGGATCTACCACTGGGAGCGCCTCCCCTTTCTTCTTCAGCCTTCCTTTTGAGACTTTCTTGGACCTTGTCTGTTTCATAAGTACCTTGAAGGTAGCGTATGACGCTATCCCGTCGTGAGCCGCGATTGTTCATCTCCAATTCCTTGTAAGGTTTGTAAGTTACGTAGTTTCGACTCTTTAACCCATCAAGTATCCCCCATCCTTCCAATCCATATCCTTTCTCTTCCTGGCTTTATGTGCCTCTTCCAGAGTAAATATCCTTTTGGGGTGTCGGCGCTGCTCGTCAGATATTCCGATGTTCGTCGACCTAGATGTAGGCTGGTCTCCTCGGAAATCAGAATATGCCTCGGGGTTTCGATTTCTTCTGGAAAAACTCGGATGAGGCTGGATGTCAATATCAGGAAGAGAGAATTGATGCTCCGCCCCTTGTAGTTGTCCAGCATCCTCCTGTTGTAATTTCAACAGTTCTCGCTTTTGCATCTCATTTGGGTTCCAAACAACCCATTTATGATTGTCGATGGGCTCCGAATTTTTTTGTTCTTACAGGCTAGACATTCTTCCTTGGGTGGCTTAGCTGTCCCCTTCGAAGTCCTCACTTTCGTAGCTTCTTCATCGGTAGGAAGGCAGTCATCATATTCGCCAAGAAAAGGATGACCTGGAACCAGCCTGGGATATCTTATCATGTAGAATGTGTAGACCGTGGTACCGTCCGGACGCGGAAGTCTCCGGTATGTATGATGGCCAGCCTTCCCACAGGCGTAAGGGACGACTTCTAGATAACACATCTTGCCAGCTTCACCAACTCTTCTAAGTGACCTTGCTTTTTATCTGAGGCAGGAGACTGTGGGTATTGGCTTCTGGTCTGGAGATTGATGTATGGGGCTCTATTCCTTGTCTTTTCGTGCAGACTAGAGAGACAATCGTGGTTAGTGAAAATGTTCTTAAGTATTTGCTTTTGTTGTTGCCTACCTTGGCGATTGCAAAACAAGTTGTGACGCCTATAGGTCTTGTTATGAGGTGGGGAATGCTCACTGATACACCTGCGTATTTTGTGAGGGTGGTGTTGTAGGAGTAGATGTGTCGGATCTCGCTGTATCTATTGTGTGTATTAGTCGTATGCTCGTGAGTCGTACTCTTGTGGGTCGTATAACTGTGGGTCAAACGGTTGTATGCGTATCTATGTGTTGTCCTGCTGTCCGGATAGAGCCGTGTTGCAGTTATATATACCCTTGTACCCTGTTTGACCCGCCATTGTGGTATTGAATATCATACGTGAAGTCTCCATCTTAGTGAAGGTTGGTATTCGTCCACTTGAAAATATTATACAAGCCCTCGAAGGTGAATCGGGAAGTGATCGATATACTGAATAGAGGTTTGTACATCGATTTAAGTCTCCCAAAATTGAAGACAGCCATGATATACACGCTTTCGTGAATTCTTGCTAACGGTAAGAAATCTAAGTCTGTTTCATTTGGATTGATATCTACCATTTCTCTTCGGCGAACGTACGACGCGAAATGAACCCGGCCAATATTAAAGACAACTGGTATAACTTTACAATCAACCCCCAAGCACCATTTATCCATCACCCATCCATATCATAGACTGTGTATGAAACACAAAACATACCAAAGATACCCATATCCGTCGTACGTAAGAAAGGTCTACTATTGTGATTGGAGTCGCAGGTATTGTCGACAGCATCTTCAAGGCAAGCATCTTCGCTTTGAGAGCGCAGTGCGTGTGGGGAGCGATGTTGAGCGATGGAAATTGAGACACTGGGTGTCCGAATTGTGGCGTGAAGGCACGCATACTATTGCTGTTGACCGTGCCAAGTGTTGTATCTCGAAGGCCCACCAAAGTCTTTTCCGCCATCGTTTTCCTCTTCATCGTAGTCTTCCCCAGTAGCGTTTCCGTCGGCGCCGAGAGGAATAGGTATTTCGGCATTGCCTCTGTTCTGACTCCAATACCATTTGTACGCCCAATCTCTCAGGGCATCGGAATGACGATACCATTGGCTTGCTTTAAATAGCCCAATGAACTCTGTCTTGGACATTCCGCTACATCGCCAGACATGTATTAGTAGCTTTCGCTCACGCTTTCGACTTTCCGACAACGAGAGATAAGGCTTCAATACCATCCTCCCATTTACTGTTGCGTCAAACATGGAGTATTCTCGAGTCCATTCATCGGCGGTGTACAATGGCCAGGGCTTGCTGATCCAATCTAATACCTGGTTTTTGCGACTTTCATGCGTCCTGGTTCTCGCAGTGCCCGGTTTTATCAGTATTCCGGATGGTGTGAGGCGGTTATCCAGAGTTAACCATAAGGGGTGCTTGTTGTCCCTCCAGAGTGCCCCAGATATGTCTCCGGCTTCTTTGGCAGTATATGGAAACGGGTCGGGAATGTTTCTTGAAACAGGTGGTGGGCCTGGGGGATTCTCTGCAGATGGTCCTTGCGGAATTCCAGGCTTGAAAGGAGGTTCGAAGTCGAGGTCTAAGTTCAGTGGCTCATTCCCTGATACTTGAGGTTGCGAAACAAACCCGGATTGGTAAAGAGTCGTAGCAAACTGATTCGGTGGAAGATTTGACACGGAAGAGGGTTCGGGAAGCAAAGGGTCGTGAGAACTTTCCAACGGCTCCACCCACCGGCCCTCATCCTCGGGCTCTAGTCCTGTGACACCTGAACAAATCGTGCATGGATAATCCTCTGCACGCAGTTGATACGAGGCCACAGGCTTTACTTTCGTAGCATCATCTTCATCGGGGAAGCACCCAGTGTGAAGATGATATAACGGATATTTCTCATGCGGGATGTGTGCCACCACGTGGGAGGTGCAGCACTTGGTACCCGGCTCAAGCATGTATGTATGATGTCCTCGGATCCCACAGCCGAAATAGACTACTTGAAGCCTGCACATTTTGCAAGTATGTTCGAGTATTGGAAGTGACTGAAGTTGTTCCTATCCACCTCCAGCTCGTAGATCGATCGCTTTCTTGGCTCAGTATCGGTATCTCCGTAACAAGATCAACCAGTGGTTCCAAACTCTTTTAATCCTTCAGAAAGTCTATCTCTTTCGCACCGCAGTCTTCACGGTTTGATATGCTTCGAAGTATTCTCGTCGATTCGCGTACGCTGACAGGGAGGATCAGTTCGTAGATAGGTACGTATATCGTATTTGTGTATCAGTGAAGTTCTACTACATCGAAGGACGTGTATCGCAGGTTTATATATCCTTGTATGAGTCAAATTCATCATGAATCATACAGAGAGTGGGCAAGTCCGCGATACACAACCCTCGTTTTAGCTCTACCTCTGACCCATCGCTTCGTCTGACTCAAATGGTAAGAGTGAAATGAAAGAGAAAGCTCGTCCGTTTGCTAGGAATCTGATGAGTCGACTGGGCGGTCAAGGCACTCTAGTCACTATTTGAGGATTACATATTCAGCAATGAATAGGGACGTTCAAGGGGCCTTCGAGCGGGTTAGTTTGGGGTATGAAAGCGGTCTGATAACCTCTACAGGAGGTTGACTGTCTGGCAGATCACTCATACGGTTATTGCTACGTGTCACTGCCAACGTTGTTCGTACTAGTTACGCTGGTGTGTATACCACGATGACTGAAGTTGAAGAATGACATCATCGCAACCACCACCCTAACCGTATTAGGAGCACACGTGACTCACCCGCATACCGTAATCAACTTCCCCATACATAGATAGTGCGCATCAAACACAACCGGCATTTCATCTCCCACCCCTGCCCTCGTCATACTCCACGGAATCTCCCAGGAATCCAAGGAAGGTCTCCAGGCTTCACGGAAGGTCCATCACGAAGAAAGCAAAAACTGAACTGCGATGTTTCTTCACAATCACGCCGATCGTCACCCACGCGCGCCACAAATCGGGATAGGCATCCTTATGCTATGCAATCTAAACTGACCCCCGGTACGCCCAACCGCGACCACTTACACGGCGTAACGGCATCACCGCCACCATCACAGCTAGGATGCTGCTGGCAAGTCCCGCAGTGGCAAGCGTACGGGAGGCTAGAGCATCCACCATCAGTACACCCTCTCACCACCTCTTTGACGCCGTCTTCTCGCGCCTGGACATGACTGCCCAATACCAGCAGCGCAGTACCATCTTGGCACGCAGCACTGCGCCGCAGCCCTGGTTCACTTCACGGAAGAAGCATGCGGGGATCCATGTAGCGAGCCAAGACAGCGGGATTGGTGATTGATGATGGAGTACTTGAGCAGGTCTGGTCGCCCAGCGCACCGCTACTGTGACGTTCGCGCTGTCTGCTGCGTCGTGCCGTTCGTTAACGAGCCCGACTCTCGCTTTCTCTTTCCCTCTCTTTTCCTCCCATCAATCTTCCGGGATCGAGACTCTGCGCCATGGGCAATACGAACAGCTCGGCCATACAGTCATGCCTGGAGTCGGCGGTAGGAGCGCGGAATCTGGCAACCTCGGACTCTGTCGCGTACCAACTCGCGCACGTCAAACCGTACAATCTCGACATTCCCGTTGCTCCCGCCGCAGTCGTGTACCCGTCGAAAGCGGAAGAGGTTGCTGCGGTCGTGAAATGCGCCGTCGACAATAACCTCAAAGTGCAGCCACGCTGCGGCGGGCACTCGTATGCGAATTACGGTAAGAAGCGTGCACCCGAACCTGTTGTGTACGGAAAACTCACAATCAAACAGGCATCGGAGGCACCGACAACGCAATAGTAGTCGACCTAAAACACTTCCAGCAATTCTCCATGGACAAAACGACCTGGCAAGCCACCATCGGCGGCGGCACTCTCCTCGGCGACGTCACCAAGCGGCTGCACGAAAACGGGAACCGAGCAATGGCGCACGGGACGTGTCCGCAAGTCGGTATCGGCGGACATGCGACCATCGGTGGGCTCGGCCCATCATCACGCATGTGGGGCGCAGCGCTCGACCACGTCGAAGAAGTCGAAGTCGTGCTCGCCAACTCGACCATAGTGCGCGCATCGGAGACGCAAAACTCGGACGTATTCTGGGCGCTCAAGGGTGCGGGCGCGAGTTTCGGCATCATCACCGAGTTCAAGGTGCGGACGGAGGCCGAACCGGGAGAAACGGTGCTGTATTCGTACACGATTGATGCAGGGAACGCGGCATCCAAAGCCACGGCGTTCAAGCAGTGGCAAGCTCTGATCGCGGACCCGGACCTGTCGCGGAAGTTCGCTACGCAGTTCATCATGACAGAGCTCGGCGTCGTGATCACCGGGACGTACTTTGGACCGCAGGACGAATTTGAGACGCTCAATATCTCGTCGCGACTGCCGCCGAAATCTGAATCCGTCATTGTGCTAGACGACTGGCTCGGCGTCGTGAGCCACTGGGGCGAAGACATAGCGCTCGAACTCGTGGGAGGCGTACAATCGCACTTTTACGCCAAGAGCGTGGCGTACACCAAAGACGACCTGCTCTCCAACGACACCATCGACACGCTGTTCGAGTACATGGACACGGTCGACAAGGGCACGCCAGTCTGGTTCTTGATCTGGGATCTCGAGGGCGGCAAAACAAACGACTATGCCCCTGACGCGACAGCATATGGTCACCGTAACGCACTCTTCTACCACCAAGCCTACGCCGTCAATCTATTCGGCGCCGTCACCGAAAAGAACCGCAACTTCTTGACCGGGCTGAATAAAGTGGTTACCGATGGCCTGGGTCACGATCTCGGCGCTTACGCGGGCTATGTTGATCCCGCGCTGGGTGATGATGGTCCTAGTAGGTACTGGGGGGACAATCTGCCGCGGCTGCAGCAGGTGAAGAAGGTGGTGGATCCGGGGAATGTGTTTTCTAATCCGCAGAGTGTGAAGGTGGTTTAAAAGTTTGCAGGATACAATACCTGTATTGTCTTGGGGATGAAATGCATGACTATTTGTCTGTGTTTTGGATGTATTGTATAGATTTAAATACAGTTTTGATATGTGAGATGTGAAATGTCAGGATAAGCTTCACTTTTGATGAATTGTGTATAGTCGGTGAAAATGTAGATGTTTAGAGCGTGTTGGGATAAAGAATTCTTGACATCGTAGGAACAAATATGGGGTATATAATCTCATGTGCACCCGGATCTTGCGGGACAATCCTCTATCATGACCATCAATCAGAATCCACCTGCATAACCTCCGCATTCGTCGAACTCGCCCCAGCATCAACCCGTCCCTTCCCCTTCCCCCTCTCCCCAGCTCCTAAAAGGCTCCCCGAGATCTTCATCCCTCCCCTCCCCTTCCCCATCCCACCCTTAGCATCCCACTCCACAATCCTCACCCTAAACTCCTTCCCCTCAGCGCCAACCTTGCCCCCTTCCCCATCAACCCACCACCCCCCCGCATCCGCAACCCTACCATCCCAACCTTTCTTCATACGACCGGCCTGCACAGCATGCCAAGTCCAACCCTTCGGCAACTGATCGGCCAGGACAGAAACAGGGAAGGTATTAAGGTGAGACAGGGTGATATGAGTAGCACTCTGATGGGTCAAAGTAGCCATAATCCACGCGCCATCCCTCGGTTTCCAAACCAGCAGACTCGCAGAAGCCCAGACAAACGGCGCTGTGTATTCGTCGATTTGCTGGAGTAACACGGTTCCATTTTCTTGCTCTGCTTCTTCCTCTTCTGCGTCCTGTTGGTCGCGATGGCGTCGCTTCTTGCTCTTTTTACTGCTGCTGCTGCTTTTTGATCGCGGTTCTTGGTCGCTTAGTCGTACGTCTTCGTATCCTAGTACTATGCCCTTTACTGGCGAGAAATATGTGAGGAGGAGTGGGCTGTAGACTGAGGCGCAGACGGCGGGGAGCGGGTCGCCGAGGGCGGCGGGCGGGATGGAGACGTATTGCGATATACGTTCGATGTAGAAGACGGAGTCGTCGTTTGCGGGTGGCATTGGCGCCATGGTTATGGGATTCTGGCGGGTGTTCTTTGGGGGAAGTGTGGTTTGCGACCGAGCGATTGTTGGCGAGAGAAAAAAGTTGGAGCGCGGAAAGGTACCGACGATGCCAAGATTTCGCGTTTTAGCGTGATCACGTGCTATGTTAGTCAGACGAGGACATGCGGTGGTGGCGGTGGGATTGTGAATGGGGACAGTAGTGGAATCTGATTGGTCTTTATCAAGAAAACGTGTCCAGCGGAGTGGCCCGCTACCCAATCTACGATTAGGAATACTATATACAATGCATCCAGGTGCATACCCTCCCGCAAGACCACCCATATTGCTTCAGATGTCGTCCAAGGGGCGCAAAAATACGCAACACGCAACGCCAACACCGAGTACATTTGTCAAAGAGCGGGAGCGACACATGGATCGACTCATCGCGACGACTTCTCTGCCTCCTTCCGCACCATCTTGGTGCTCACTCGCTGCAGAGCAGTCTTAATGTCGCCCTTCTTGAACGCCGGGATGTCGTAGTAATTGGGTGCGATATCCTGAACCTGTTAGTGTGCTGCTTCTTGAAATGTGTGATAGGATTGATCCGACTTACCAACAACCACTCGGGCTTCACAGACGTCACTGTCCGGATATAGTTCTTCGTCGTAAGCACAAACTCGTTATAGACAACCCACTCGCTGTCTTGCGCGAGAACTGTGCTCGGATGCAGTAAGACATTCTGGTCATCCTTGACCGTCGTGTACGCCTTGCCGTTGCCATCACGCTTCGCGACCTGCATGAAGAACCCAGCCACGAGAGCGCGCCTAATGTTCTCGTAGTATTTCTTATGCTCGAAAGGCGTCGACATGAGCTCCAGCTCTTCACGCTCCATTATGCGCTTGAGCTGAAGGCGGACATTGTCGGCTTGCTGAAGAGCTCGGTACGACAGGAAATGGTCGTGGCACCATTGCTTGGGGTTCGCCTGCGCCTCTTCGCCCCGGAATGCATGGTAGACGTTGAGCATGGTCAGGTGGTCGCCCTCGGGATGTGTGAAGAGCTCCTTCATCTCGTCTGCGTGTTTGCGATTGTTTGCCGGGCGGACAAAGACTTGGGGAACGGAGAGCAGTGCCGTCAGTGACAGAATCTCGTTGGAACAGTAGAACTCGGGCGACGTGATGAGCATCACGGCCAATGCGGGATCTAGCGGAAATCCTGAAGCGAGCTTTCCCAAAACCGTGAGCTCGCCCTCGTCATCCAGACAAGCCAGATAGTTCAGCTCTTCTAGCGCGCGCATGAGCGTTTCCGGCGCGGGCGGGTCCATGAGGTCGAAATGCACCAGATCGTCCACACCCAGCTTCTTCAGCTCCAGAACAGTGCTCGCCAAGTTCGATCGGAGGACCTCGGGATACGTCTGCTCGATGAGCTCTTTCTTAAAAGCAGTCTCGGTATACAGTCTGAAGCACTTTCCGGGGCGAGTACGACCCGCACGACCAGCTCGCTGCTGCGCCGATGCCTTTGAAATGGGGGATACAAGCAGGGATTCGACTCGAATGCGCGGGTTATACACCTTCTGCTTGCTGAAACCGGGATCGACGACGTAGACGATGCCGTCAATGGTCAGGGATGTCTCGGCAATGTTGGTGGAAACGATGACTTTGCGTCCAGGTCGACCGCCGGGCTTGGAGGCGGGCGGCGCCGGGCTGAAAATCTTCTGCTGTTGCGCGGGCGGCAGCGATCCGTAGAGCGGATAAACGACGAGCGGACCAGCAGCGTCCTCCCTGATCAGATCCTGGGCCTCCAGGTTGATCTTCCTGCAAGCATCTTCGATTTCCTCCTCGCCAGTCAGGAAGAGCAGGATGTCGCCCTCGTCTTCCGTCGCGTGGATTTGCAGGACGGTGCGAAGAGAAGCCTCCACGTAGTCTCGCTCCGGAGCCGGCGTGTAGAAGATCTCGACGGGATGGGTGCGACCGGGCACGGCGAGCAGCGGGGCGTTGTGGAAGTACTTCTGGAACTTGGTGGCATCGAGAGTGGCACTCATGATGATGAGCTTCAGGTCTGGCCGGCGCAGAACCACCTCCTTGAGCAAGCCCATCAGGATATCCGTCGCAAGCGTCCGCTCGTGGGCCTCGTCGAGAATAATGGTGCTGTACCGCGCCAAGTTGTGGTCGTTCATGGCCTCGCGCAGCAGCATTCCGTCCGTCATGTACTTCAGGATGGTATCCGGACTCGTCCTGTCCTCGAAACGAATGCTGTATCCCACCTCCCCTCCCAACTCGACGTCCATCTCCTCGGCGACACGCTGGGCGACGGACATGGCGGCGACTCGACGGGGCTGGGTACAGGCGACCATTCTGCCCTTCTGCTGCGGGAGGTCGTCGAAGAGCACGAACTGCGGGATCTGGGTCGTCTTTCCGGAACCGGTCTCGCCGACGAAGACGAGGATCTGGCTCTCCTGGTAGAGCTTCAGGAACTCATTGCTGGGCGTTGTCAGTATGCGCATGGCGCGACAAAGTGGGGGACTGCTTACCGTTGCTGGTGGACAGGCAGGTCTCTGCGCGTCTTCAGGATGCTCATGTACTTCTTCGAGAGCGTCTTTCCGGTGAAGGGATTCTTGGGCCCATCTTCGGCGGCATTGGCCTGCTTCGAGGTTGTCGCGTGCTGCTTGAACGAGCTCAGCAGGTCGCCCGAATTCGAGGCCCCATCTGCGCCATAAGTCAGCCTTTGAAGGTCGCCCTCTACCGTGTTCAGCTTACTATGCTCGTCATTCCAATGCGCCAGGTACGGATTGCTCGCGGGATCCAGCTTTCCCTTTCCGTTCTCCATCTTGACGCGCTTGGCGCTGCCTGGGTCTTCGGTGTCGTGCTCGCGTTTGGCCGCCATTTCAATTGATATCGCGGGGAGGTGAAGGCGATGAAGCTTGGTCCCGAAAAAACGCGAACTAGCGCGATGCCGCGGCGAAACCTTTCCCCGGCCATCGCCACAGCCACAGCCAGCCATAGCCAGCCACAGCCAGCCACAGCCAGCCACAGCCACAGCCACACCTGTCAGCCAATCCGCGGCCCGGCAGAACCTTTCTCCGCATCTGTGGTCACACCGCACGTACAAACCCAGCAACAATTTCACGGCCAGCCATCATGTAGACTCTGCGTAGCCCGGGGTGCGCTCCGCATTCCGTCCGACCTAACCTTTTTCTAGACTTTTCTAGACCTGCATCATCAGGTGCCATGGACTCGCCGAACAGCATGCCCGAGGTGATGCCCGTGTGGTATATCGGCGAGCATAACACGAAGAGGCCGCTGCCCGTGTCGGCGGAGCTCATCAACCATGCCCAGGATCTTGGAGTGCGTTCTGCCCCAGCGTGACGCATAGTCGCCGACGGGCAATACTGACAGAAGACAGTATGACATGCTCACCACGCCAATCACAAACTCCCATTTCCAATCCCGTGTCTTGCGCCTTCTCAACTCGTACAATGAGGCAGTCGCGGAAGGCGCCGCCCCGCATTCGCCAGCCCTCCCTCTAGTATCCTCGCTCGAGGACATCGATACCCCGCTCACACCCCACGACACCATCACCCAGCTGCTCACATACACGAGTTCGTGGATAGACCTGGGATCGCCCGACCCGGTCATCGCATACCTCTCCCGACAAGTTTTCAGTCTTGAGATCAAGTATGCGGCTTTCTGCGGCGCGACCACGACAGTCGTCCCAGGTCCAAGGCTGTCCAATGGTCCCGACGGTGTCTCTCAGTATGCGCGAGCGATCAAGGAGGCCCTCCCAACCGCAAGCTACATGCAGTTCCAAGTCCTGATGCCCATGGACGGCACCACCAAGATTGCCGAGGACCAAGAGGATGTAGGCGATCTGGCACGCTTTGCGCGGTCGCAATACAGCCAGCAAGCGGAGTCAAAGACGAAGAACTCGGGTCCTTTCAGCGCGTGGGATGCGTGGAACACAGTGCGGTCTATCTGTAGATATCATAATAGACTTTCGGTTGGTAAGCACGGAACTGGTCTTTCTTCAATTGTCCCGTCTTCCACTTGTTCAATTCCCATAATGCCACGCCATCTCTAACTTCACCAGCTCTCGATGTCCCGCGCAGACTCCCGGCATCGACCCTTCAGTCGCGGTGGTACTCCGAGCCTCTGCGCCTCCTGCAAATCCCAGCAAGTTCATTCCAGGTCAATGCACGAGGCTCGTATGTTCTCTCAAAAGCGCACCAGCTGTTCATTTTCCGCTGCTTGCGCCTCAAGTCTCCTCCGTGGATCCTTCTCGCCGACGTTGGTCCGATTCCGGGCGTGGATGATCCAGACATGATCATGACGTATGCGACAGGCCACATTTCGCCTGGGGCAGGAGACGACGTGCCTAGTTCTCGCTCGTCCATGTCCGCTTCCCCTACGCCCGCCGAAGCCGCCCAGATGAGCAAGGTAAGGAAGGGCAGTTACAACGACCCCACCCCGCACCTCAGCTACCTGCGGTTCTTGCATCGCAACCAGCCACAGAAGACGCTGCTCGAGCGCTTTGGAGGGGGCTTCCAAGACTATCTCCAGAGCCCGTTGCAGCCTCTCACCGACAACCTTGAATCAATTACCTACGAGGTATTTGAGAAGGATCCGATCAAGTATGCTTGGTATGAGCAGGCCATTGCGCAAGCTCTGCACGACTGGAAAGGTCAACAGAAGACTACGAGTTCCGAGGATGATGCTGTCGTTATAGCGGTAGTGGGGTCAGGCCGTGGGCCCCTCGTTACTCGCGCGCTGAATGCAAGCGAGAAAACGGGTATCCCGGTGAAAGTGTATGCCATTGAGAAGAATCCCAACGCATATGTGCTTCTTCTGCGACACAACGCGGACACGTGGGGAGGAAAGGTGACGGTTGTCAAGACAGATATGCGGGCCTGGAAGGGTCCAGCACGATCAGATGGCACTTTTGGCAAGGTCGATATCTTGGTCAGCGAGCTTCTCGGTAGCTTTGCAGACAACGAGCTATCGCCTGAATGCCTCGACGGCGTGCAACATGTCCTGAACCCCGAGCATGGAATCTCGATACCCTCGAGCTACACAGCACACTTCACGCCGCTTTCCACGCCAAAGATCTGGGCCGATCTATTTTCTAGGAGTACTAGCATCGACCCCAGCTCGTTCGACATACCATGGGTCGTTATGCTGTCCCAGTTCGACTACCTCTCCATCCAACCTGGACAGCCAGAAGCCCCCCCACAATTGTCCAACGGCACGAAGATGAACCAGTTCAACCTCGAGGCACCACTGCAACCCCTGGTCGAAACTGCTTGGGAGTTTGTTCATCCACTGCCTCCAAGCGTTCTCGAGCAATCGAATATACGGCGTGGAGGCTCTGCGCTTGGCGGAGGTGGTGGTTTCACGGGCGGCGACGGCGCGAATGAGCACAACTACCGGTTCTGCAAGATCACGTTCCCGATCCAGGAACAGGGTGTGTGCCATGGGCTTGGAGGCTACTTTGAGACGGTACTGTATAGTGGGTCGGAGGGACCGGTGGAACTGAGCACGAATCCGATCACCATGGAGGACAAGAGCAAAGATATGATTTCTTGGTTCCCCATCTTCTTCCCCCTGAAGGTATGTTTTGACCTCGATGCGCTTATCAAGTGTACTAACAGCTTATAGACCCCCCTCCATCTCCCTGCCGGCTCCGAGATGGAAGTTAGCATGTGGAGGCAGACTGACGATCGGAAAGTGTGGTACGAGTGGCTTGTTGAGAGCTTTATGGATATCAACGGCCAGCGCATACGCTTGGGTGTTACTGAGCTGCACTCTAGCAAGAGCAATGGGTGCATGATGTAAACGGTCTCCACGAAGAAATGGCATGATGCGTTCATATAGCGGCATTTTCAGGGGTTGAGGGTGATGGATTCCATGAGCAATGAATCTAAGATTCTTACTTGTCCGAAAATAGATGTGACGCTTCTTGAGAAATTACTGAGGCAGTTGATGTACTATCTTCGTGTTCACCGTCGTCCCATAATATAAGTTCAGCACAGACCCCTGGCCCGCACCTCCGAAAACTCCGCACGCCGAACTATCCTAAGCTTCCTAAGCTCGTCCTAAGCTCAAGCTCCCCACCACATCCACATCAATCGATCCACCGAACCTCCACATCCCACAAACCTCCTACCGCGCCCAATTCCCTGTCATTCAACCCCATTCCATCCCGAATTAATCGCGATTGAGATAGCGATTGGAACAATGGCCCCGCCCTTCTGGACCATCGGCTGTCTCTACGGCGCGGCATCCGTCGCCATCGGCGCTTTCGGGGCCCATGGATTGAAGAAGAGGATTGCTGATCCGCAGAAATTGGCGAATTGGAGCATGGCTGGGCAGTATCAGGTATGTTGTTTTTGGATTTGGCTTGGTTTGGGATTTAGTGGAGGGTATCACTGCATGAAATTTGTGGTTACTGCGTGATCAATATCGTTTGAACTTTGACATGTTTTTAATGTCTCGCTAACACGCGATTCCAGCTCATACACTCCGTCGCCCTCACCGTCGCCACCATCGCGGCGCCCACAAACACCCTCGCCATGTCCCTCTTCACGGCCGGAATGACCATGTTCAGCGGCAGTATCTATCTCCTCGTGCTCGATGCGCAGCGCTTCAAGTTCCTTGGGCCGGTCACGCCGCTCGGGGGACTGTGCTTGATTGGGGGGTGGGTAGCGCTCGCGTTTGGGCGGAGGCCTGTTTTGCCAAAAGTTCGATGAGGGGGGTGCAATAGGAGAGGAGAGAGAAGAGGAGAGAAGAGTATATGATAAGGGATGGTAGAGGGGTATCTAGGAGGATCATGACATAGATTGGGGATAGAAGATCGTATTATTATGATATGGGATGATTCGCGTCCAGTGCTGGTCTTGTACGCTTACAGGGAGTGCTCCGGGTCGCTAGTGGCGACGCAGCGTTTCGTGTCTGCCACGTGCGGACGCCTATCTATTGTATCAGTGCTTGTTTTATCGGGTTAAAATCTCACCGCGTTCGTCATCGGGGGGCTTTGTTTTCCTCTGTTCTTACGCTCCTACTTACGCTCTTACTTACATGTGTAACTGCATGTCATATCGCACACGTTAGTTCCCCATCGATCTTATGATACGTCCTTCTTTCCCTTTGCCGTTTACCACATGTATTCACGCCCAGCCACGTGAACCGCAGTCGTGATCTCCAGTCCTGTTCATTATCATCGCGACCTACGATTCTCCGAGGACAGGAAAGTCTTCGCGGAACTTCAATCGCGTAGATTGCGCTCCGTTCGCTTTCCCCCTTCCCTCCACCTCACCCTATTAAAGAGAAGGAAGGACCAAAAACAGTCTATCTGTGTGCACGTGTCTGTGTAGAACACCACCCACAATGTTCACCCCCCAACAACTCAAAACCATAAACGGCTCCCCCACCCACCCCAGAGCGCGCCGTCCCATTTCCACCACCCAGGATGATCTCACGCCGCCCCGGATGCCGTGGGAGAAGGACGATGGCGCGAATGTTTACTCGTATTCTGATGCGAATACGCATGGGTACGCGTACTCTGTTGACGAGGGCGAGGGAGGGGGAGGGGAGGTTGGAGAAGATGTTATTGGGAAAGAGGGAAACGAGGAGGGAAAGGCGGGGGAGAAGGGTATGGCGTATGAGAAGGGGAATGATGGTGATGCGGCGGAGGGAAAGCCGAAACAGAAACGGGGGGGTTGGTTTGGGAAGACTTTTGGGAGGTGTTGTGTGAGGAGGGCGGGGAAGGGGAAGGGGGGGATGGAGGTGGCGAGTTGAGAGTGATGGGGAGGGAGGGTTTTGTTGTTTTGGGTTGAAGGCGTGGATGGGATGGGGAGAAGAGGATTGCCGATTATGGATTGTGGAAGAATTGTGGAAGAATGCACTTCGTTGGATTCCCTTCTTGTGCATTTTTTAGTTATCTTTGAGATTGGGAGATACGATAGATTGGGTTTCGCTCTTGAGTGGGGATGTGGGTGGGTCCTTTGTGCATGGATGGACTCGGCTGAGCCACTTCTGACGCGTTAATGTTGTTGGGGTTGTTGGGGTCCGAGATGATTTGCATTCTGCTGATTGTTTTATGGCTGCGTGATGGGGATGGGGGTGCGAGAAAAGTGTAGAGTGGAACTTGGCTGTGAGGGGTAGCTTGCTTTTGGAGGATTGCCGCTTATGGTGTTGGTATTGCTTATCTGGAGATTCTTACATGTGTAGTGATTTGTATGCAAAAGGTACGGGAAACTGTTATTTTTAAGGCATTTTCTAGATTTAAAGCCTAAAATCGTTTTTTATCTGCTATGGAGGCGTTGTATTGAGCTCTATAAGTAAGAGAGCGGTCCAAAATCAGTAAATCTTACAAACTCACGTGATGAGAATGTCACGTGACCCTAGTTAGTTATCGCTGAATCCCGTCTCACTTATCAATTGATAACTTAAAATCATACAAGAAGGATATCTTAAGTACTTATGAGCGAAGCTCAAGATGGTACGAAGAATGCGGTAGGGAGAGTTGAGAAAAGGCGAGTAAGAAAATTACAATAATAAGGTGACGCGATAGACTGCATGGAAGTCTAAAGACAACTCGAATGAGCTCTAGATACACGTTTCTCGGCTCGTATAGAGTCTGCTCGATCGCTCTCCTTTACAAGGCGGTGATCCCCTAATTAAGCACTAAAGTTTACGTTATCAAGCTCATTCTCTGTGGTACAAGTAAAGTGCGATATAAGGAAGCAAGAGATGTAATCTGCTTTTAGGATTATCTTTATCGCTTCATGAGGCGATGCCGCTTAAAGAAAGTGAATCCAGACGCTTGTAGAAGATACTCGCAAAACTAAAGGATCAATAATTGAGTACCTTACTCGATAGCTATGACAACTTCTTCCGCCTTCTCAAAGTTGATCCCCTCACCCCCATGACTACAAAGCCCTATCCTCTGATAAATTGGTATATGATCTTTTGTCCATTTCTTCCCTCCAGATCCGGGGATCATCTTCCCGTAGTCCCAGATGACGAGAAAATAGTATTGTACCATATACCTTTTTCCCCACCCGGCTAGGAGGAAGAGTTGGATATCGTATGGTGTTGATGGTGCAGTCGATCGCATGTCGAAATCTGGCGTTATATACCATGTGGTATACATTGTATCGGTTTTCTCCTTCACGTACCCTAACGCAATTTCAATTGAATCGATGTGGCTTACATTCCTACAACGTCGGGGTTTTCCTATCCAGATACGAGCTGGAATGACATAGCCTCGTAGTTTGACACATTGGCTGGAAATTACTCCGCAATGTTCTGCCGAAGAATTTGTTGATAACAGTTGGGCAAATTCCCTGTTCGTGTCCCAATAATACTGGACCTGGCCCTTTACAGATCCCCATGACCAAGTCGGCTCACTGAGCAACTCTGGATTTCTCTTGTCATAAATTGCCGACCTCTTATACCAAGTCATTCCCTGTATGAAGCTTTTTCGCCAAAGTCCCTTGAAGTATTGCTGCCCAGAGATTCGCTGTATTTGGTCCGCACATCCTTGTATCGCGACTAGACGATCGTATTGTTTCGTCAATTTTAGGTCCGAGTACTCCGTAATCATTTTCTGCCAGTTCTCTTCCAATGCACGTTCTTGCTGTCCTTCCCCTCCTTTTGATATGCCATCTAACCAACGGGCGTATATCGTTTCAGATGAATGATCGTCGTATGTACGCGTCACTTCACGTCTGGCACACGTACATTGACAAGACAACTGCTCACGACATCGCCACATTAATTCGCGCTCGGTAACATGCAAGGTTCGTCGTGATAAAAGCCTTTCCTGGTAGACCCACCCTCTCGAAAGTAGAGGGAAATACTTCGTCCTCCTTTCACCGTATAAATGTTCAGTCTTCAGTCGTGCAAAGACAGGGACTGCGGACCGCACATCAGTGAGTTGGTAGGGTATGCGTAGGTTTCGAATCGACTTCCCATGTCCACATTGCCACGCAATAGTGAACAGTGCGCGGTCGTATATCTTTGCCATCGACTTAGACTGCTCTCTCCAATCTTCCAAGTCGTGTTGGATGATACATAGACTGTCGATCCACAGGTATCGAATGCCTAATCGCCTCAAAATATACACCGTATCTTGGAATGCCACGCTAAGCTTCTCAAACGCAATTCCCGATTGTGATTTGTGGCTCTCGATATTTTGGGACAGCGTCGTAATGGTCGTGCCGGGAGGGCCCCACCGGTGGCTTAGGGTTACGTAAGGCTCAAATGGACTGATATGGATCGTTTCCACCAGGGTAACTGGCATGGTCTCAGCTAATGTAGTAGCTGAAGGATCGAAAGTTCCAAGATCAAGGATTCTGCGTGGCATGAATGGATCTTCCTGTGCTATTGGTTTGCACCTATCGTGATTCTCCTGGCAGTTTTTGATCATATCCTTTGCGAACAGGAGACTGTCTGATGAAGCCAAATCTTCATGCGCTTCTATTTTTGAAATAGATGTCCATGTAGGGTGTTTAGGCTCTGGTAATGTTACCACCAATGCAACCGTCCAGATTGCTACTATAAAGGGACTTACCATCTCTTGTGAACAGTTCAAGAATCTGGTTGGATCTTCTAACAACATATACTTGATAGTGGTCATCTCGTTGATAGTAAAAATAGAGATTCAGCTCATTGGATGTCAGATCTTCGTTAGGCAACAGTACGCGTACGGCGTTGAGTAGGACTTGACATCCGCCAGTAGGACAGTTGCCTCGCTCTATGTTGAGTTGTATGATAGAAATAGAGGCCATGTTATCCCACCGGGGGTCCTCTGACAGATTCCTGCAAATACCGCAAATACCCGATTCGTTGTTCGTTTCCTTGGAGTAGATTCGGGTCAAGGTGGTAATTGGTGGTAAAGCTTCCACGAGTTCTTTCGTATACGCAATAGCTGTTGCTGCAGCGTATGAGTGCCACGTCGATTTTTTCTCGGAGTTCGTGTAGTCATAGATGCCGCGAATCGCCAAAAGACTTCCATCCGGGAAGCTCCTTGTTCTGAGGGGGTGATATCCTTCCTCAAAACAGACCACGGAGTTTTCTTTTCGGAATTCTTGTTTTTGTTCTGAACTTAATTCTCTTCCCACATATATGTCGCGGTAGTGGATCTTGGGCGGCCGCTGGCTCCGTTTGGTTCCTTTGTCGTTGGTGAAAACGTCTTGCTTGAAGTCCGTATTTGGAAGAATTCCAGAGTCGTTTCCACCCATGCTGACCCCAATTTTTCTCAAGAATACGGGAATCCTTACACTACATGCCTCTATATGCTGCAAACGTAGAGCATCGATGGTTTCCCGTAGAGAATAATATGACGACATATCCCTATCAGGGTTCTCGTCATATATATATGGATGATCCCTAAAGACGTTTCCGGCAACAACGACATCTCCAAGGCATATCTTATTCTCGCAGCCAGAGGCCTCGTACTCGCGCACTCCGATAGAGGTCCCAGTCGATATGGTATGTTCCATGCTAGGGAACCACTTACACAGCACCATATGCAGTTCGTCAGCGTGGTTAAGGTGCATTTGCACGATGATCACGACATCATGGTCTGCATATCTCCCTCCATGGCCCATATAACGCTCATTGCCGATAAAAAGTGGTCCGTAATCCTCGTCCAGTATTGCAATCGCGGCTTTGAACTCTGTCGGTGTTTGGGCGATCAATCCAACCGTATACCGTAAGAAGTCTTCCATGGTGTGTAAAATTGGTAGAAGTTGAGCATATCACGATAATAGGGCATCCTATATATAAGACGACGTCTCATCCGCTTTGCCGCACAAAGTAAGCTTACTGCATAAATCTGTCATCTCAATCTCATTGCTGTTAAAGTGACACTGACATGCACAGCGCTTCGTAAATGGGCCTGTGCTCCTTCCTCCCCTCAGGTATGAATTTCCCAACTATCTTTTGGAATTTGTTCCAAGACTATTGGTCTAATACTGTATAATAGCGAATGTGAAGTAGTTGCTAAGGAAGGCTGAAGTTGTGTATTCTATTTTCAAGGGGGCAATGTATTCAATCAGGTCTCGCCTTCACCGTGCACCCAATGAGAATAAGGCGATATGTTGTGTCGTACATCCACATATACGAAGGGTGTAGCTGCAGGACATATCATTGGTCTGCATCATACAGCAGAGGGCTATAGAGGTTTCACATGATATATGTTGAGTGCCTGCCGGCAGCAGGCCTGAGAGAACTACATTGGCTTGGTGCTCCCATTGAAGCCGGATAAACTTCTTACGTAGCGAAGAGACTGAGGGGGATCAGCCTTGGAATGTAGCACGACATGAAGAGGGAAGAGTGATTGGGGGAGACGATTCTTCGATGTAGCATCCAATATTGAGGCTTGCATTTTAATTTCCTTATCACTGAGCCCATATGCCGATTTCGGTCACATTGGACCGCCACTGAGCTGACGTGCTCAAATAGCCTCGTGAGGCTGAGAACCAGAGTAGATAGCTGACCCGCGGGCGACGCTACAATGTACTCGTGGTTCTTTCTGCGACCCAAAGCAAGAAACTCAAGAATAGACGCGGCAGCCTTGGTTACCGCGTCTATTGAGAAAGCAGGTGTCTCGGCGTTTTCAGCTAGTCGCCTCTCAACAGATGGCGTCACATCAGATGGATTAAGTCGACATGAAGTGTGGCACTGAAGTGAAATGTGGTGAATTCACATCGATGACTAATACAGCGCCAATCGCTGGCTGCGATAAGGAAGACACTGAACTGATAACCACCTCGACCATCACCACTGACTCCCCAGCATACGAAGACTAGCACAACCATCTATTTACCCTTATCTAGGATACACTCATCCATATTACGCGGGAGCAGATACGGGGATCGGCACTGGCCCGACCAGTCCAATGCTGGTTCCAATGTTTGCCTCATGATATACTCCGGTTTAAGAACGCGCTCCTGGATGGGCTTGAGAAACGCGCGAATCTTCACAACATCATCGACGATCGTTCGTTCTTCATCAAGTGATGAGCGCAGGAAGAGTTTCCGGGCGCAAATCCCGTGTACCATGAGGCCTTCTCCCCCATAACTGGATTGACCCACACCATTGGATATGTTTTGACAGCCATGGGATCGTACTCTCCTAATACTTCCATCTTCTTTTCCTTGCCCTGGGCTTCCAAGCCTAGCCCATTCGCACGACCTTTACAATCACCGATCCATGGGAAAGGAAAGGGTGCATACGCGACCCATGAATGGTCCGCCAGCTTTTTCCCTTCGGCTGAAATGAGCTCGTGCGTCTGGACGTTGCTGAAAAAGTCTGTAAGACCTGGCTCGGGTTCCATTGTCTGCCCCGCCCCGTCGTTCCAATGAGCAATAACTTTGGGCGAGTGGTCTCGCTTTATGCAGCGTAAAGTGGTGAACCACGTCGGATTGCGTGCATAGAGGCGCATCGATATGCCAGCGCTGAAAAACGCGTGTGGCCGTTGTTGAAGTCATCTAGAAGCAGCCCCAAGGCATGTAAATCGTGGCCGAAACCGCAGGCGAGATGTATATCTTTGAGTCCACAATAGTCTTCTCTTTGGTGTCCTTTGCCAATGAGACGTACATTCTCTACGCCGGGAATACGAGACACCTCACGGCCTTGCTGGAGCACGCCACCGGGGGCTTTGAAGGTCTTCAAGCTACGATGCGAGTGTACTTGAGGCGCCGCCGGATTGAATTTGGTCACCAGATCCCATGGTTGAATCGGCTCAAGACTTTGCTAATCTTTTACGATGACAACCTTGTGTGTCCATATTGCGTCGGCCAGAAGCTTGACGTTTTATCTTGTACACCGAGTCAGCTGAAATACTTGCAGCATACTCTAGCGAAGAGCTTACCGTCGATGACGTTTAGGGCAAGATCTGTGATGACTGCACCGAAGTTGTGCTTCTTCCCGGGCACTTTCTTCAGAGGAGCGATGCTGAGGCTTGAATCAGGAGGCAGTATGCTTGGCAACATGATAGCGACGGGCTACTGCTACAAAATCGACTACGAAGGTCTATCTGGCCAATAATGCATGGCTTGGGCGTAACGAATCGCATCAACCCAAAATCACATTGCAAGAACAGTCAACTCCGAATACATCGCTTATCGATATGCCCAGTCGTAATCACCAGCGAACTCGGCCAAGTTCACTGATGTTAACAACAGTATATCCTACAAGCACCTGCCAACGTTCATCGAATTGAAGAGACGGATTCATAGATCCTCATATAGCATTCCTCAAATCGCCAGACACTCGTTCATCACAACCATTATGACTGCCTGCGTGGTGCGATTCGCCGTACCACCCGAGCGACTTGAACGCGATGCCTCTGAATACATGACCACAGAGATCGGCCCAACATGGCCACAAGAATCCCACAAAATTATCTTAAACAACCTGAACCCCGAACGTCAAACGCCAGGAAAGGCAGCCTCACCTATACGACAGCTCGAATCCAAAGGCTTTGCAATCTTGAAAGATAAGAGCACGTCACTCGGCGCATTGCATGCTCAAGAAAAATGGAATACCGCGTATCTCGAAGTACGTTGGCGTTTAATCTAACAATCACAGAAGTATTCTAATACCATTGCAGGAGACAGCACAAATGATCAAGAACCAACTCGGCGCCGACGAGGTCTATGTCTAGAACTCAGTCAGCCGCTCAACAGACCCCAAAGCCCACAGTCCTTATAAAAACAACCATTTCCAGCAGAAAGCCATACAAGGACTTCAATTTGGTACCGTAGTCCGACCCGTGGCAGCGAGTGCTCACGTAGACCAAGATGGACCTAATTCACGACGCATGTGTGAAGGTGCTGCTAGCGAGGATGTATTTGAGCGGCTCGCACGGATGCAACAGCTCAATGTATGGCGACCGCTCAAGGGCCCCGTGACCTGTAAGCCAATGGCTGTATGCGAAGGGAGCACAGTGTCGCCGGAATCGAAAAGTGTTCACATGGGCCTGTTTGGGACGAGAGTCGTGGTGCATCACGATGCGATGCAGAAGTGGTGTTTTATCAAGCGGCAGGAGCCCAACGAAGTGTTTATTCTCAAGATTTATGATTCCCAGGTGCTTCCCGGGGATGCTGAATGTACGCCTCACACGAGTGTCGATGAGATCAATGGAGCTGATGGGCCGCAGAATTCGCGCGAGAGTATTGAAGTGCGACTTGTAGCTTGCTATTACTGAATCCCCTACCCAGAATCCAACTTGCCCATTTAAATATCCACTCAAGGTCGAATAAGTACTTCGAAGCTTGGATACGGCGGAAGTGTTCGATATCCGGACGCTTGAGACTCTCGAACTGGTCGATGGAATTACGTTCTATACCACATATTCCTCGGCTCATTGTTCGAGCGCGACCACCTTCCCAGATACCTACTTCGTGCTGATCAATACGCCAAGGTCGGCCGAGCAGGGTGAGACCCATTTTACCCCGGCCTGATAGACTCCCTCTCGACAACCACGATAACCATCCGCGTTTGAGGATAACGAGCAAACAGATACATTCGCTCGCATCTTATCTCCTGCAGATAGGAATGTTCATCCACCGGCCTGGCCTGGCCTAAAGCTCGGTCCTTACCGTTGTGCAACCCGCAGATAAGCCAAAGCCCAGTCAGAATGAGTTGCTTGTTTCTGATCCCAAAGCTGAATCGTTATCCAATATGGCACCAATACACGATCGCATCGCGTCAGTGCGAGCCGCCTTCTCATCTAAACAGGCCTTTATCGAAGCCATCGAAATCAAAGCAGATCGCGATAATGGTATCGAGGCCACCGAGCGCAACCCCTGGAAGAATGATGACCTCGCCATCAGTCCCTCTCAAGACCGCACCTGGTGCTGCTACTCCTATGCCGCGTTCTGGTGCACCTATGGTATCAATCCCGGGATATAGAGCGTTGGGAGCGCTCTCATTACCACATGTCTTCCCCCATGGCATGCCGGCATTTGTCTCTTCCTTGGCTACTTCCTTGGTGGTTTAGGCATGATATTGCATTCCCTGTCTGCATCCGTCCATCACTTCGGGTTCCCTGTCGAATCGCGTATTCCGTGGTTCCTACTCCGGTCATACTTCGTGTGATGACGGCATTGATCTAGACTGATGTTTCGACGATGCAGGGTGGTTATCATACCGCTGTGTTGCTCAGATGTATTTTTGGCAAAATCTTTTAGGAGATGAAGAATACGATTCCTGTCAGTGTAGGAATTACACTGCTCGATTTCATTGGCTTGATGGTGTATTGGGTCTTGACTGTGCCGCTGTTGAACATCCGATTCCGAAGTTCAGAGAGTGGACTCATGTTGATTTCGCGCTGTTTGGCCTGCTCATATATTACAGTTACCGGAAAGAGTGCATCCGAGAAGGCCTCGACGGAGGGAGCTCATATAAGTGGCGCGGTGCTTAGCTAGGCAATCGTAGGTTTTATCCTTCGCTGTTATATCCATCGCTGATTCAGTATCTAGGTCGGCGGGATCAACTCTATTATTGGCCAAACCCATACTCTTGATATTAACCAACCAGACATCGCTCGCTATGCCAAAACACCTTCAGCAACCACCTGGTCGCAGATCATGGCGCTACCAGTAGCAAACACCATCGGCACAACGCTCGGGATCTACGGCACAGCCGCCATCTACAACGTATGGGGCAATATCAACTGGAACGCTTGGGCCATGGAGCACGATGTTTTGACCCATGATGGGGCCAGGTTTTGTACCTGGATTCTTCGTTTTTGCGAATAGTATCGGCGACATGGGCGCCAATATCGTACTCTTTGGCACAGATGCTATGACAGTGTTTCCCCGCTTTCTCAACATTCATCGTGGGATGTGGCTGGGGTATATGCTTGGGGTGGCCATTCTGTCCAACGCCGCTGGATTCTTGATCTTCCTCGGTGGCTACGGTATTTTCCTGGGTCCGTTCTTGGGCATCTTCATCACGGATTACTTTTTCGTGAGAAAGGATAATGTGTATATCAAGAACCTATACAAGCCGCACCTCCGGTACTGGTATTCCAACGGATTCAACTGGCGGCCACTTGTGGCGTGGGCTATTCTCGTCGCTTTCGTGGTAAGTATATACATCCACCTCTTCCATTACCTTTCCGAGGTCAGACAAAAGAACAGATCCCGGGATTTGCCATCAAGTTTGGCAGTGCCCCGGCAGGTTACGATGGTTGAAAAAATCTGTATAACTTTAGTTGGTTCTTTGTGTGTACCGTGGCTAGCGTCGTATACTATGGCGTAGCGCAGGTAGGCGACTACGCAAAGGCCGAGCATGCGATGCGTTTTGAAATCCTTGTAGATGATCAGGTAGAAGTCCTCGAGGGTATAAGCCCGGATACCAGTGCTTCGCAGGAGAGGTCTGCTGTTGATGTGTCTAGAGGGAAAAGTTTAGCCGCCTTTACGAGAATCAAGTTACATTGATGTTTATTGTTGAATCAACAATTTTCGCCCGCTGGGTGCCACGTCTCGATATCGTGGTGCAGGGAAGGCTTGGCGATATCAAAGTCTTTTGGGATCGCTGGGGTAGTTGGTCTTATGCGTGAAAATGTAGTGCTTGCATCGGTTGTCGATAGTAAAAACACCATGAATCTCTTGCTAATCCTGGAAGAGCCCCCCAGACACATATTCAGGACGCCCCCGGCCAGCTACAGAAGCGGCGACGGCTGCTACCATTCCTAAGAAACTCGCAGAGGAGCTTTGGAGAAGTCGTGTTGCCCACAATTACCCGCAAGAGTCGCCATTGTACAAGGGCAAGATCTTTGGCTTGATGTTACATGTAATGGTTGAGGCAAAGGGAGAAGCAAGAGGTCACGTGGAGGGAAATGAGGAATCTCTGCTTAGTCATCACGTCTTTGCGTCATGCACTAGCGGCCTTTGACAGTAACAAAGAAGGGCTTCTCGAGGAAAAGCTAGACTAGAAAGCTCATCCATACAGTTTGAAATACGTATTGCTTGGATCGAAACCTTCATCGCCGCCGTAAGCGGTTTCTTTACGGCGAACAGTGCACGTGGTTCTTGCTCTGAAACACGCAAGCACTTGCTGCCTGTCGGAGATGAGCAGCAACACAGCTGCCCCAAACTGTTATAGGATGCACTCACTTTGTCATTTCTTCTGCATCCTTCTACCCACTCGCCGTAGCACACCATATTAATACAAGGTTTACCGTCGCTCGAAGCATCCCTCCATATACATCTCACGCTCCCACAATGACGACTTCATCCAACGATTCCAAAGTACCTGAATCTACGGGACCTCCATTGTCACCCATCACTGAGATCGCACGTCTCAGACTCCGTAAGTTAACCCCCGTGAACGACCACTTGATCTTTCCCAGAATGAACTTGTCATGTGACTATGTTGCTATGGTTTTCACTGTTTGAGGCGATGCGGCCTGGCACTCGACAGATGAAATTTGCTAACTACATATACTTACCAGATGACCCCAAAGCCATCCAAAATGACGAGTTCCGCACAAAGCTCCATCACGCGCGTCTAGCCATGGAGAAATTCACCGGCCGTACCTTCTACATCATGCAGGAGGTCCAATTCCTTCATCATGACGATAACTTCATCTACATTGTTGGCGAATGGAACTCTCTCGACCAGCATTACAAGGAATGGATCCCCTCGCAAGAGAACCAGGATATCCTCGGCTCGCTCCAAAACGACATAACCGTGCAATGGATCTTCCACATCGACATGCCGCATGCGGAGTTGCCGCTGCCGAAGACCGAAGAGGAGAGATTGAAAGCAATCAGGGGACAGGTCATCTACAGTCTCGAGCGCTACGTCATCAAGGAAGGCAAGAGATTTCATTTCGATCACGCGTTCAAGCGCCTCGGCCGCATCTACAAGGAGTACATTACCCAGGTCAATGGGGGTACCCTGGGTGCCGGGTAAGACGCAGTGCATTGCACCCCTTGGATTATCATTGCTGACATTGTATCAGATGGATTCTGGAGAAGACGCAGGACATGGACTCTTTCTGCATCATGTCAACCTGGGCGAGCGTAGCAGAGCATACTAAATGGCGAGACGAGGATGAGTCGTTGGAGTACGCTAGTATCGAGGACCATGTTATGGAGAACATGATTCAGACGGATCATGTGATGCTGCTGGATATATAGACAGCGAAAGGCATGGGTTGAGGACGTTGTCTCGGATTGTATTCTTCATTTTCACTAGCGATAGAAACGGTTCAAATGGATAGTTCTGCAATTCTATGGGGAGCTCACTGCTGAAACTCCAGTACTCTTTTGCATTGGAAGCTTTCTTTTCAAATTGATGCGGACGTGCATGCGTTGGAGAAGTTGTGTTCTTTCCCAGACTTTAGCATGCTACTGCCATGAAGCCAGCAGCTCCTTCCGAAGCTATGTCCTGAGTTGTTCGTTGCGGCGGTGTACGTTCCTAGGTATTAGTTTGCGTAGAGTTTCGCAACCCCGAAAACTCTTATATTGACTATTTATCACGCATTTTGTAGGTAGTCAGTACTCTATTCATTATTAGTTTGAGATCTTATAATAACTACGTAGGTGGATACGTAGTAGGAAACGTAGTTGCCTCGCTTAGACTCGGTACTTCCTGGTATGTTTGCGGCGTCCCTGCCGGCGGTGAAGGGAGGAAAGAGCGGAAGACAGAGCGTGGTAGTAACGATAGATGCGCCTTCCACCTTCATTACAAGAACAAAACACGGTTTCCTGTACGTTTCTCCTCCCCTTCTCTTCTCCACCACACACACGCATCCCGCACACCTCACGCCGCACGCCACAAGCCGCATATACAACCATGAAACCCCTACAGTAACAAACCTGGAGTGGCATCATGTACGGTTCCATGTTCGTGGTCTCGCACGCCCCGCACCCACAACATGGAGCACCCAGCTCCACAAACCTGGACGGGGGTAGCATATAGTGCTATGTTCGGGTTTTTTGTTTCGCTGCTTTTGTTAGCGGGACAATTTTTTTTATATATATTATGTCTTTTCGGATGGGGAAGGTGGGTGAGGAGGAAGGGTGAGAACCTCTACAAGAGGTGGGATAAGTGGGGGCAGGAGAAGAGGGAGAAAGAGGAGGAGAGGAGGAAGAGGGAAATGCTCTACAATAGGTGGGACCGTTGGTGGCAGGAGAGGGAAAGGAGGAAGACGAAGGGGGTGTTGGGGGAGGTGTTAAGGGAGATTTGGGCCTGAATACCCCACCTCACCATCGGTGAGGCCTGGGATCACACCCCGGAGTGAGAGCAACGGGGTGTGATGCGAACGGGGTAAATCAACATCTACAAGCTCGATCACCAGGTCTCTACAAACTCGATCAGCAACTCTCTTCGAACAACAACTCTCTTCGAACAACAACTCTCTTCGAACAACAACTCTCTTCGAACAACAACTCTCTTCGAACAACAACTCTCTTCGAACAACAACTCTCTCCTCGACCAGCAACTCTCTATAAGCTCCCATTAGCGAGCCTCCCTCCCGTCGAATCTCCTATTACAATTGGCTACCCTCTCTTTCTTTTAACGCGAGATCGTGTGCGCCGCTTTTCAACCCCGCGACTGTGTTACGATCCAATTCGCCGACTTCGCGACTGTGTGCAGGGGATGTCCTTCTTCTCAATCATGTACATTAGACGTATATATGAAAAATTAGCTTTCACTTGACACTTACTGCCCTCCATGTCTAATTTCTAAGCAGTCCAGTCAGTTATCACAGGTAGAACGAAATACGACTTACCTTGGTATCCAATCTCTTAATAAATTGCACTTAAACGCAATGTTCTGCGAGTAGGAAAGATTACAATACATATACAAGTGTTGATGTCTGAAGGTAAGCGCCGGCTGGTCAGGACACGTTACACCAGTGAAAGAATCTTGTGGATCCCTAAAGAGCATCTTAAGGTCTCAACACCTCAACAAAACGCTAAAAAGTGGCGTCCTGAGTTTTACATGGCATAGTGATAGAAGGAAAAGTCTAGCTTACCATAAAGTATGAAGGCGTTTGAAAGTAGCACCTTGTAAGTGGAAGGTGTGTGCACGTTCATGTGCTTACCTTTATAGGTACCATGGTAGTCATTCAACCATCCACAAAACCACGCCTACTTATGGTAATGAACCATGAAAGAGGCAGTCATGCAGAAGTAGAGAGAAATAAAAGCACGAGGTCTTTTCCCTTCCTGCTTGTCCATCCCTCTGACGATAGCACGAAGAACGCGAACATGAAGAGGCCAAGTTCCAACACAAGCTCCGCTGGCATTGATACGCCACCCTCTTCTACCTCTAGAGAGTCTTCCCCAGGTCCCCTAGCAGATGCAGCTACATATAATCCGCAAATGCAACTCCGTCGCTACATCACCGAAATCATGGGCTTCACCTTCGACGTCGACTTTACCCTCCTGAACCGGGCGCTAGACCCCACGGTACCGATTAGCGCTACATCGCCAACCAAGTCGATCCTCACTCCCCACGAGCGGGCCGAACTTCTTTCCCTCGTCACACTGATCAAAGAGGTCTATGCGAAATTATCCGATCCAGGCGCCCAATGGCTTACAGTCCGCGACTGCGACCGCGAAACCATTGCGGAAGCCGTCGTCCGACCCGCACTTCATCTCGGACTCAGTGCGGGTTATCTGCTGGAGATCTTGAGCACATATGATGCACACCAGTGCGATGAAAACAAACGTTCCCTCTCTTTCATCTCACAAAAGAAGCCCTACTGTTACGATTTCTGGACGAGGCTGGCTTTCTTGGGGCCTTTCAACATCGTCATGAGCATGTGTGCAGACGAACTTTGGGCACATGGGCAAATCATCGGCATTGCTTCGCCTAACGAGAGGGTGCGCATAGTGCTGGGGAATGCGCTAGATGCATATCAGAAGGAGATACTTCACATCAAGAACTTGCAGACCATGGCTTCGAAATCGAACTGTGAGAGTACCGAGTGGAGGAAGATGAGTAGGGCTTTACTATTGGAGGACGAACATATAACAATCGAGGTCGAAAATGAATTCAAAGAAGATAAGAGAAGGCGGAAAAAAGTTGAAAGCGATGCCAAAAGATATGATGCCGACGCAAATCAAGCCACGAATAATGTGGTTACCTTGATACCATCGGAACTTCATATGTAGGCCTGGCCTGTTGGCAAATGCTTGAATGAGATTGAATGTGTTTGATTAATACAAGATGTACAGTTAGAAGATATATTAGAAGATCTGTCCTAAGATATACTACTCTTTTGTGATGTCCTAGAACACTAGCCGTGCTCGTGTCGCTACCATGGCCCTTGTTCAAAGATTCGTTGATTATCAAATTTCGAACATTTCCCACGCGTTATGGATTTCCTATTCCAAGCGTACATTCCATGTTCTTTTCAAGGCACGTTTAACGACGAGATACTTTCCTTATCATACTCCCATACCAATCAATCCCTTCCCCACCCCACAGAGCCCTATCAAACCTCACCTCTCTCACTACCTCAAATCCCCTCTTTTCATACATCCTTCGCCCCGCTAGACTCGAGTCCAGATACATCAGCAAGCCCTCCTCGTCAGCCTTCTGCAACCCCCAATCCAGTAGCAGTTTCGCAGCCCCGCGCTTCTGATGTTCCGGGTGCGTAGCAAGCGTATTGAGCATGAAGTACGGAGTTTCTGTGCCCATGGTCTCGAGCTGTGCTTTGCGAATTGGTGTAAAAAGCGCTTCCAGGGCATCGAGTCGGAGTTCGGGGGGTATAAACGGTTTTGCTTCGTTATTCGTGTCTACGGCAGTAGCATTTGCGTTGCATAAACTCCACACTGCAATCGCAATCGTGCGCCCTCCATTGTTCTCCGCATCATCATCGCTGGGTGATAGATCCGTGTCGACGATTTTCCAGTGCCATGTGTTTGGTTTCCCGATCTCTCTCTTGCGGTCTTCGGCTACGCTGCGGATGGAGGACTCGGAGATGGGGTTGTTACCGTGCAAAAGGTTGTGTGTGGGGCCTTGATAGGCAAGGCTACGGACGCGAGTCCATGACAGGGTATCCGCTGTTGTCATTGGGAGGAGTTTTAGAGGCATGGTGGATAGAATATTGATAGAAGCTGGAATATCTAATAATTATGGGAATTGACGCTGTATCGACATTGCGAGTAATCGCTCGTTGGAAAAGTATCCAGCGTCAGCGAGTGAGTCATCACTCGTAAGGCCTTCCACGTCTTTACACCTTCCCCATTGGGCCAAAGGCTGTTCTGGATGACGAGAAGTAACCCTGGATTGGAATAGAAGAAACTATACCACATACGACACTAGAATTTTCTTTTCTTGAAGGTATAATACTAAAAGTCATATCGTATCAGCCACACTTCCCGCCTTTTTGGAGTCCTGTCAAGAATTCCTAGGAAACATGGTTTATGTGACGGATTCATACGTGTATTGGCTTCTTTGCGACCATCAAAAGCATCGGCGTGAAGATCCCATCTTCTCCAGCCGCCACAAGCGCATCATTTCCAATCAGCAAATCCTCCGTAATGGTGCAAGTTCCCTTTGGAGCAATGCCCATCCACTCCAATGCTCGAATCACCACGTATTACGAACAATCAACAACCAGTCGTACCATCCTCTTGCTGACTTCGGGTTTCTAGACAAGGGACTCCACCATCCTTGTGGATCATCTCTCGTAGCTAGGTCGTCGGCGAGACAATTCGAACCCCGCAGATCTAATGCCATCCTGTGCGTGTACGACGGTTTGAAGAGCAGGTATACCATTTCCACGTTCAATCCCCAGTCTAATGGCGGTATGGCGGTGGTCGGATTTCGAAAACCTTTCAGTAAGTGCCCACTCAAGCACACCAAACACTCCACCAGGCTTGAGCACTCGATAGCATTGTGCATAGGCATCTTTCAGCGATGGAGCATGTAGTGTCGCTTCAATCGCATAAACAGCGTCGAATCGGGCTTCGTCGAATGGCATATTCTATGCATATCAGGCTTCAAGCCTATTTCATGTGCAAGATAGTGTTCATGACGTGTGAGTGCCATCACGTTCCTTTCCGGGCCGCGTGGGTAACGGCAGGGATGGAAGGACTGGCCCCAGCCTTGGAGATAGATGTTTGTGACGGCATCGTAGAAACTAAAACCCCACGTTAGTAAAGTTATCATACTGGTACAGTAAAACGAGGTATCTCACGCATTTACGTGCTCCGCGTATTGTCACTGGTGCTTGTCACGTCTCATCCTCACGGGTCGAGCCCCTTGCCTCGCGCTGCCATCGAGTAGAGTAGATATTCTCAGACATGAACTATCCTGCAAGACTGCCAATATGTCGGTTAGAAGTCGTGATTTTAAGACACGAATGAAAAATGGTGGGCTCGTAAGGTAGGGCGGACTATCTTTTATATTGGTATGCTGTTTCTCGCCAACTTCACCTTAGTACACAGCTGAGATTGGTGATGGGGCTTACAGATAGTTGTAGCTAGGGAAGGCAATAGGGATGTGATGTAATTAGGCGTGTGTATTCGTATATTCAGTCACATCTCGTACCTAGCCCTCATCCAATGAGGGTGTTATGATAGAGTATGCATACATATGCATGCATGCGGTGATTGATTGTATAAACACTTATCTGACCGTAGATATAAGCATCGGGGCGTGGCACACACTATAGAACTAGGCAAACTTGAACAAATGTACGCACGTCACTCGAGTAGCCTTATGCGCTATCCATGGTGCCTGAAATTGTGCCGTAAGTTACGGGATTGTTGGTAACCAAGCCCGAAGAGGCCCTGGGTGAACTCTGTGACAGACAACGCTTACACTTTGAAACTATCGTAGCATCACAAAAGATAAAATATAGATAACGAAAACTCAAGATTCGAGATGTAGGATACATTTTTAATCTCCCGCCCAATTCCCATTCAATTTGTTGTCTCTCTTCCACGAAGTCGGGCGACAACCTTGCCGCTGGGCGCAAGAACTCCCATTCCGAACTTGCTCTGATCGACCTTTAGAACCTTGGGCTCGGCAAGGATATTGCAGTCGAAGATTTCTACCATCATGGCCAACGTCACAATACAGTGTATCTTGGCGAAATGCCTGCCTGGGCAAATGTTTTGGAAACGGAAGTCACGACCCTTCTGTTACGGGCAGAGAACTGCGGAGATTCAGACACGTCGGTGTATTTCAAGAAGCGACCAGGCCAGAAGGTATCCACGGGATGGAGATCATCTGTATTGCTCCAAACCTTCGAGTCCATTTGTCCTACAGCAAGGGGTTAGCATGCGTTGGAATATCGATGTATAGGGTTACTCACCCGGAGTGGACCATGCTATGACGAAGCGGTCCTTGGGAATAGCCCAACTCATAATATTGATCACTTCTGTCGTCTTGCGAATAAACATATTGTGGCAACGCAGACTCAGACTCTCGGCAAGCACAGCTTGCAATAGTGGCTGTTGAATGAGCTTGCTAATGTCGAATTGAAGCTCGCTCTTATCCCCCGTCTTGCATACTTTCACTTCTCTGCGGATACCCTAAGGAGGGGCTGGTCTTTAAAGACATCGATAGCACACCAGTACGTGTTCATAATGACATTTTCGCTGGCACTGTAGCAGACTTGTTAGCGGCTATCCGGTGCAGAAGCCTCTGTCTTTTAGACGTACCCGAATAGGAATCCCAGCTCCATCGACGCCATATCCCGAGCATCAAAGCCCATCTCGTACACAAATGTCGAGAACCTCTCACGAAAGAATGCAGAGCCCCATAGTAGGTCATCGCCATCCTCATCGAGAGGAGTTGTGCTCGCGTTAAAGTTCTCATTCGCCTATGTCTGCTAGTCTACGACAGCTGCGATCATTCTTCACGTGTAGTGTACGCTTTCCGTGCCAGAAATCGTGGCGTACGTTTCATGAACGTTGGAAAGTTGTCGCAAAAGGTCCAGAACGCTCTGGTAAATCCGGGATTGCACTCGAGAAGCCCTTTGCCGCACATGGCATCGAGTAAAGCAGCCGTGACGTCATTGCTGAAGAAGTCGAGAAAGTTATCCAAAACTACGCCTTCAGCTGTGTTCAGGGCTTGGTGTTCTTGAAAGCGAACTCTCAGGTTGTTCCCAAACCACTGTGATAGCTGAAGCGCGCTTCGACCCGCCAGATAGCGATGAATGACAGATGAGCTCCACGCATAGAGCGGCGCAGCTGCCAAGTATTTCCGCTTGAAATACTTTGGTGTCTCCTCTGTTTCGCTTCCCAATCGTTCTACAGCATTGTCCGACATATCGCAGGCCTGACGGAGGAACGAGGCGTTGAAAATGGTATTCGGGCGAGATGTTCGACCACATTTTCTCGCCCTTGTATGATGGAAAGCTCCTTGGTAAGGAGTCTAATACGGAATGGGTGTTGTATGAGGGCATGTCCAGTAGTATAAAGCATTATGACACTGCAGGGGCGGGGGCCTACCTGGATTTGAAGAACTCGATAGGGTTCAAGGATTGCCAGGGGACGATGCCAATGAATGGGAGAAAGTGAGGAGCGACTGGAGGGGTTTTTGGATGACTTTTACTATTTGTTGCTTTGGAGAATAGTGCTAGTGTTACCAGGCTGAGCCCCCGCAACATTTACGGGTTGATGTTTGTCTCGTTGTGAGCCCCAGTATCAGCTTTCCACATTCTTGGGTAGAACATCTACCATACACGAGGACCTGGGGCCAGGCGGGAGATTCCTTTTCCCCGCCGCCTGCAGATATTGTCACCGGTTTCAGCCTTAAGACCTGTGGGGGCATCTCATGCGCGTTGATTTAGTTGACTGCATTCAATTAAGCAATCACACAAACGGCCCGCATTGATAGATACTTGTATTGGTTGTGTGGCACGTTCAGCTGGACTCATCCACAAAACCGAAGGCAAATAGAGGGAAACTATTTGATGTCGTGTTATTTGGCTACCTAGCTTGGAGGGCTGGATACACATACAGGCGACAAGGTATCGATGTGATACTTCAAGCGTCTCCACCCTCGCTCGGCCTTAGAGCTCATGGCCTTGCTCATGACCCACTAACTTCTTTCTGCGCATGAGAATCACGGTGAATGGGCTCGGCAGCCTGACCTTGCCCATATTTATATGCGCCTTCGATCCGGGATTTGCAAGCTGGACTTCGTAGTGCACAAAGATATGAGACAGCAACAAAACAATCCTTTTATGCATAAACTTGGGTTTAGTTTCTCATTTCACAGTTGCATGCACGAAAACTAATATAAGTAATAAAAGGATAGCTTCTCCGATCACTCCTTACTTCTGCGCATCCTCATTCAACTGGGCGGATAGGCGATAAAGATCTTGAGCCGCACTCATACGAACTGGCACCAACCTTCACCCCTTCGTCTAGTTCATCTACAAATGATCAATTACCATGTAGAGTATGAGGTTGATAGAACAGAACTCACTCATGCTCTTAGTGCTATACTCTAAACTCCACTGCCATAGCTTCGCAAGTGTATTCAACACATGCCGGCCTTCTAGTACACACAGAACGATAAAAGTCGTATCACCAGAGTACTCCAGTACCAGGGCCTCGATTCCAATTTTCGACTTGCGGAAAACTATCTTGTACTCGAGCATTTCGTCCTCCCTTAATTGAACCAATCGGGCCACGGCGAGTTGGTCTACGATAATGTAAGTTATGGCACGTCGATTATCTTTGGTGCTAATGCGACAGGTGAAGGTTACCAATAATTAGACTTTTGACATGGGTCACATGTTTCACGCCCTCTTCATCGATAAAGCCCGGCATGGGCTCGATGGATTCATGGGGAGTCGGGAACATTTCAGGTATATTGTGGTTGAACATTATGAGTCGACCTCTGTACATATATCGATGTTTGAAGAGTTAAAATCGAGGGAACAGGTATTATTACCCTTATATACTTTCGTGTGCGTCTGTAAATGAAAAGGTACAATTCAATTATTAATGTGGATTCCAGAAGCTACGTTTTGTTACAAACTCCAAAGGCACACGCAGCCTTTGTCTTCGTGTACCATCTAAGAGCAAGTGTGAATGTCGGTCGAGTTTGCTAAGCCCACTCGATCGGGCTACAACCCCACATCAAGCACTAGATTTAAGTATATAAGTGACGCGACATATGCAGGGATTTGCTTTTTGAGAAGCCAAGGACGTACTGCGTCTTTTGCTGACTTGGCTGGATTGTAGCCATGGGCTGAATTTCAGCCACGTCTGTATACGAAATGATCGGCAAGCTGCATTCAGCTGGCGACACCACCTCATATATACCTTTCAATACATGAATTCTTCCACCACCCCAAAGACGACCGCCTTAGGCACTACCTCTTCTACGTTAACGAAATACTTCACCAGTCATGTCCTCGCCCCAAACGGTATGCGCACCTTGCCAGGACAGCCCTCTTTCCATGACCGGTAATTTCCTCGGGATCCTGACCTTTTTCTACGTGCTCATCGTCGGAATCTGGTACCGAACATCGATCATACGACAAGCGAGCTGGGACCTGATGAACCTCGACAGGGAGTCTGAGTATATTGTGAAACGAACCCAGAGACTGGTCAATCGAGGAGTTTTCAACCAAGAGGTTCGACAAGGCGAGCTCCGAGACGACACCCTCGTTTCATGGGGAGCTTTGACACGGGACCTTCAAAAACTAGAGGCTATGAAAAACAATATGAGCACCGGGAAATCGAAGTCCTGGTGGGATCCGATGCTGGGAGGGATCCGGTATTTGAGGAATAGGGATTTATTAGCAGATTACGTGAATAGGGTGAATGTCTGGTCTGGGAGATTGGCCACACTGGTTGATGAAGCTGAGTGAGTGGAAATCTCGAATGGGATGAATAAGCACTGACGCAAGTTTTACAAGAGCGGAAATCAAAGAGCAACGTGAGAGATTGGGTTAAAGAAAATAGCGGCAGACAAAATGGACAAGTTGAGAGATGCGAATGCGCCGTGAGAAACCAGGGAAGCAAAAGAAGATAGTATGGAGGAGATACGTGGAGGCAAAAGGAAATGCATAAGCACATTCCAGGTTGCTTTCAACAACATATCAGTTCATCCACTGCTTCAGAACCTCCTCGTCTACATCCCTTACTAACACATGGACATGCTCCAAACTCCGCACTGACTGTAGGTTTGTCGTATTCTTAAACCACTGCACTTTCGTCCCCTCTTCCACCTCCCCCGCCTTATCCCTAAACTCTCTCTTGACAAACTCTTCTACAAGCCCTCTTCCCCCAGCCGTCAGCGCACCCTCACCATCAACCGGCAATGGCTTCTTGCTCCACACCACGATATGACTAATGCCTGGCGTAACAGCATATGTCCAGTCATTCTTGATGATCAGGTAGTCCGCGGGATCAGCAAACGGTGTGGTATTCTTGACAGGGAAGTTGAAAGCGCCGGTGGTACTGGCGGGCTCCCAGAACAATCGCTGGGTGAGGAGATAGTTGGTTATGTTGCCGTATTTGGCTTTGACGTGCGCGGTCCAGGCGAGATATGCTTTGAGAAAGGAAGGCCAGCGTTTGAGTTCGTCTAGTTGATTCGTGCCGATTAAGTGGTGCAGGTCTTCCCACGTGTGAGCTGTGAATTGGTCGTCGGTGATGCTGAGCTGATGCCAGTCGACGCTTGTGAGTTGGAAGGGCGGGTTGTCGCGCGGAAATGGGAGTGCGGTGGGATCGGGGTTGCCCACCCAGGTCGACTGAAAGGTGGCGGGTGACGACTCTATGTCTATGTCATGGTGCTCCATTGTAGTGCGAGGTTGAGGTCTGTAGAGTGTCAGAAGTGGCCACTGTTAGAAGTGAGGCTGTAGTGATGGGAAAGTGCCCTGACTTTATGAAAGGGAGACCATACGCTTATAAGCCGGCATCAACGTCCCAAGACTATCCTACGGCTACATTTATGTACGAGATTTACGATTGCATGTTAATCTGTAAGGGCGCAAGGACGCTGGAGGGGCTGGTGGAGCAGTGAGGGTACGTTTCGGAGGGGCGGAAGCGATGCTCAATTCTAATTAGCGTGAGTTCGCAGCAAACGCCTGTTGCAGTAGCTTCATTGGACTCGGCAATAATGCACGCGGTGGCTGAGATGTTGAGCTTTGATTTGTTATTACACGATAACCCATGCAAGCGACGCATGAGGTTTAGCTGCTGGCGAGTAGTCAAATAGACCGGAAATAGTCTAGTGAAAATACATCGCTTCTCCAATGCCTTTGAAGTATATCTACCCGATTGAATGACTGTCAACAGCCCATGCCAATCCGCTTCGAAGCTGCTGCGACGTGAAACCGTCATAAAAGCGGATACAGACTACGCAATCGTCCCATGTACCTGTAGAAAGATCACTGTACGCGACAAGAGGGTAATGTAGCTTCATCGTAAGGTTAGTCACAACAATAGCATGATAATGTATAGAGTATGTGGTATTTGTGGTGTTAGGCCCAAAGGCCGGGTAACTACTCAATAATCATTCCCGCCCGTCTCCTGCGCTTTGGCCTAGCTTCGCCCTCTGCGATGACCATGTCCTCAACAGGATTGTCCAAATCCTGAAAAGGAATAATGGCCAAGTCCTCAATAGGATCGTCCATATCCATGTCATCGTTGTTGACCTCATCGACATCCGATCGCGGCCTTATCGAGAGCGCCTGGGTAGTGGCCTGTAGAGCCGCGGCCTGGAGAGCCATTTCCTCACGCCCCCAGGCCTCCGCCTTGAACTTTTCGAGCTCTCTGTTGAGACGCTCAATCTCCTCGTCCTTCTCTCGCCTCAGCTGTTCGAGCTCGTCTTGGTGATCGCGGGTGATGGGAGAGGCGAGAGGCTTGGCTTCGCGTTGTTTCATGCAATTCTTCGACATGTGACCATAGCCGTTACAGCGGTAGCATTGGACTTTTGGGCAGTCGTAAGCGCGATGACCAGCCTCGCCGCATTTGTGACAGTTTGAATGGCGGTTGAGAATTGACTCTCTACCACGAAGAGCGGGGCTTTGAGCTGACTCTCTACAATATTACGAAGAGTCGGGCTGCGGTTGCGAACAGCGGGGCTGCGGCTGCGGAATGACTCTCTACCACGAACAGCGGGGCTGCGACTGCGAATTGGCTTTCCACTACGAGCGGGGTTGCGTTGATCGCGCAACGGTGCGGTGTTGAAGGGCAGTATGGCGAGAATGAGCAGACTGATGTCGCTCAGAAGAGGCCGCACGCTGTTGAAGGGCAGTATGGCGAAGTTGAGCAGACTGATGTCGACCACGAACAGCAGGACCAAGAGTTGCAGCATCTCCATGGCGCGACTTTCCCCCAACAATCCTTCCAGGGGGACATGGAGGACTATACCGGTTTTGGGCAGTCTCCTCCCTCCATCAACGAGGATTCCGATCAGATGGAAATGGAAATTGGGAACCCTGGTCCATCGAACCCGCCTGCTGGGCCTGCCGCACCAACTCGCCGTCGGGGTGGTCGACTGCCTGGCCCTAGCGTTGTGCTCACCAAGATCGAACCGTTGACAGCTGTTGTTTTAGACAGCGATGGAGACAGCTGGGTCAGGCCTCAGAGCCTCAGTCCGGCGGCGGCAAGCAACCTATCCACAAGGAACAGGGACATGGCGAGGAGCAAGAAGACGTGGAAGAAGTATGCACGGATTGTTCACAAGAACGAGACCCATGGCGGGCATTGCATCCAGTGCGAGGTTATTAGCCATGCGGCACACTTGTGTGGCCTCAACGGCGCCAACAACGCGTGTGCCAAATGTGTTAAGTCGCGCCGACCCTGCGGAAAACTCATCGAGCTCGAAGGGGAACAAGCTATTGGGTGGCTGCCACTCGCCGAGGAGTTGCGAGAGGGGATAGCATGGCAAGACGCCGCAACTTGGGTCAGCCCTTCGTGAATCAGGATTGCCAGAAAACAGCGGTGAACAAAGCACGATAGATGTAGAATGACATAGGACGAGCGCACAAAATGAAGAAAGTCTAGAAACCCCTGGAGACGTGCTAGTAAACCGTTAGAAACAATGTCCCAAGCTTGATCGTGGTTTTAATGAATTAGGAACATTACCCTATGTCAGTTGATCAACAACTAATGGTTCTTGTCGCGACGGTAGCTCTGCCGGGTGAGTGGGTACGCTCTCCTATGCCAGGACCAGCAGGGAGTAGAGCGGGTGTACGGTCCTATGCCAGGACCAGCAGGGAGTACCGTACGGTGAAAGGGAATAACAATAAGGACAAGATGTGAATCTATTCTTTGGCCTGCCTCCTTCCTCTGTGCGAGAAAGGAGGCTTCTTATAGAGAACTACCCTTGTCTATCTACCCTAGTCTTATCTGAACACTGCCTGGATTGGGATACCTGAATCCTCAGCCAATGAGCTTGTTTCAACACCAAGAAACTATTCTGTACGGTGTACAGACACCCTAAGCTTAATCGCGGTTGTAATAAAGAGCCGGCTTTTTCGCTGGAATCCCTGCGTACTGGCTCCCGCGCTGGCGATCTTTTAGCGTATATCCCAACGACATCACTCTTAATTAAATAGTGCTCCTATATTGAAACACACTTGACAAGTCTGTAACTATCTGATCCGACTCGTATAGTGTACATGGACATTATGGATCCGTGAGAGTGTACTTCTCCGCCAAACACATCGTCTCCAACTAGCACGACGAGTCAAGGCTTGATAACCACAGCTCTTGCGTAGGACTTTACGGCTAGTTTTCGTGTAGGTAGTGCAGTCTATACATTTCCACCTTTTAAACGCCTTATCGTACATAATCTGTAGCGGTGATAGTCCAAAGTCTCCATTCATACGATCAAGTTTGCTCTTATCTTACCGACCCTCGCAAAGCCTCAAACATCTCATCACATTATATTCGTAATAATTTTCTCCTACAAAATGAACTAAATACAGTGCCGAAGATTAATATGTTTGATTTGCGAGGGTAGGGCTTCCTTAACAGTCTGGAGAGTCCAGTGCTTCGGCATATCCATAGGAGCTCAGCAAATCTCAGGTGAACACCGAGCAAACGCACTGCACAGCCCACTTTGCTGCCTGACGTCAGGTATCTACCGTCACCTCGAACGAGGCTTAGTCAGCCCACAGTGCGCTCTTGTTATCGAGCCTGCGCCCTCACTCCCTGACTTCTGCACGAACAACTGCAACAACATCAGGTAACGTATACAACCCGCCGCACAAGCAACTGCTAACGCTCTCCGCAGTTAACATGCAGTCAACCTCTGTAGGTAACCCTCGCTTACAGGCCCCAGCGCCTAAACTACCCGCACTCAAGCCGAAGGGGATGTCGCTCACTCCTTCTCAAATATCGAGGCGCAAAGTCTTGCTCGACTTGATGATGGAGCGAGCCAACTACATCAAGGCAAAGGAGTCAGGCATCGCTGCCAATTTGCCCAAGACTTTGGACGCGGAGATCCTAAGAGGGGAGAATTGGCCCGACATCGATAGCTACCTGGATGCCACGCACGACTGGATCAAATATTCTTGGCTTCGCCCAACGATGCTGCCGCCGCAGACTAGGTTGGTGGACAAACTGCCGAGCCAACTTCCCAAGAGAAGAGGCAAAGCTGAAAGTGTCAAAGAAGAGGTGGCAAAGTCTGACAAGGCTCCGAAGAGATCTATGCTCGACCAGATTTTGGCCTTGGATGATATCAACATTGATCGTTCCACTGCTCCAGGCCCGCCATCGCGGCCTTCCACACGAGGCCAGCCTTCCACCCGAGGCGAGTTTTCCGCACGAGGCCAGCCTTCCGCACGAGGCAAGTTTTCCGCACGAGGCGGCAGCTTCGCAAACGTCGTAAAGGCTCCCCCTCTGCCATTGTCGCTGCCACCCAAGCCAACGACTCACCTTCCACGTTGGTATCCGAGCGAGTGGTCCAAATGGGAGGGGTACGATTCGAGGGTTCTCTGGGTTTGCGAGCAAATGGACCAGCAGCCATTGCCCAAGCCAATCGTCGTGGAGAAGATGGTACCGGAGATCTACAACGGTGACAAGAAACACGACCTGGGCCTGTGTCTCAAGCATTACACCAAAGGTGATCAATGTCCTCTAACGTGGATGCAGTGCCCATTGCGTCATTGTCTTCCCGACGAGACTGAAGAGGTGTGGATGGATAAGGGATTTCTCGACTTTGTGCGGAAGTTTATCAAGGGCCCCGCATTATACGATTCGCCAAAGGAGAACTATAATGGTCGTCCTAGAGAGAGAGAAGATGGGACCATGTTCAGTCGTCGCGTGAACGATTCGGATATGAATCCAGCTTGGCATAGACCCGAGAACTTCACCGGCAAACCTGCCAAAGAGGAGTCATATGCCACCCACGACGAGCGTTTGGACGACATGTGCAAGAGGGCTTACGAAAATTGTGTTGCAAAGGAAGAAGCTGCAAAAGCATCTCAGTTGAGGCGAACAGGTCAGTACCGAGTTTGATCCTAGGGCGGAGGTCGCAGATGTCGCGATCGCGGTCGGGGAGATAGCGGATGTCAAGGCCGTGGGCGAGGATTCAGTGATCAAGACCGTGGACGAGGATGTAGCGGACAAGGCTGTGGGCGAGGAGACGGTGTTAAAGGCCAGGGAGAGCAGCGTGGCAACCGTGGTGACCGTGGCCAAGATGCTGTGTCAACTTACCTCAGAATAAGCGAGGCATGTTATTGGTAGTAGTTATTAGATTTACCTAGCTACTAAATTAACTCCTATCTACATTAAAGCTCTTTGCGCAATTGTTATCAACACTGCTACAGTATAAGATAATATCCTTCATCTAACACAGGAGCATCTCACAGGCGACCCGGAAACCTTGCACTGCCAATTAAGGAACGCATTCCTTAACGATTGGAAATAGCAAAACCTTACAGTAGAGCCTAAATGTGCTACGTACTGCGCGCACCGTTTGCATTGTATGCTTCTAGCACGACAAGCAATCTCTGCATGGCAGAATCCTCCGGTCTGAACGGAGCTGTTAGTCTTTTAAAACTAGGCAGAGCTTGAAGAAAATCGAAGGGAGCATTCTGGAGATCCTGGCGTACAACACGGGCGGGGGCTTCTGCATCGACATCGCGGGGAAGAGCTTGGAGAGTATTCACTTCAACAAGCTAACGCATCACGGACGGGTCGAGAAGTGGAGTGATATTGCCAAATGGAATGATTTTGCAAAGTGGATTCACGAAGAGACTCCTATGGATGCCAATTTCAAGCTGCATTTGGAGAGGAAGGCCAAAGCGCTGGCGTACCCCAAGGTGCAGCGTATAGTGGAGGGCTACACCATCGGCCAGAAGCTGAAGAAGCGCGCACAGAGCGCGCAGATCCAAGCTGAAATCCAGGATGCGGAGCGCCAATTCGCCGAGGTCCGTCAAGAGTGGCCTGAACTCATCGACAAGGCGTTGGATATGCAGGAAGCCCACTTCAGGATAGACCAGATAGATGAGGGCTACGCTATTGCCCAGCGGTTGAAGAATCAGGCTGGGAACGCTGGGAACGAGGAAATGCAAGATATGATCAAGGAGGCAGAAGCCGCGTACCATGAGGCGCGTCTGAAGACTCCCGAGCTGTTCAAGGATTTCCAGGGTTAGTGTAGTATCAATATAATTCTTTACCTCATTGTATAGAAAGGAGTCTATGTATATCTCTACAGTACTACGCTGTTTATATAAAATGCTATTATATAACTTGAACCACCCTGCGTCTACTTATAGGTAACTGCCTCATCTAGCAGTATACATACTATCTAATCTCAACTACCCTACAATCCAAACAAAGGACGCATGGTCTAGGGGCAAGACGCTCACAATGCTGCCTGACGAGGCAGCTACCAGCGGGCTAGAGCAAAGAGATCGCTACCAGCGGGCTAGAGCGAAGAGATCGCTACCAGCGGGCTAAAGTGAAGAGATCGCTACCAGCGGGCTAAAGTGAAGAGATCGCTACTGGTGTGAGAGACTTAGGTTCGAATCCTAATGTGTCCCTAATATTTTTTTGCTAATATTTTTTTTGCTCGTGTGATTTAACTACAGGGCTATGACACAATGCTTCACTGACAAATCATTACCTAACGTCTAGAGACAGTGCTACTAAGTTAGTAAGAAAGGTTGCTATGATATACAGATACAGAGGAGTTCCTATATAATACCTAACGTTATACTACCTAACATACCCTACATCTACATATATCCCTACCTTTCTATAAGCACACTACCCTATACAAAACCCCTAGAGGAGTAATACACTATTCCAAATTCCCAATATCAACTACACAGGACAGCCTTGGTCGGAACGAGCTCGCATAATTGAAGAACTAGTACAAACACATCACCTAACATCCGGAAACAGTATCGAGACCAATTCGTCCAAAAGCGTAAAAGCAAGATGCGTACTGCAAACATTAGCCAAGATCCCCGTGTGCAGGGCAAAAACTCACTTCAACCGCTGATTATTAATCGTGCCCTCGATCCTCTTCGCCGCCATCTGGGCATTGGCCCTTCCCACCACACTCCCCGCAACCTCGGGCACAAGCACGCCCACGATACTCCCCGCCTCCTTCCTGCTCTTCGCCCTCTCGGCTCCCGTCCTCTCGGTGCCCTTCTTCATCTGTCCAGCCGGCCACATGTTGGCCTTCAGCGTGTCGAGATAGCGCGCAATGTTCTGCTCCGAGGTGAGCGAGTCAAAGGATTCGCGGACTTTGCGCTCTATGGTGCCGCCGAGCAGCTGGTGCAGGACGACGACGACGGCGCGGCCGCGCAGCCAGTTATTCTCGCGGTTCAGCTCAAAGGTCTCCAGGAAGATGTCGCAGATGGGCTTGACAAAAGGGACAAAGTCTTTGCTCTCAAAGGCGAGGAGTTCGGCTTCTGCTTCGGCGTCGGTGCCGGGATTGGAGTCGCCTCTTGCGAGGACGCTGCGGCCGAGGGAAGCAGCAGGGGCGCCGTTGGCCGAGGCGAGCTGCGTGGTGGCTGCCGAGATGAGGTTCTGGCCGGCGACAGAGAGTTGGTCGAGCACGGGGATGTTGCCGAGAAACTCCTCCATGCCGTCGGCGACGGAGCTGTAGATGCGGGACACAAAGTCGTTGTTGGATGCCGGTTGGGACGCTGATTGGTCGGCGGGCGAGATGGCGGCTTGGGAGAGGAAGGCGCGGAATTCGCGGCTGCGACAGACGGCAGGCATGGTGAGCAGGTCTCGGAGATACTTCTCCAGGCCCAGTCGCCGTTTGTGGAGAAAGTCCTTTTGCAGCTTCGGAATCATCTGCCTTCTCGGGAGTTCCAAGTTGCGGACCTGGGGGAACCGCGCCCGTAGACGCTTGTTCAGCTCGTGGAACTCGCTATATCGCCTCGAGACCACCCAGGCGGCAGCAGGCATCTGGTCGCCAGCGCGGCGTCGAACTTCAATGACAAACATGGCAAACTCCTTGCCATCCTCGTCGGTGCCCACCACGTAGGACTGGATAAACACCGTCGCGCGTCCGTACAGACTGTTGTCGCTTTCCTGGACAATGTACTGCTGTCTCTGCAGCTCCTTCCTCTGAATCTCTCTCTGCAGACTCGTTTTCGACTTTCTCAATATTCTCAGCTCCGCGGCGTTGTTCGTCAGCTCTGCCTTCGACGTCAGGGAATCGACAATGGACTCTTGCGTGACCAAGCGTTCGATATCCGACGTCAGGGCATCGATAGCTTCCGCCAGGCCCAGGTCGCCGGGCGCCGCTTCGTGGATCGCGTCTTCCTCGGCTCTGTCGTGGCCGGCGTCTTCCACTTCATCTTCCAGAAACTTTTCTTCTTCGCCAAAGAGGTCGTCCTTGAAGACGCCACGGGTACGTTGCTCGCCGACGAGGCCCAGCGAGGCTATGCTGGGCTTCCCTTTCCTCTGCATATTCATAACGTCTGGGGAAACGCCTCGGGGGATCTCCGTCGCGATCATGGAGTTTTCTAGCGGGGAATTCAAAGGTTCGTGGAACAGCGAGCCCTCCGGCTCATCGCCCATAATGTCGTTCAGTGCTGCGGACATTGCGTCCACAATACCAGAGTTGTCGTTTGGCCGACCGAATCCAGTATCCGAGTCCATGCTCAGAATGGAATGCGCCATGGGATCGCTGTCGTAGTCATCGTCAAAGAGCGGCGCCCGTGCACCATCCAGCGAGCGGCGGGGGGGATGATCCAGGTCTTTGACCTTGCCCAGGCTGTTGAGGTCGGAGGACGAGGCGACCGTCCGACGGAGATCCGGTGGCTGGAGGCTGTTCTTCTGCGCCGATTGACTCCGCACCATCCTTTTCGGGTCTGCCAGTGGATTCTCGAGCGCCCGAGTGACACCCGCAGCTTCGTCCATGGCAAGCCACTTGTAGTACAGATTCGACCTCTTGAAGCGTCTGAAATGAGGTTCCTGCATTTGATCGTACGCCGCCGTCTGGGCCTGTAAAAGTGTCCGGCGCGCATTGTAGTACTGCTGCGGGGTCGCGTTCCTGCCTGCTCTGAGGAACTCGCCGACTGCTTTGCGCGCGTCGGGTAGGATATTGAGCTCGGGTCTGGAGAGATAGCCTTCGTTGATCTGCGCCATGTCTGCCCGGTCCGAATCTTTCCACGAGGGCAGTGGTCCGAGGCTGTCCATCGGCTCATCCGTGTCCTGTTCCAGCGGATTGCGAAAGCCGTCCACGACTATCCAGAACTGCACTAGCCGCATGAGATTCACCTGGTCCATAAACTCCATAAAGCACGATAGACCAGCCGCATCGTACAGCACATCCTTCAAAGTCGCATTCTCGAACCTCGACGTCGTGCGCCTATGCCTCGACTTTTCCTTGGCAGCGACCTTGTTCCTCACAGAACCTGCACCACTCAGACCGTCAATCTTCTGGTCCAGGATCCTCCGTGCAGTCTCCAGTCTCCTGAGATGCACCGGATCCTGTCCCTCGACCATCGAATCCTTCCTCAGCTGCCCCGATATCTCGCTCCGGAAGCGTCGTGCATCAGCCAGCGTAACCGTCTGCCGGATCGCCCTGATGAACCTCTCGAACCTCCTCTCGTTGTCGCCTGGCGAAAGCGTCGGAAACTGCACAGTCTTGGGCGTCTTCGCTGTCGGCGGCGCATGCTTGTCCAGTTCCGCCCTCAGTTTCCTCACAGTCTTTCGGTCCTGCAACAGCGAGCGTCCGTATCCCTCCATCAGCTGGTTCCACGTATCGGCATCCGCCAGCATCTGCATGATGGGCGATAGCACCGCACAAGCGACCATCTCTTTGATAAGCCCATTGACAGTCGGGCTCGTGATCATATTCGGCGGCATGATTTTGGGAAGCAATTTCGTGACGATACTCCGTAGGTGATGCTGCTGAATCGACTTGGTATTCGAGTATGCAAGCGACGCCGCGGGATGTAACTGCCCGCCCTTGTATTTCGCGGCAATGGCCAGATCCAGCTCGTCCGACTCCGTCATGTTGCGCGAGAGCGTCTTGCCACGGACCACGCGCTCCGCCTCGTATGCTGCCCGCAGATGTTCTGTGATGATGGGTATCATGCGCGACACGGCCACTTCCACGAGGTCCACGGCCAGTATGCGATTGCTGATCTCGCCCAGCGCCGCCCGCACCGTGCGGTCCACCTCGTTCACAAACGTTGGACTCTTGCTGATAGACCGGTACCAGCTCTTGATAAAGTCCCTCAATACGAGGCCCAGCAGCACATCCAGACTGTCGGATATGAGAAACGAGGCTGGGAACACCGGCTCCATCATATACATGCTCCGTTTCGTGAGCGCATCTCTCTCCTTCCTCCACTTCTCCGGCGCCAGGAACACGGCATGTCTAGGCGGGTAGGCCGCATATCCCTTCTCTTTGCTCCAGGCGGTAGTGAGTGTCAGCCAAGTCCCCAGTCCAACCGTCGCGACAAGGCCGGCGAGAAAGGCATAGGGCAGAAAGCGCAGGGCGGGCTGCCAATGGGTCAGATAGCCCCAGGCGACAAAGGCGGCGACGGCGGCGAGGGCTACATCTCGGTTCTTGAGGGCCATAATCGTGCGGGCGGCGCCCGTATCGGCATTTTGGAGCGCGGGGGGTGTCTGTGTTGATGACGATGCCGCGGGAGTGCCACTGCACGCCCCGAGCGCACGGGCCAGGTCGGCTTCCAAGAGGTCCCATGGCGACAGTTACGAAGTATCTGAATGAATGTGAATGAATACTTATATGTGTAGGGGTATATTGAATATGGCCAGCGTATCTATGTAGTAAAGACTGTACGTTTCACGAGTAACACACCTCAGCAGCCTCAGCAGCCTCAGCAACCTCTTGCCATGTCACCAGATACTTCATCTTTCAAGGGGCCGTCGAGTCAGATTCCTCCTGATACCTCAAGGTAGCCTGTGAGTACTATATAGTCTTGAAGATACCAACTGCCGATGCTTCATGTACTTCTTGCATACCACGTGGATAACCCACAGCTTATCAGGCCCCGGCTAACGTTTGGCCTCTACAGAGTACTTCACAGGTGAAGACCAGCTGGTCATCAACGCATGACGCAGTCTGGATAACAATACTCCGAATAGGATGGGCAGACGTCACTGTGGCTGGATGAGGGTCCAGACGGCGGTTGGCTAGGTTGCTTGCTCTGCGGGGCGCTAGTCACTAGACAGGGGTCGTCCCAGAAAGATACACGCGATCACAACTCCCGAGTCCAGCAAACCTTCCCGTGTCTTCCTATATTCACTCTCTGCCGACCAAGACTCGCACAGAGGACTGCCCGTCACCGCCGAGACATTTGTGCTTAATTGGTACGTTCCAGCATCCCATGGCCCTGAACGGGCTGGCCACCGCTGTTGCTTTCACATGCAACGGCCTGCCGACTTGCCTGGCCTACGTCAGCCATAAAAAGTCATATGCGTTTGCAGTCGCTGACCGGCGAGCCAGATTCCACCATGACCACCGAAAACGCCCCGTTCGACCCGTACGAGTCGATACGCTACATCAGCCAGTCCTACGACAACGCCGATTCCGACAACTCGGCCCTGAACCTCATCTTGACCCTGCGCCCCGAATGGCGAGAGTCCAAGAGCACCATTGAACTCGTGCGGTTTACAGACGGCATCACAAACACTGTACGTGGTCACACCTGCACTGGGATCAGCGTACAACGGGCTCGTGCTGATGTAGCGGTGACAGCTCCTGAAGGCAATCAACAAGCTGCCGGGCCTCTCAAAGACCGAGGTGGATCGCGACGCCATTCTGCTGCGTGCGTACGGAAAAGGGACCGACGTCTTGATTGACCGCAAAAGTATGTAAAGCCGGCGCCCTACATGGCTTCGCTCACACCGCATAGGGGAGACGTCATCGCACTGCCTGCTCGCTCGCCACAACCTCGCTCCTTCCCTGCTCGCGCGCTTCGACAATGGCCTCCTCTACAAATTTATTCAGGGCGACGTGTGTTCGCCAGCCGATCTGCGTCGGCCCGAAGTATGGCGGGGAGTAGCACAGAGACTCGGGGAATGGCATGCTACATTACCTATTTCAAGCATCAGCACCACATGTCCAACACCCACCCAGCTCACCTCTGCAAACAAGCGTGCCTCGCTGGTTGCCATGTCCGAACTGACGCCCGGCAAGCCCATCCCAAACATCTGGACCATAATGCAAAAGTGGATCCTTGCGCTGCCCATAAGCACCACCACGCAGATCGAGCGCCGCGACCAGCTGCAGCGAGAGCTGGAATGGCTGGTCAAACAGCTAGGTGACACGCCGGGAGTCGGCGGCTCAAGCCCTTTTATCTTCGCCCATTGCGACCTCTTGAGCGGCAATGTCATTATTGAGCCGACGCCGTGCTCCGCGGCTGCGTCCCGTCGCTCCAGCGCGTCTGACGACTCGGACGACGACGCTGCGGCGTCCGTGAGCTTCATTGACTACGAATATGCTACGCCTGCGCCCGCCTCCTTCGACATTGCAAACCACTTTGCCGAATGGGGAGGCTTCGATTGCGACTTCACCGTCCTGCCCACGCGCCTCGTCCGTCGTTCCTTCCTCCGCGAGTACCTTCGCAGCTTCAGCACCCACTCCGATCGCGCATACAAGGATGCCGAGCTGGATGAGTTGTTCGAACAAGTAGACCTGTTCAGGGGTGTGCCGGGCTTCTACTGGGGCATATGGGCTCTGATCCAGGCCCAGATTTCACTGATCGATTTCGACTATGCTAGCTATGCGGAGATCAGACTGGGCGAGTACTGGGCTTGGAAGCGCGAGTCGAACGGCGCGAGGGAGAGTGCTGGCGAGGAGGTGCCGCTGAGGGAGAGGATATGGGCGCAGGACCAATAGGCTTGGTTCCGTTGATATGGCTTATACAGGAAGCTAGGATAGTAATCGCCCCAGCCTGCCACCATTTTAATAGCCAGGGGCAAGCATTGTATCCGCATTTACATTTTAGTCAATTATGTCCCCAACGCGAGCTACCGTACGTGATGAATCTAAGATGGTACAATAATCGTATGCGTAAACTCCGTATTCACAATCCCAGAAGTCTTCATCGCGGTCCTGAAGTCTATATTCGCCCAAATCAGCCAGACGTAGTTTGGGTCGACGGCTCAATCACGTCCACAGCCACTTCCTGCATTTCGCCGCTCCGCATAGGCACGGGATAGCATCTTGACCCGGGTCATCGATTTCCTCGCCCTCCTCTTTATCCAAATAGTCAAAAGTCAGTTCCTCGCCCGCCGGGATATCGCGGCAGGCGAAAAAGGCAATATCGTAGACGCGCGGGTCGTGTTTATTGTAGCTGACGGTGTACTGTCTGCAGTTGGGTTCGCAGCAATGATTCATGAATTTGGTAGGACCGCCCATGAACTCTCCATCTACGACATAAATGTCGGCGTCGTCGATTCCCTCGCTCTCGGCGAACTTGTCGAGGCTGTAGAGATACGAGGCTTTGGTCTTGGAGTCGGCGGCGGCTTCTCGGCGCGAAGCTTCGGTGTCGGTGATGATTTCGCCGCGGTAGGTGTCGATGAATTGGCCTTGGTATAGGGGCTGCTTGCATCGAAGACCCCAGCCGCGACCGCTGCCCGTTTTGAAGATCTCGACTTGGACGGAGCGACCGAATTGGACATTCTTGTTGCGGCAGAGGGGGCCACAGCGACACTTGTCGTTGCACTCGTAGATGGGGCGGCGCGAGTCTAGGTAGAAGGGGACGAGGGTGCCGGCACGCTGTCGCTTGGTGCCTTCGGCGTAGTAAGGGAACCTCTTGGGGAAATTCACTAGCGAGCCACCGGTTGCCTTGGCCTTGTCGTACTCGGATCGCATTTCTGGTTCCGTGATGGCGGCCTCGTTCACGGCGGCGTACTCTAAACAGCCGCACCTCTTGGTATACTCACAACCAATGTCTCGACCCATGTGAGGCGAGCATTTCTGGCATCCTTCCTGGGTGTCGAGGTCTGCTTTGAAGACCCCGTCTCCGAGGACATAGTCTGCTATGTATCTGAAGCGGAGTGATGGTGTCGCCGAATCGTATATATTCACGAGGTGGATCTTTTCTCCAGGGACAACGTGTAAACGGCGGCTGTATTCGGCACGGATCAGGATATCGGCATGGTCCACCTTTGATCGTTGAGCGCGGAGCATCTCTGGTGTGGGTACATGCTCGATCTTAATCTGAGCAATCTCTGGACCAAGTTCCTGTGAGGACGTCAGCGTCTTGTGAGAGACACTATCCGAATCACGTACACTGCGGCAGAAGACGAAGCCGTTGCTGTCGGTCTCCAACACGCCATTGTACACATCGATAGGTCCCACTGGAGACGTAGATGACACTGATGGTGATCGAGACATGGACGTCCGGCCAGTTTCCTCAAGACGACGATCGACCACCCGGGACGTCCCCCGATCGAATTCAGGTTCCGAGTCCGGACTCTTCCGCTTTTTCGATGTCTGCACGTGAGCAGGCAATGTCTTGAGAGACCTGAAGAAGTCAGACACGTTCAACCTCGCAATCAGCCAATCTTACTTTTGCCGTGATTCAAGATAGTCCTGGACGTGTTCGAGACATCGAGCTAGCTCGTGGATGCTATGCCATGAAAGCGGTGGGTTTGTCGACGCGGACGGTGCAGTCCAACGGACGAGATACTGTTCGTCCTGATCGGGCAATGTTAGATTATGTAAGCAGATGTGAAAGTAGCAGACGTACATTTCCTTTGACGCGGTTGGAGAGGATGGAATCAACCTAGGCGGGCATTGTTAACTCTGCCAGAAATGCATAAATAACGCGTTCCTCACCTTCTGTACGCTAACGCGTCGCGACGACATGTTGCCATTCACCGGGATGACGACTTTTGACGGCATAGAGCCGCTGGGTTACATTAGCATCCATTTTTAACAGTACATCATGTCTAATAATGTCTTACTAGATCGCTGGTAGTGGGCTTCTAGCGACGATTGCTTTAAACCTAGGAGTGGCGATTTACTAGGAGTGCATTAACTCTAGAATAGTTAGTGTGTTATTAATATAGCTATTAAAGAACTTACTAGAGCTATACCTAGTATAGCAGAGGTAGAGAGGTAGTTAATAGTAGAGAGCGTAAACAACGCGCAGCTGTTAGCTAGCTACGCACAGACGCTCTAGAGTCTTGGCACTAAACTTTTGAATGTTATAAAATTCCATCTAACGAGATAATATATCCCAAGATTCATTAGAGACACTTGCCTTTCTTTTACATACCTTAATAAGAAGAATCTTGAGAAATGAGACTTATAGGGTTCCGCATAAAGTAGAATGCGTTAGAATCACGTCTCTAACTAGCTGATCAAGGCTACAAGCGGGAGAACTCTAGGAGTACCTACAGCCTAGATTCAACTCAAATATATACAGCACACCAATTGCAAGTTCCGACAATAGGGGCTCAGTCAGTTCCTACACATCAGATCGCAGACCAAACTAGTCCGCAAACAGTCTAGCCCTTCTACCAAATTCTTATCGATAACCTTAAATTTTGTGCCCGCCGAACCACCTCAAGACCTCCTCGAGCAACTTTTCCACCTTGCGCCACACAGCAGCATTCCCATCCACCATGGCAACCGACGCGCAAAACAGCCCGTTTATAAAACATCTCGCGTCAAGCGGTCAGTCGAGCCTAGCAGACGTCAAAGAAGAAAGAAGTGCTAAAACGGATCGCAGACAAGAAAACGCGCGACCAAGCACTAACCTCGCTCCGCGCATTCCTCAGCGCGCAGACCGAGATCTCGGAACTCGATCTCCTGAAGCTATGGAAGGGCTTATTCTACTGTCCGTCAAGTCCCATCCGCATTAGCATTGAAACCAAACCCCGAAACTAACCGAAGAAAAGGCCTTTGGATGCAGGACAAACCCAAGCTCCAAAACCGGCTTTCCAGCGACCTCGCCTCGCTCCCCGCGACGCTGCGACCCGTCGTAGTTCTCCCCTTCCTCCGCGCCTTCTTCCTCACAATCGCTCGGGAATGGATAAACATTGAAGCCCTGCGGTTAGACAAGTATCTTTTCCTGATCCGCCAGTACGTGAACGCGTCGTTCAAGTACCTCGCGCGGGAGAAGTGGAATGAGGACATGGTGAAGCAGTGGAATGGGATTATGGAGGAGATACCCTTGAATGCCACGGAGACGAAGCTGCCTAATGGGCTGAGGTATCATGTACTGGATATTTGGGTCGACGAGCTGGAAAAGGTCGAGGAGGGGTGGGCGAAGGAGGAGATGAGGGAGGCGCTTGGTCGGGTGATGGAGCCTGTGGAAAAGTTGGCCAAGGATGGAAGGTTAAAGGTTGTTCGGACGGCGGCGAAGGAGTGTTTGGCAGACGAGAGACTGCAGGCTTGGAGAGGGGAGGCCCAGGATGAAGTGGATGAAGAGATGTCGGATGAGAAGGATGAGGAGTGGGGTGGGTTTGACGATTGATGGTAGAAAACACGGGTACGGGAGTGGCATTTCAAGCGCGGCGTTTGGACGGTTGCATATTTATCTTAGGCACCAGATAGGTTCTGAAACCCATCTCGGCAACGGAATTGGGAAGTAAGCTCAACGTTCTCTATTCAGCTCCGTGTAGAGTAGCTTTACCAAGCATAGTAGGGAGACTTGTTAAATGTCGAGATTATCTTGTTTGTCCGTTAATCCTCAGGCCACGGGGGATCCTCGACCCTCCGAAACAGTGCCACAAACTTCTCTCCCTTGTTTCGCTCCACCTTCTTCCCCTCCTCAGTCTCGGTCCTCATAATCCTAACCCTCTCCCTAACATCACTCTCCCCTTCCCCGTCGTACTCTTCACTTGCGACCCTCAAAAAACTTGCATGCTTCTCGAAATGCCCGACCATCCACTCATGCAGATCCCTGACATCGGTAATCGTGTACACGATGCCTCCAGGCCTCAGTACGTAAGCGTACTCGGACGCGAGCGTGTAGGAAACGATGCGCGCCTTGTGCTTGCGCTGCTTAAAGTGCGGGTCCGGGAAGCAGAGAAAGATGGAATGCAGTTGCGAGCGCGTGAAGAAGTTGGGGAGGAATTTCATCGTGTTGGCGCGGAGGACGGCGATGTTTTGGTAGTCTTGGGCAGCGGAGGTCGCGTGCTGGCTACGCAGGGCGCGGATCTTGTCGGATACGTATTCAGTTACCGAGATGCGTATCTCCATGCCTGTGGTCGTTAGAAGCGTTCGGTGGAGAAATAAGGCGCATACCGAGTATGAGCGTGTCTGGAAACCTGGGCGCGAGCGCAAAGAGGAGACCACCGAATCCACACCCAATGTCTGCAATCTCGACATTCTTCGTAATGGCCTTCAGCGCCCTGCTCTCTTCCTCGCTCAAGCTCAGATCATGTGATGCTTTCGTCTCGTGCTTCTTGACGGCATGGGCGGGATACAGACCTGCCCAGTCCATGTCCGCTGGGGACTTGGGGCTACATCCGTCAGCAAATCCGTCGGAAACGAGTTAAAAGACATACTAAACCAGCGAATGGTCCGAAAACGGATTAGCATGCGCACGCTGCCTGTAAAACTTCTTCTTCGGTAGCGCCGCCTCGTCCTCTTCCAGGCCCTTCTTGTATGCCTCGCGCTTCTGGCGCTTCGCTGGCTCGCCGGGCATCGTGCCTTCGGTTTTCCTCTTCTGCATTCGCGTTGTCAGGTCGATCAAGGCAGTGGGTGGGGGACGAAGTTTCGGTGCACGTCGACAGTGGTTGGCTGGGAAGCGAGCGTGGAGTCTAGTTAAGCTTTTGTCGCTAGTTCGTAAACGGGCAGGGTATGGCAGGCACGATGCTGCTATGATGTGGGGAGATGTGATTCAGGGCACGGCGCTCCACAAACGCAACCCGCACGAGGCCACAATGACGTAACGTAGGTCGGGGAAAAGTAAGTATTCAACTTGCCTCAGGGTTTGACCGCGCACTGCGTCAAAAGAGGTTTCAAAATTTAGCCAAAAGGATCTGTACAGAAAAGCGCGCCCGAAAGCAAGGTAGGCAACGCTCGCGGTTCCCAATGCTATGTGTTGCTGTGCGCCGCCCCAATAATCAACCGTTTACATGCACCAGGTCCCAAATCGTCAAATTCGTGAGTTACCGGAATTCAATTGCGCCCTGACACCCGTGGTCTTCCACGTGCTCTAACTGGAGTTTCTGGAATCTAGACCGATCAGCGTCTGTGAGCATCGAAAGGCCGGTACTCACCTCTCGCTCTTAGCGTGAAAGTAGATGCCTTCGATGCCGCCTGTTATCTGGTTGAAGCAGATGTAGTAGAAGCCCTCGAAACTCGCGCCGTTGATCGTCTTCACGCGGTGGTCCGGAACCAGAAAGTATTCTTTCCAACGCATAAAGAGGTGCTCCTTCTGCATCCAGTCCTTGGTGACCAGATCGGGCCGCGACGAGTATTTCGTCAGAGGCTTGTACGCTGGAAATCTCGCCCAGTGTTGGCGGTCGACCTTTTCGTTTGAGCCCCATTCCGGATGCTGCGTGATGAAGGTGTATTTGCTGCCGATGATCTCGCCCTCAAAGTACGTCGTGAGACTCGGATGGTCTTGCGTCAGTCCTGCGAGGTGTTAGTCGCGTGCCGCTTGCCCGGCCGGATCGTGGATACCTTTGATGCGCAGGTAGCCGCACAGCAGAGACTCTCGCATGTCCACATATTTTATTTCCACCTCCACTTCGTACTTTTGGTGGTCCGAGGTCTGGTTCCCTTTGAATCGGCTGCCGGGACGGAGGAACGAGGAGGATGTGTGCGGCAGGAACTGTCTTAAATCAGCAAGCTGTCGCGTGCCTCCTGTCAACTGCAGTAGCGTTGGTGTTACGGACCCTGTGCCCTGGATGTGGCGATGTCAGGTACCTGTGTTGCGACCACGGACTCGGGGCCGCCATGGTTGCGGAGAGCGGTGAAACCTGCGTGTTGCGCTGTTCTTCTACACTTTCATCCGTCGCGCTTATGGGGGTCGGAATATCTCTGGCTGGCATCTCCAGCGGCATGTCTGAAGGCTTGTAATGCAATTCTGAAGGTTGTTGCGCGCGTGCTGGCGGATCGCGGTCGGTGGGCGGAGGCGTAGGTTGTTGCGCCGGCGGTGCCATTGACGGCGCGCCATCATTCACATCGCGTGTGTGATGTTCGTGGGTCGAAGTGAGGCCCCACGATTCCTCGGGAGGACATGAGCTGTGGACGTGGCCATGCTCCGATGCGGGAGAGGGCATCGAATCGGTGGGCATTTCCGAATGGAGAGGTAATATCACAGACAAAGGAAGTGCGCAAACATGGGTTGGGAAAGGTCTATTAGTAGGTATATCGAGGCGATGGGGTTCAAGAGAAGAGATGACGGGGTGTCATGGTTTATGGGACAAGATGGGATGGAAGGACTCGGGGGTGATGGCTGGCCATACTAACGCGGGGAAACTACGCTAACCTCGCGTGGCGTGCCAGGCGTGCCAGGTAGGGCGAATGGCAGCCGAGCGCCAGACAACTGTGGAGGCAGACTGAACCGCATTGCACTTCAAGATGCATGGGGATTGCAACCCGGACGGCTGTTAGCGTTACCTGACGCCGGTCATGGCCGTAGTTTTACTATTGAAGAAACTTGCGGCACGAAAGCATCACAGATCTGCGAGCATTGCGTGGGTATCATGTGCATTTCTGTCGAACAATGGCGCACTAGACTCGCCGACAGGTGCTGCCCTGGATCCATTCCACGGACGAGTGATGCATCTAGACGTCGGGTGCCGCGAATGAACAGCCCCGTGCTGCCGTTCTTTCGTCCCTGGGCGCTTCATTGGCGGAAGAGTAAACATCGGACGCCTTCTCCGAGTTTTCCGCACTCAGATCGGTTTGATCTGGGACTGGGTAAGCTTCTTCACTGTTGAGCCTGGGAACAAACGGTACCTTGAAGTGCAGCGAGATGAGCGTGAATACTAGAGCTTTCAAGTCTTGGACGAGGTAGTAGAAGACGCGGAGACCGTCCGGGTCGGCGGACTCTTGCACATCCTGCAGTGAACCGATTTTCGCCGTCTGTAGCAGGTTAGCAGGATCGGGAAGAGGGCTAGCGGTCATACTTCAAAGGAGATGTGCTCGTTGCCAATGCGGATCTCCAGCTCTTGACGGCCGTCCTTGTTCTTCTGCGGCCATTTCGTGTCATCTTCCCTGTGCCGAGTCAGCCGTCGTAGCAGTTTGATTCCGCGATGCTGCATACTTCAAGATCTCGCTCTCCTTGACTATTCGCTTGATCTCAGCAACCAGGGCGTCGCTCACACACACTAGCCCAGTCAGCCAAACCCCTTCCACGCGCTGGTCTCGAACAGATCTTACTCTCTTTGCGAATGAGCGAGTCGTTCCGGTAGTTTGAGTTGTTTGCATATCGGGCAGATGCGCTACGGCCGTCTCCCAGCACGCGGAAATCGAACTCTAGTCAAGTCAGACCTGTCCATGCTGTGAATTGAAAGCTCCTGACCTAAGAACTCGTGTCCAAATCGGCCCTGGTGGCCGGAGCTGGCAAAAGTCAGTATACACGTGCCTCTAGTACAACGACTGGGGAAAGTGCCGGGTGCAGGGTGGAATGCCTACTAATATCGCACATAGAACGGCTCGCTCGTACTGGCACTCATCTTGGCGACCGCGTATCGTAAAGCTATCGGCGGATGTAGGAGGTGCCAGGGTCGAGTGCAGGCTGCGAGCGGTTTTGTGGTCGCCATGTTCACGATCGGCGGCGTGAGACCCTGGTCGCTTAGCCGACCTTGGCGCCGTGGACCACCAGCGAGTTTCCAGATCTCGAGCACACCGAGACAGCGACGGCAGTCGACAGTAGCGGAGTGCCCGAGATCCCCCGAAGCCACGTATTGGCGCCCGTCAATTGCTTTTCCCTCCTTTCCCATCTCCAGGCCCAGCTCGACCGACCGCGCCACGACGACCCAACGCCGAGTCCGCCTTTACTTCCACGTAGCATCCCGCCGGTCTACGCAGGCACCGAATTGACGGCTGACGGCCGACGGCTGCAGCTCCCACGCATTGCAGTTCCAGGCCAGGAATCCGCGCACGACTTAATACCGACCCTCCTCCGCCATGGCGACCTTCCTCGAAAACACGTACAGTCTGGTATGCTCCACCTGGCGCTATTCAGAGCTCCCCCGCTGACGAGGGCACAGGTCCACCAGGACAATGCCGCCGACGTCCCCTCCCAGAATGAGCTCAAGACGGCTCTGGAGAAGGGGAATGACGAGCAGAAGATCGAGACCATGGTACGAGCGAGCCGCGCGAATGCCCCGCCATGCTCTCACACCTCTCACACCTCTAACACCTCGATAGAAGAAGATCCTCGCCATCATGCTCAATGGCGACCCGCAAGCCGGCCTGCTCATGCACACGATCCGATTCGTCATGCCCTCCAAGTCGAAGCCGCTGAAGAAGCTCTTCTACCTCTTCCTCGAAGTGTGCCCCAAGTACGATGCGCAAGGCAAGCTGCGGCAGGAATGGATATTGGTGTGGTGCGTATAGCATTGGGACGGTGTGGTAACGACGTCTGACATGAGAGAAGCAACGCCATTCGATTCGACCTGCAGGCGCCCAACGAATACGTGCGTGGAAATACGCTGCGCTTTGTGTACGACCGCCCCCTGACGTACGGGACGCAACTGACCGCCGACCAGGACTAAACTGCGAGACGCCGAGCTTGTCGAGCCTCTCCTGCGTAGGTTGCGCCCAAGGTTGCTGCATTCAGGGGTACTGACGGCCATGTAGAACCCGTGCGACAATGCCTGACCCACAGACACGCATACGTACGGAAGAATGCCACCTTCGCCATCGCCTCCATCTTCACACATCTCCCCGAGCTCCTGCCAGACGCCCCCGACCTCCTCGTGACCTTCCTCGACGACGAGAACGACGCGACCTGCAAGCGCAACGCCTTTGCCGCCCTCGTCTCCATCAGCCACGACAAGGCGCTGGAGTACCTCGGCACCATTTTCGACTCGATTCCCAACCACGACGAGCTTGTGCTGCTCGCCGAGCTGGAGTTCATCCGCAAGGACGCCATCATCAACCCGCAGAACAAGGCGCGGTATTTGCGCCTCATCTTCGATCTTCTCGAGTCGAGCGTATCGACAGTCATCTACGAAGCCGCGCACGCTCTCACCACCCTGACCAGCAACCCGGTAGCCGTCAAGGCCGCTGCCGGGAAGTTTGTCGAGCTAGCGATCAAGGAGCCGGACAACAATGTGAAGCTGATTGTGCTCGAACGCGTGGAACAGCTGCGGGAAAAGAACGAGGGCGTGCTGGATGATCTCACTATGGAAATCCTCCGCGTTCTGTCCAGCCCCGATCTAGACGTGCGGAAGAAGGCGCTCAACATTGCCCTGGAAATGGTCACGAGCCGCAACGTGGAAGAGGTCGTGCTCCTTCTCAAGAAGGAGCTCATGAAGACGGTGGACGAGCAGTACGAGAAGAACTCGGAATACCGGTCTCTTCTCATCTCCATAATCCACCAGTCCGCGATCAAGTTCCCCGAGGTGGCAGCAAGTGTAGTCGGCTCACTCATGGACTTCATCTCCGATGTCAGCAGCAACGCCTCCGCTGTGGATGTCATTTCCTTTGTGAAAGAGGTTGTCGAGCGATTCCCGGATCTACGGGCATCGATCGTCGAGCGTCTGGTTACCACCCTGGGCGAGGTTCGCGCGGGTAAGGTGTATCGCGGTGTCTTGTGGATCATCGGTGAATTCTCTCTCGAAGCCAAGGACATCCGGGACGCCTGGAAAGGCATTCGCGCTTCTCTCGGAGAGATTCCGATCCTTGCATCGGAACAACGACTACTCGACGAGGCTTCCGAAGGCAAGGAGCCTGCCGAGGTCAACGGCCATGCCAAATCTTCAGCGCCCTCGGGATCACGGAAAGTCCTTGCGGATGGGACATATGCGACAGAAAGCGCACTTACTTCATCTGCAGCCGCGAAAGCGAAACTGGAAGCCGTCAAGAACTCGCAGAAGCCGCCGCTACGACAGCTCATCCTCGACGGCGACTACTACCTCGCCGCCGTCTTGTCCAGCACCCTCACGAAGCTTGTCATGCGTCTCTCGGACATCTCGACGGATACCGCTCGCACCAACTCTCTCAAGGCGGAGGCCATGCTCATCATGATCTCCATAATCCGCGTTGGCCAGTCCCAGTTTGTCAAGACGTTCATAGACGAGGACTCTGTCGACCGCATCATGTCTTGCGTGCGGTCCCTCTCGGAGTTCTCCGAAAGAAAAGAGCTGGAGACTGTGTTCTTGGAAGATACCCGAAAGTCGTTCAGGACCATGGTGCAGGCCGAGGAGAAGAAGCGGGCGGCCAAGGAAGCTTCCGAAAAGGCAAAATCAGCCATCAATGTTGACGATTCGTTCTCGATACGGCAGCTGAAGAAGAAGGACGCGGATGGCACGGACGAGATTGAGCTAGACTTGGAGCGTGCGACTGGCGGAGACACGGCCACGGAAGACCTCAATTCGAAACTCAGTCGAGTGGTGCAGCTCACGGGCTTCTCAGATCCCGTGTACTCTGAGGCTTACGTCAAGGTAAACGCGCATTCTTCGTTCGCAGTGTCCGTCTAACATATCCAGGTGCACCAATTCGACATTGTTTTGGATGTCCTGCTCGTCAACCAGACTACGGAGACGCTGCAGAACCTCACTGTCGAGTTTGCCACGCTGGGAGATCTCAAGGTTGTCGAGCGGCCACCAACGCAGAACGTCGGCCCTCACGATTTTATCAACCTGCAGGCTACCATCAAGGTGTCCTCGACCGACACCGGTGTCATCTTCGGCAACATCCTATACGAAGGGTACGTTCTCCGAGCCCAAGCACTTGTTCCTGCTAACAGCCCGCAGCGAGAAAGGCGTCGACTCCAATGTCGTCATTCTGAACGATGTCCACGTCGACATTATGGACTACATCAAGCCTGCGCAATGCACAGAAACGCAATTCCGCACCATGTGGACCGAATTCGAATGGGAAAACAAGGTCAACATCAACTCCAAGGCCAAGTCACTGCGCGAGTTCCTCAAGCAGCTCATGGCGTGCACGAATATGAGCTGCCTCACTCCAGAAGCCTCGATGAAGGGCGACTGCCAGTTCCTGTCGGCCAATCTGTACGCCAGAAGTGTATTCGGTAAGTCTCCTCTGCCGATGCTGGATCCCATTGGCTAATGCAGACATTTAGGCGAGGACGCGCTAGCCAACTTGAGCATCGAAAAGGAAGGTGACAATGGACCGATTACTGGGTTTGTTCGTATTCGAAGTCGATCCCAAGGGTTGGCGCTCAGCCTGGGGTCGTTGAAGGGGCTGAACAAAGTCGGTGTTGCTTGAGTCCATGAAGAGCAATAATGATGACCATGGGACGGATAGATTTTACGACATGGAGGGAAGAGCTTGTTCGATAAGCGATCGCGTGTATTGTTTTCCAAGTGGAACCATGGAGGCATTGTACGCGTCATGATGAATGGCTGCGCGTAGAGGCAAAGAAAAGCAGGGGGTTGGGGGCGGTTGGTAGTGTAGTATTACATACTATCTTGCAAGACATGAGATTTACACTTTCAGTGTCCACACCCGTATCTACACGTTTTGAATGGTGGACATGCAAGGTCACACCAAAACGCCAATTCTGCCTAGAGGCATTTATTGATACTGGCGGGGTATCTCGTGTATGCATAGCCAAGAGAAGTTGGTGCTGTCTGAGGATGCCTTCTTTCTCACCGTACATTTGCCCGGCTGGTTTTAGCTTCTCCATCGCTCCTTTTTGGTATTCACCCGTAGAGTGAGAGAGTTACGTGAAAGGATGTCGCTTGGTGCGCTCACTACGCAGTTCACTCCTAGTCCTTCGTGTCTGGCGAGTAGCAATATCTGGTATGTCAGCCTTGTCCTTTATGATTTGATTTTACTTCCTTGTTCCATTTTTCGTCCAAAATCCTAGCATCTACTGTCCTGGCTTGATGTTGTCACTGACATATCGGCATGCAGGGAAATCATGACCTCAGAATACAGCCTACCAGTTTCACCTTATCATTATTATCAATTATTCGGCGAGCCTTCGGACAGACAAACAGGCTGCTACCCTTCGTCATGGGATCCAACACCCACGGCCTATTATTCGCCAGCGATTTGTCCCAGTGGGTATTCAGTTGCCAGTACTTCAAAGAAGACGGATGGGAGTTTGACGGAGACTATGGAGGTGTGCTGTCCTACGTAAGTTTCCCCTCGTCTTCAACATGGTATGGATGGAACGAGGCTAAGAGTATCCACAGCGCCATGAACTTCACCTACGTTTCCCGGAGTAGCTCCGAATTCTTGTCAACCCTCGTCTGCGAGTCGAGCTATGACAGTCGCAATCCGCGGCTCGTAACCGTCACATCTTCTTTCTTGACCGATGAGCCATTTACCACGACCACTGTCCTCAGCACCGGCGCAATGAACGCGTACGGGATCTTCGTCAAGTACAAGTCTGGTGGCTTGGGTGGTTCGAAAACAGAGGCGAGCAGTGGCAACAGCAATAGCGGTGGAAGTAGTAGCAGCACTGACGCTCCTACCAGTAGCAACACAGCTGTAAGCCCTGACGGGAAGGGTAGACTAAGCACAGGCGCCAGTATAGGGATTGGCATTTCTATAGGTGTTGTTTTCTTTGCCCTGGTCATTGGAACCGTTTTCTTCGTCCTTCGGAGAAGGAAGAATGCAAAAATGTTACCAGTGTCTTCACAGCACCTGGAGAGTTCCCAGGATGGCCGCCAGAACCTGGCAGGGCTGGCAGGGAAAAGGCATTACAGTAACCAGTTGGATGAGTTGCAGCCGCAGGTGAAGTAGATGCCATGAGGGAGAGATTGTTGCAAATGAGGAATAGTAATAGTAAACTAAGACGGAAGGAGGAGCAGTTCAGTTAAGATGTTTACGATATGGCATCGTCACAAGCGTACCTGCTTCGGGCATGCCTCGGCTGTTCACCATAGCTCACGTACCAGTTGCTACATGCGACACCTCGCCGGCCGTGCGTTTCTTATAGTATTCGCTCGCTGCCTGCGCGATGCAGAACATTCTGTGTGTTTGTCGCTGTTCATGACCATGGCTTCCATCGACCCCTTCAGGGACCCTTCGCTGAGGACTGGGGAGCCGTCTCCGAGCACTTCCGCCAGCACAAATGTCGAGGTCCCTTTGACGCTCGCCGTAGGGAGGAATGCGTCGCTGACGCTGGGCACAGATTCGCTCATTGTCCTGGACGAAGAGCTCCTGCAGAGCAAAAGTGTCAACTGCTGCGGCATCTCTCTTGCCGGCAGTAAGCCGCCCCGTACTCCGCACCCCGTCTACTTGTAGAAACATCAGGCTGACGCCGCGAAGAGAACAAGGCCACTCGCTCGATTCCCTTTTACAACATCCTGTGGGCCGAGACGGCCGAAGATGGCGAGCTCATCATCCAGTACGCGCATGCCGTGTCGAAGACGGTCGTGCGCCCCGCGATCATCAGTTATAGCGTGGACAAGGCGGACAACTTGACGGAAGCATGGATAGAGCTGCTGCTGGAGCGCGCGTACGGGGCGGCGCAGAGGCAGAAGCGCATCAAGGTGCTCGTGAATCCCTTTGGCGGGCCCGGCCACGCCGTGAAGCTGTACCACAAGCACATTGCGCCCATCTTCGGCGCCGCGAGATGTGAGCTGGACATGGAGAAGACGCAGTACAACGGGCACGGGGTGGAGATTGGCCAGACCCTGGACATCGACAAGTACGACGCAATAGCCTGCTGCTCGGGCGACGGCATACCGCATGAAGTCTGGAACGGACTGAGCAAGAGGGAGGACGCCGCGCGCGCGCTGAACAAGATGGCCATTGTACAGCTCCCCTGCGGCTCCGGCAACGCCATGAGTCTGAACCTGAACGGGACCGACAGTCCCAGTCTAGCCGCCCTCGCCATCGTCAAAGGCCTTCGCACGCCCCTCGACCTCGTCTCCGTCACCCAGGGCGACCGCCGCACCCTCTCGTTCCTCTCGCAAAACTACGGCATCGTCGCCGACTGCGATCTCGGCACCGAGCACCTGCGTTGGATGGGCAACCATCGCTTCACGTTTGGCTATCTCCAGCGCGTGCTCAAGGGCGCCGCCTACCCCGCCGACATTGCCGTCAAAGTGGAGCACAGCACCAAGGCCGCTGTCCGGGACGTCTACCGCGCCGAGTGCGCCAATCCTCCGCCTACCCATGACGACCGCGCCGTCCCGCCCGCAGGTACCGGTCTCCCGCCCCTCAGATACGGCACAGTCAACGACCCGCTCCCGGACTCCTGGCAACTAATCCCACATCCCAAAATGAGCACTTTTTACGCCGGAAACCTGGCCTACATGTCCCCAGACCTGAATCTCTTTCCCGCCTCTCTGCCGTCAGACGGCTGTATCGACCTGCTTCGCTTGCCCAGCGACACCAAGCGGTGGACTTCAATAAGTACATTCATCGCCGTTTCGGAGGACAGGTATTACGATCTGGGCCATGTGGATTATCAAAAGGTGACGGCGTATCGGATTATACCCAAGGGCGCTAAAGACGGGTACATCAGTATCGACGGGGAGAAGGTGCCATTTGAGCCATTTCAGGCCGAGGTGCACAGGGGGCTGGGTACGGTGTTGAGTAAGAGCGGGCATTTGTATGAAGCGAAGGGAGTGTGATGTTGGAAATATCGACACTGGCTCCACGGAGTGACTTGATCTTATGCCCTTTCGGCGTTGGCGTCGCGACTGGACTGTCTGTCTGGTTTGTTGTAGAAGCGTGTTAGATATTGTTGTATAGACCGTAATATCCCTGAATTGATAAGCATTGATTTTCGAAAGAATGGTCTTTGGATTGTGGTTAGAGGTAATGTATTTGCCCGTGTGATGTTCTAAAGTGGTAGGAAGAGGTTCTGTATTAGTAGTATATGTTTTGAAGGGGTTTAGTCGTATATACCCATAGAGATACAATGCCATTCCAAACATCTATATCCACGAAGCATACCGATAAAAGAATGAGGCGTGTGTTGTTCGTGTTGTAGGTAGACCGTATGTGGTAGTGACCAAATCCATATCCCCATCTCGCTTCAACCCACCAATAGCAATACAATACTCACTAACCCCTGCCTTCCAACCAACCACTCCACTCCACGCACCCACCAACCAAAAAGAATCCCTTAGTATTGTCCCACAATTACTCCGCACAGTTCACACTCCATCCAGGCCGCCACAACTCCCTCTCTGCCACTCTTCACAGCTATTTGTTAGGGTTATATATTTACTAATTCTCAAAACCTTCATCAAGTACAAAGATTACAAGTCTTTTACAAGCTACTTGGCGCAGTGGAAGCGCGCCGGGCTCATAACCCGGAGGACGCTGGATCGAAACCAGCAGTAGCTATTATTTTGCTTTATTTTTTGCCTTTTTTTTTGGCTTTGGGGGGACGTGCGACGGTACTTTGTTCCTTCATTCGACAGGAACAGCTTGATTTTTTATTTGCTTAGCAAGGTCGATACGTATAAATATAGCAATACAGTCTCAATCTATTTACGTATGAAAGAGTACTAGATAACGATAGTTTCGGAAATATGCAATACGCCACCCAATGCAACGCCCAGTCCCGCTCAAAAGACGCAAGCAAACATCCGATCCCATCCGTAAAGCCAAAGGAAAGAAAAGGTTCCAAACGATGCAGTCTCTGAACGCTCCATCGTCCCTGAGCCTAGAAAAGAAGATACAAATTAGAAATCCTTCGCCTACATCTCCGTTCTTTCTAGTCAAATCTACAAGGGTGGTTGACAACAGAATCTAAACCGCAACCCCCCTCTTCTTCCAGCCTCCCGGACCCCTCCACGCCCACGCCCACAATCCCATGGCCATCCAAACACTAACCGCCATGGCCCAAAACGTTGGCGCATAGCAGCTCTTGCCGTGACACAAGACATCCTGCGGATCGCGCTCGATGCCAGACTCGCCATTACTGGCACCCTTCTGGTACACCGTGGCATAGACGGCGCCCCAGATGGTGGCACCGGCCGCCGGCGTCATGGCAAGAATGCCCCAATTCGTGCCAAAGTTCTCCACGCCCCAGACCACAGAGACTACGATCGGGGTCAGCGAGAACACGGCACCGTAGCCAGCGCCGATGAGCGCGGACACGACGGCGAAGCGCGAGTCGTGGTTCTGCACCCAGCCGGATGCGAGCAGGAGCTGGCCGAGCGAGAGGATAAAGGCAAAGGCCAGGAGGAAGGTGATGCGGGAGACGGAGAAGCGGCGGGGCATGGGTGGTAAGGAGGAGAGCGAGTTCTCGACCGAGTCGGGGCCGCGGCGGTGTTGGTGGATGGGTGACACTGGGGCGAGAATGTCGGAGAGAGTGCCGGTGAGGAGACGGGCGATTGTGGAGGTGATGGCTACGATGGAGACGTGTGTAGCCGGCGATGTTGTAGCTGCGACGTCAGGAGGTGAGAGCGTGCCGATGATGGTGCCGAGATTGTTGATAAAAGCCTCGCCAGGGCCGGTGACGAGGAAGAAGCCAGCGGCCAGCCACCACATTGTAGGATCGAGCATATAGCGCCGCGTTTCCTCATTCAACAGCCACGTCTTCTTGCGTGCCTCCTCTTCCGCGTGCGCTTTCAGACGCTCGGCTTCGGATTGCAAAAAGTCGTAGGTCGAGTCGGAGAGATCGTGGGTCTCCATGGTGCCGTAGCCGTGGTTGCTGGCGGCCTGGGTGAAGAACTCGTCTTGGGCGAGGAGCCCTGAGCGTTCCAGCTCATCGACCGCGTCGTCGATCATCTCTTCCTCGTCCATGATTTGGAGCGTGAAGAAGCCGATCAGGCCGACGCAGAGCAGCAGGATGCCGAGGAAGAGGAAAAAGCGGAAGACATTTACGTCTCCCCGGCTTCCGTCTGGCTTCTTTTCGCAGAGGAGCCTGCTGCCGACCTGGCTCTGCCACATGCCACTCAGTCCAAAGGCAGCGATGGGCACCGCCAACGCAATGCCCTTTGCATTCCCGCGTCCAAAGTTCTTCGCGCACGTGGTGACGGCAGAGAGATACATGCAGCTCGTGCCCATGCCCACGGCCACGAATGCCAGCACCATGACCCCAAACGGCCATCCAGTCCCCCCGGCCGACGGCGGAGGACCGCTCTGGTACGCAAAAGCCGCCAGCAGATAGCCCGAGCCGAAGAAGACGGCCGACAGCGCAGACGGCGCACCCGGGCCCAGCCGGTCGCAAAGATAGCCAAAGGCAGGCACGGGCAGGTACATGCCCAGCTCGGCCGTGATGCTCACGATGTTGACCTGGAACTGCGTGTAGTGCAGGCGCGACTGGAACAGGGGGCCGTATAGCGAGTATGCCGTGATGCTCCCGGCGCAGAGGCAGTTGACGATGGCCCAGATGAAGCTCAGCCATCGCACGGCTTCGCGCTGCAGACGCTCGCGATCGCGTTCCATGATGCCCTCGGCGACCTGGTCGAAGAAGCTACTATCCTGGCTCTGGCGGTTCGAGATGGAGTTGGGGACGAGGAGCGGACGGCGCAGGGAGGGTTCGTCGGGGTAGTCGAGCTTGTCGATGCCGCCATGGAGGAGTCCGCTGTTGCGCTTGGAGTGAGGCGGCGACATGGCGTACCTGCAGCCGAGTTACGTTTCGGGACGTGTGACCAGTGACCACTGACAGAGCCGTGTGAGCTACCACGTCATGTTGCGGCCGGGCTGTCTGACAGGGAGGGTGTTCGGGTGTTCGGCGGTGGACGTAGGAGGAGGAGAGTGACAGAGGTACTCGACGGAGTACCTCCTATGTCGGCCTCGAAGGCGGAGGCGGTCAAGCGGTCCGGCTGCGAGTGGTGTTGTCGCGTCCGAACAATGCAGGCCATGACGCTGCACGCTGTGATTGGCCCGACTCCGCGTTGCGCGAAACCTATTGAGAGAAAATATCAAGCACGCAAACATCCCCGACCGCCAACCCGCTCCGCCCACGCTTCACCATGGCGCCGTCGCAGTCCGCCCACGTGAACCTGTCCCCGGCCGAGCTGTCCTTCCTGCGCTCGACGCTCTCGCAGACGCCGCCGATCCGCCTCGACCACACCAAAGGCCCCAAGGACTTCCGGTCCATGGTCGCCGAGTATGACGTACTGCCCAGCACGAATGGAAGCGCGCGCATTGCGCTGGAGGACGGGACGGAAGCCCTCGTCGGTGTGAAGGCGGAGGTCGAGAAGTCCCAATTGCGGCCTGGAGCTGGTGCTGGTGCTGGTGCTGAAGAGGGGAAGATGCTGTCGGTAGCCACGGGCGAGGTGGAGATGCGCGACGGCGAAGAGGACGGGAGCAGGGGCAAGGGACGGAACTCGTGGATAGATATGAGCGTGGAGATCCCCGGCTTCCGCGACGACGATGCGCTGCCGGTTTTTCTGGCCTCGATGCTCACTGAGAGCTTGCTCGCGAGTGGGGAGCTCAAGGACAGGCTGTATATCAACAGCCGATTTCATTGGAAGTTGGGCATTGACGTGAGTGCTTTTTTTCCTTTCAAGAACACCATACTAATATGCTGCTAGATCCTGCTACTCTCCCCGCCCCTCTCGTACCCACTTGCCCTGCTATCCATGACCACCCACCTCGCCCTCCTAACTGCACACCTCCCCGCCCTCAAATCCGAAAAAGACGAGGATCCCCTCTTTGACGACGACTGGGACGCCGCAGTACCCCTCTACCCCAAGTCCAGCGGAAACAGCACATCACCAGCCGACAAGCCGCCCGTAATAATCCTCGCCATGGCTGTAGGTCCAAACATCATCTTCGACCCGTGCAAGGAGGAGCTCGCAGTCGCAGACGCCATCCTCGCAATAGCCTGCGCAAACTCCACTTCCTCCTCCACCGGCGCCCGCATAGTCTCGATACGGACCATTGATCCCCCGTCGCATCTCACTCCGCCCGCTGTGCCGAACGCGATGAACTCGGCTACAGGAGGAACGGCGCCAGCATCGACAGCAGACGCCCTGACGCAGCGCGAGCTACTCGCAACTTCCGGGGTCTGGACGCCGCCGCGGGGAGGCATGAAGAGGAGTCTCATTTCGCAAATCACTAAAATGGTTGTCGGAAAGGGAGGCGTGGCGGAAGAAGTCATTTCTGCGCTGCAGGCGATCGAGGTAGGATGAAGAAAAGGGCATGTCTGAAAGATACACTTGATATATGGCCTGCCGGGCTTCTGCCGCATGTTGCAGAACAGGATCTTAGGCCAGGACCATCTACGCTATAATGCGGGAGGAAGGCAGATACGCTCATGAAGGTCACGAATATGTATGATTACACGACCGCTCCATCCATGACTTGCCTGCTCCATGAACTGGTGCCGAGTTCGAAAGCGTAGTCCAGATAGATAGATACTCACCAACTATTCTATCATCCTCGCATTTTAGACTACCCCATGCGTTCCTCGTCTGTTAATTGATAGGACGAACGCGATTTAGGCTGTACTACGATGATAGGCGAAAGTCGGGCAAAAGCGAGTAGGAAAGCGCGTGGATGTGTAAGGAAAGAGCGTTTATGACGTGGATGTGTAAGAAGAAAGAGCGGACAGGTACAGTGGAGAGTGAAGTTGCCAAAGCACGGGAAGTATACGGTAAATACAAACACAGTCGTAATTCGAAGGAATACTACTTCTCACAGATTCAGACCGACGAATACACCCCATCCAAGACGTGACGCCATGCATTATCTACCAAAAGAGTGTAACAATCCCAAACCAAGGGAAAAAAGGACCTTCTCGCCAAAGAAGATCTGGGTATCAAAATCGTACAAAGCGAACGTATGCAAGCGCCACCTACGCCTCCATAACCACACACTCTAATCCTACCTACTTCCTCGCTACTCTCACACTCCCTCGGTAGGTTGCACCGGCCTACCCATCGCCGCCTCAATAGCCTCAAAGCTCTCCCTCGGACTCAAGTCCCTCTCCCGACCCGCAGGATCCGCCCCGCCACTTTCCTTCTGCCTCAACTCCCAACTCCCCACCCTCTCATGGGCGACACGGCCACTGTCTTTCTGGCCGAAACTCACGATGCCCGCCCCGGCAGGCGCGGCGGCGTTCTTTGCGAGACTGAGATCGGGATCCGATGCGAGTTTCGCCGAGCCCTTGAAGCCGCCGAGTGTGGAGTGCTCGTTGCGGTGGAAACGGAGACCGCCGAGCAGCATGGCGATTGCGAAGAGTATGCCGGCGACGGCAAGTGTGACCATGGCGCCGACAACACCGGCTACGGCTGGGGAAAGCTTGTACTTTTTGCTATCCTGGGCATCGAGGAGCAAAAGTGTCGAGGAATCGCCGTCGAAGCCCCTGCAAAAGAGACTGGGCGAGTTGCACGCCTTGCACCAATCAGACGCTTGGTTCATCATGATCCTCTGCATCATGTCCTCGAAGCTTTTCCACTTCATCATGCCCTGACTGTTGCCCTGGTTGAACATACTGTACATGCGGATCTGGCCCGTGCCATTCACGGCCCCGTTCGCACCTTTGAATGCGTCGGTGCCGTTGTGGAAGTAGAAGGATACGTAGAGATTGTCGAGGTTGTCGGGGAACGAGGTGTTTTTCTGAAGCGTATACAGTTCGATAGACATGGCGGATGCATACGGTGGGATGCTTTTAAAGTACGTGTTCAGTTGATGCACCATGGCAATGTTGAAGAAAGAGGTCAGGGGTTCAAAGTCACCAAACAAAAGGGAGAGAGGATACGCGTCGACGGTCGAGGAAGCGTTCTGGTTTTTAGTGATGAGCTTTTGGAGTTGACCGAGGAGGAGCGCAGAGAGCGTGCGTCCGGCCATGGCTTGGTAGTCGGTATCGGTCGAGGACGTCGTGGTGTTGGCGTATTTATAGTAAGCCATTTCATCGGCCAGGAAACGCGTGCGGTTGTAGAGATCCTGGGTATCGTTCTCGAGAGCATCGTGTACGGATTTGTTGTGCGTGTATGCATAGGAGAGATGGTCGTAGATCTGGATGGCGTAGCGGTAGTCACTGTAGTAGAGAGTTGGTGAAGTTCATACTCGGCTCGCGAAAGTACTCACATCTCCGAATTCGCAACGTCGTCCCCAAACCATCCCGCATTCAAGGCTTTGTAGACTCCCTTCTCCGTCGTCCTCGTCTCCACATACTCTTGGGTGATCTCATACATGAGTCCGGCCTGCTCCGCGGCTGGACAACTATCCTCTCCGGCCAGATAAATGCTCTGCGGGTCCAATTCACCAAGCACTTGTATATGCGGATACTGATACCCATCCATCGGGTAGTCGACATTCGTCCCATCTGCAAGACCGTACGTAGCGTCTAAAAATGGAAAGTCTTGGGTAATATTCATTTTCGAGGGCGGATAGAGTCCCTGCATAAACGCCTGTGCGGAAGAAACGAGGTACGGCTTGTCGAGCGTCTGGATCAAGACTTGGTCATTCTTGATAACGTTGGGGGACATGCCGATGATGTTTTGGACGCCAAGGCCTCGAGGTGAGCCGACGGTGGTAATGTATCGTCGTCTGAAGTTGGATCCGAGTTCGTGCATTTGTTGCGCGCCGACCGAAGTCAACACTTGAGCGCCCGGTTTCGAGATGGACGTTGGAGTGCGCTCGCCAGAGCGGACGAAGACAACAGATCCAAAATTATTGTAGTAGTCATTCTCATTCTGGGCATTGACAAGCCAGGCCGCAGCCAGCAGTGCGAGGGAGCGCGCAAGCATGGTGTCGGTCGTGGAACGTAGCTCTTCCAACGCACTTCAGTGAGAAAGAATGACGGAGCAGAGCCAGGAACGCAGCCTGGACGTACTAGGTACTTATTGTCTTTCTGCTGGCTAGCGGCTCTATCGCATGCAGCACATCGTATCTGCACTCGCCAACTAGGCGCTTCTTTGTTGGCGTGGTAAGCCATGACAACGGCGCCAGGCTGAAAGGCGTGGGTATGATGCCATGGGAGAGAACGAGCGGCTGCAGGACCGAGGCGCCAGACCTCTAGATGCATCCGTATCTGGGGGCTAACATGCGGAGGTTGCGTTCGTGGTACCGTTGGCTGTATTGCGATGAATTGATCTCTCGGAACAGAAGCATACAGCCCCTGTCCGTTCCTACCATTACTTTCTCACTTCGGCATCTGGGGTCACACAACTTCAGCTCACATCTTAGATGGCTAAACAGCGTACCTGACCGCTACCTCGTATGCCCCGAAAAGCTCACAAGCTCCCAGCTGCAAGCTTACGGCGGGGTAGCTGCAAGCCACAATAGAACTGTCCAAAGGGCGTGTTTTAATTCGCCCTTTCATGCATGTAAGCTCTTAATTTTCAGCCTTGGCTACAAACACACCATGATGTCGTGCTGACCGTAGGTTTGACAAAGACACTTTACGTTCCGGACACATCCGCCTGGAGGTACACAGGCCCAGCCCAAAGCATTGAGACGTATTGGCTCTGGACTGTGTGGAAAAGATGGCTGGTGTCGTGAAAGACGGGAGGATCCTTTATTGTTCAGGCGCTTGCCTATCCCATCGTTATCAACGCCATACCCGATCAGGTTAGCATAGTCGGTATACCCAAGTAGTACATATGTATTGCTTCCCGGTATCCCATCCCGTTTCAATAATAGAGCATCGTGATACCTGTCTGTCATTCTATAAGGCCTAGCGGATGAATTCCCTGCGTCCGTTCCTGCGTCAATGTTACCTCGAGTCCTTGTTTATCATGCCTTTCCATCTATAGCCGATATGAAGTCTCTACCAGGTGCCGTGAACCCGCTACACCAAATACACAACCACAACACATCCCACTAACCAAGTCTAGGTGTAGAATTAAATCCTCGAGTCTAAGCAGCCTATTACAAAAGGTTCAGTACATCTAGACCGTTCTCCCAGACATGTCTGAAATAGACGCCCTTACGTCCTTTAGGGTAGCATCACTGCTCTTCCGCAGTGCCCATCTCTGCAATCTAATTCGCCCGTACCCGAATCACCCCAAGCTGTAACCATGCAGTTGACCACCGTGGTATTGCCAAAGGAACTGAACCTAAAGAGCAGACTCGCCAATAATACTGACCAGTACAAGCTTCTTGTTTTCTAGCTCCGATTCATCGTAAAGGTATATCCACAAGTACTACATCTCCCACACGGTTATTATTCATAGAAGAGACGTCAATCAACCACGAACAAACAATGGTACGGGTCGGGTTCCCGTCTCGGCCCCACCCACACCTCACCTCACCTCATCTCATCTCACCTCATAAATGGCAACTTACCGTCATCACCACGTATCGCAACATGTTAAGAAGAGTGACCACTCAATTATTAAATCTTCATACCTATCATGCCGGAGCGAATGGGTTGCATCGAACGTAAACAGAAGTCGGGCTCAAGCTTGCATCGACCTCTCACCCCAAGTAAAAAGCTAACGACAGTCGCTTTCGCCCCGTCAACTCAAATCGAGAACTCTACGCGCCTGATGCAATTCTAAAGCTGAAAACGCCCTTTTCGGCTTCGCCCAAGTGATATATCCTTTCCTTTTACCTTTCCTTTCCGTCGCATAACTTACAAGGTGACCTCGACACGTCCCTCGGCTCCCGGCGCGCCTCCCTGGGCAAGGGAGGGGAGGAGGTAGGTGATGTCGTCCCAAGGATGTCTGTACAGGCCGGTCCTCAACCTCTTCTGGTCGAGGAAATGGGCAATCAGACCAATGCTTCGGCCGAGCACGAACAGACCGTTGAGGACACCCATGCGGAGGTAGTCTTCGGCCTCCTCGTTGGAGAAGGCACCGCAGTTGCGGAGCAGGTCAACAAAGCAGACAGCAATGCAGCCGTCGACGTTGAGGATGAGGTTGTCCTTCTTGGAAGTGGTGACCGACTCGACGGCAAGGGCGTAGTCGAGCAGCTTGGTGCTGGGGAAGTTCTTCTTGACGTACTCCTTGACGAGCTCGACACGAAGATCAGGGTTGTTTCGGGACTTGATCCTGTGGCCGATACCGGGGACTAGGCGCGGTTAGCGGATCCCCTGAAAAAGTTTCGAAAAAAAAAACTTACTGAGCTTGTTCTCTTTCCTCATAGTGTCGACGAAATCACGGGGACTGAGACCCTTGTCGAACGCACGGGTGAACTCATCAGCGGCGCCGTCGAGGGCTCCACCGAAGCGCGAACCAATGGTCAAAAGACCAGACACCAAAGCGCTGATGAGGTCCTTGCCAGCACGGGTGGTGATGATGGTGTTCATGGCACCGGACACGGCGGGACCGTGATCGGCAGTCAGCATGAGAACCATCTCAAGGAAACGGCTGGCGTAGTCGGGCAGACGGCGGCGGAACCACAGCAGAGACATGACACCGCCGATACCAATGTTCTCCTTGAAAACATCGGAAATGGGCATGCCAGCGTACAGGAGCTCCTGGCCACGGTCGTCGGAAATGGTGGAGATGAAGGCAGCGGGCTTTCGGACGAGACCGAGCTCCTGGGCCCATGAGTAGTCAATGGGGATCTTGGGAACAGCGGGCTCAGGCTTGGGCTTGATGGTTCCGTCCTTGACAAGCTTCTGGTAAACCTCGGCAAGGGTGCCGGGCATGTCCTCAAAGGTCTCCGGCACGTGAATGCCAGCTTCCCTCATGGTCTTGTTCTTGGTGGCTGCCGTCTCGAGCTGCGAGTTGGCGAAGGAACCAGCGTGGCCGAACTGTACCTCGGTCTTGAGCAGGCCGGCAACGGTACCAATGGCCCACGCGACGATGGGCTTGGTGATCTGGCCAGACTTGACAGCCTCAATGACGCGGTATTCCTCAACACCACCGACCTCACCGAGCAGCACGATGATCCTGCAGTCGGGGTCATCCTGGTAGCGGAGAGCGTGGTCAATGAAGGTGGTACCGGGGTACCTGTCACCGCCAATGGCGACACCCTCAAGCACACCGTCGGTCGTGTTCGCAATGATGTTGTTCAGCTCGTTGGACATGCCACCGGACTTGGAGACATAGCAGACGGAGCCGGGACGGTACAGCTTGGAGGCCACGATGTTGTCCATCATGCCACCAGTGTTGCCGATCTTGAAGGAGCCGGGCTTGATGCCACCGACGGTGGCCGGGCCAATGATGGTGATGCCCTTCTTCTGGGCGACATGGAGAATTTCTCGGGCACGCTGTCCACGGCGTCAGTGTCACGCTAGCGAAATGTCACGTCAGATCCACTTACGCGCTCTGGGACACCCTCGGCGATGATGGCAATGCTCTTGATCTGCGGGAACTCCATCAGCTCCATGGTGGAGCTGTACACGGAGCGAGACGAGGCGAAGTTGACGACGGTATCGACGTCGCTGTGCTTGGCAATGGCCTTTTCCACGTCCTGGTAGACGGGCAGCAGCGTCTCGCTGGTTCCCCAGTACCTGGTGCAATTAGCATTCCGCAGCGTTTTCAGAGACCAATGCTTGGCACGCACATCTTGCTGACGAACTGGCCGCCGAAGGTGTAGATGATGCCGGCCACGGAGGGCGACTTGCGCTTGCAGATGAAGTCAAAGTCGAGCATGCCCTGCACGGCGCGGGGCTGCAGACCGCTGTTCGCCGGTTAGACGTGCCATTGTTTACCCAAGGCTCGTGGGAGCTTACTAGACGAAGCATCGTGTCTTGGGGTGGAAGAGGGTGTGCGAGGCGGGCGGGCTCAGTGGCCGCGAGGGCGCGGCAAAGCGGCGGATGTTGTCGTTGGCGGAGAGCTTGCCGTCGCTCGACGTGGCCGCCTGCTGGGGCGAGTTCCCGTTGGGTACGGCGGAAGGCATTGTGGCCGAGAGGTGACGGGAATTGGGCGGTCAATGGAGTCTTGAGGGGTTGAGAGAGTCAGTAGGGCAGTTCGTGGGGAGTGCTGGGGGCTGGAGGGCTGGAGGGCTGGAGCGTGGCCGCAGTCTGACGTGAGGGACGACGCAGAGCAGCGGGATGAAAAAAGGCCGACAGCACAGGCAATGGCGGGACACAAGAGCGGGAGCAGACAAAGGCAGGTGCGAGCGGGCGACTGACCTTATTGAGCGATTGCCAGTGGAGGCAGAAGGGGTGGGCGGCGGTGTTATCGGAGGGGGTGGGGTGGTGAGAAGAAAGACGTCGTCGACACTTTTCCGAAGTTTTGGGCCTCCTGGGTGGTGTTGAGGGTCCCTGCTCGTCTGCTGGGTTGTTGGGGAAAGCGCCGGGCGACGCTAGGCCAGCAAGCTCGGAAGCGGTGAACGGGGAGCCGGTAAGAGCCGGTATCGCCAACACACGAGCTCGCAGCGCGCTGCCAACGGCGTCGGCTGTCTCGCGTCTTCGCAGCAAGCTGGTGCAGAGGCTGTCTCGCGGCGTCGGGCAGTGGCTGGCCGTGCCATTGAACGCGCGTAGGCCGCTCGAGGGTGCAAATGCGGGCGTGCTCGGGTGCGTGGGCTGTCAAGATGCTCACGGCGAGCAACAGCGGCCCTGGCGTCTTTGGCGGCTTTGGCGAACCGTGGTTGGCTGTGGTTGGTTGCCGCTGCCCCACCCGCCGCTTCCTGCATTGGCCTCCCCAACCCAAAAGTCGTCCTGGGCTCAACAGCGAAAAAACATAGACCGCCGTTCGCCAGGCCCTCGCTCCAAGCTGTCTTATCCCTCAGCCGTCTGCCATCCCGGAGCTCCTTCTTGATTTCCCGATAACACCACCCTCAACCGCATCAAGGTATGTCCCAACCAATTCGCTATCCCTTGGAGTCTTCGTGCTGTTTTTCTGCCCGCACCCTATCTCCACCCATGAGTCCGACCCTGTGCCGGCGCTTTCATTAAAACCCACGCCTCGATTGTTCCGGAACGCCTTCGGAATCCCGTTCTGCGAATTTTGCGAGTCCCTCCTGCTCTTGCTGCCCATCCTGCTCTTGCTGCCCATCCTCCTCTTCTGCGAGCAGCGCTCACCACTCTAGCCCAGCACACGTACCGCCTCTCACCATGTCTGCCAAATCCATCTTCGAGGCCGACGGCAAGGCCATCCTCAACTACCACCTCACCCGCGCCCCCGTCATCAAGCCCACGCCCCTGCCTGCGTCGGCGACACACAACCCGCCGCCCAAGCTCGCGTCGCTGCACTTCCCCGCCGGTGCGGACGTCAACGGCATACTCGACCAGGCCGAGGCCACCTACCCGTGGTTGCTGGCTGCCGATGCCAAGTTCGTTGCGAAGCCAGATCAATTGATCAAGCGACGAGGCAAGAGCGGTCTGCTGGCCCTGAACAAGCCGTGGTCCGAGGCGCGCACGTGGATCGAGGCGAGGGCCGGCAAGCCGCAGAAGGTTGAGACCGTCGACGGCGTGCTGAGGCAGTTCCTGGTCGAGCCCTTCGTCCCCCACCCCCAGAACACAGAGTACTACATCAACATCAACTCGGTGCGAGAGGTACGTTGCTTTCCGTTTCATTCGTCGTCGCCATGTTCTGTTATCCGTTCGCCGTCATGGTGGAGGGGCAGCCGAACAGTCCTGTATGAAGTCGGGAGAGGAGGCCGCAATTTCGTTGCGGACAGCCCGACGCGAAACGGGAGTGCGGCCATTTTGTTCAAGGCCGGCCGGGCGAAGGGAAACTATCTCGGCCCACTTCTGCAGTGCACACGCCTCTCCTAACGCGATCTGACAGCCGCTTTCACATGTGAAAGCGGCTGCATCGTGATTTTGTCGCACTGTGGCCGGCACGTTCCAAGTTCTGTCGCTTTCGTGTTGCGGCTCTTCGGATGGCGCACGGCTACCGCACTGTGGCCCAATCATCTCTGGTGTTGACGGCTAACTTTCCGCTTTAGGGCGATTGGATCCTCTTCACCCACGAGGGTGGTGTAGATGTCGGTGATGTCGACGAGAAGGCTGAGAAGCTCCTCGTTCCCGTCGACCTCAAGGAGTATCCCTCCAACGAGACCATCGCCGAGTCTCTCCTCGGCAAGGTCCCCCAGGGCGTGCACAATGTTCTTGTCGACTTCATCTCCAGGTTATATGCCGTCTACGTTGACTGCCAGTTCACGTGAGTGTGCACTCCACTCCACCCGCTTCACTTTCTGACCGTCGCAGCTACCTCGAGATCAACCCTCTTGTCGTCATCCCCAACGAAGATGCCACCTCTGCTGAGGTGCACTTCCTCGATCTTGCTGCCAAGCTTGATCAGACGGCCGAGTTCGAGTGTGGCGCCAAGTGGGCTATTGCTCGCAGCGCAAATGCTCTCGGCATCGCGGCTGGCCCTACTGCTGGCAAGACGACTGTTGACATCGGTCCCCCGATGGAGTTCCCCGCTCCTTTCGGTCGTGAGATGAGCAAGGAGGAAGCCTACATCGCCGAGATGGATGCGAAGACGGGTGCGTCCCTCAAGCTTACCATCCTCAACTCCGAGGGCCGTGTCTGGACTCTCGTCGCCGGTGGTGGTGCTTCGGTCGTCTACGCCGACGCCATCGCCTCCGCTGGCTTCGCCGGTGAGCTCGCCAACTACGGTGAGTACTCTGGTGCTCCCACCGAGACGCAGACCTTCCACTACGCCCGCACCGTCCTCGACCTCATGCTCCGTGCCCCCCAGCACGCCGAGGGCAAGGTTCTGTTCATCGGTGGAGGTATTGCCAACTTCACCAACGTCGCTTCCACCTTCAAGGGTGTCATCCGCGCTCTGAGGGAAGTCGCACCTCTTTTGATCGAGCACAACGTCCAGATCTGGATCCGTCGTGCCGGTCCCAACTACCAGGAGGGCCTCAAGAACATCAAGAGCGTCGGCCAGGAGCTCGGTCTCAACATGCACGTCTACGGTCCCGAGATGCACGTCTCTGGCATCGTGCCTTTGGCGCTCATCCCGGGCAAGACGTCGGATGTGCAGGAGTTCTCTGGTTAAGCGTTGTATGATAGGTTGGGTCGGTATTCCTTAAGGCGTGGACGAATGGACGAGACGCTTCTGGGTCATGGTTAGACAAATAGTCGAGGCTGGTTGGAGCATTTGATTGCGTGCCGAAATGATGGTTTGCTGGCGCATACAGTCCCTCGTCTTTGACGTTTTGCCCGCTTTGGGCATCATCCGAGAGGCGCTAGAATTACAGTTTTAATAATCCGTAAGACTTAATTGCTACTTCGACGTGAGGTTGAGGATTTTTCTAGTGCAAAATGGAAGCGGTTAGCGGCCTCGATCTAGAAAGAGCACTCGAGCACTCCTGCCTTGAGTGACGCCTTCTAGAACACCAGCACGTGCTCCGGAATTCATCTCCACTGGTACTCTCGGACGCTTTTCGTACAGCTTACCGGTGGTTCCGGATGAGTTTGCTGAGTAAGATGAAGTGCGGCATTGTGCTCTACGGTAGCCGGTACAAAGATATGTTTAGCGTCGATCGCATTATAGCTTCACGTCATCGATCCGAAGATACAAGCCCTGACATGGCGAAATACCCTATGACTCTGTCCAAAAGGGGTCTGGAACGTTGTTTGCGGACACTCCCGCGTGAATGTAGGTACCGATACGCATTTGTCAGTGTCTGGAGGCTTCTGGTGGATAGGGATAGTATGGGTGGATGTATGATGTCAGTGGGTTAGGGGGGGGAAATTGAGCGTCTTGAAAGAAGCGATTTAAGTATCGTGGGCAAGTCTTTTGGTTTCGATATTAAGAGTATAATATTATTTCGACGTCTTCACCCCACCCCACCCTTTTTCCCATTCGAAGACGATTTCGCTCTCGATCAGTATCAGTATCAGTATGGTCAACGACCTCATCCGCGACTCTGCGTTCGGACAAATCGTGCGTCTAGCCAGTCGTGGGCGAATCTTTCCGTATGCCGAGGAACTGGACTCTTCACTGTGGAAGAAATTCGTCAATGAGGAGAAGTCGGGGCATATTGCGCATCACGGTGATACGAACGCGGCTGAAAATGGTTCAGAAGAAGAAGAAGAAGAGTTGAGCGCCGCGCAGGGAGTGAGGGCGAGAGAGACGGGTCAGAGGTATAGTGGGTTTTCGGTGGCGTCGTCGCGGACGCGGGTTGCTGGGCCGGGGGAGATGGAGATGGAGGGGAGGGAGGTTAATGAGGTTAGTGGGGTGAAGGTCGATCCGGAGAAGGGGAAGGATAGGTTTGTTATTGATTGGTATGGGGATGATGATCCTGAGGTTAGTCACATTAACACCTGTTTGTATGATATTATACTGATCGATACACTCTAGAATCCGCGGAATTGGTCTCGCATGAAACGGTTCTTCGTCACTTTTGAAATCGTCTTCCTTACCTTTAGCGTCTACATTGGCTCTGCTATCTACACCGCAGGCATCACTAGTGTGGAAGAAACGTTCCACGTCAGCCAGGTCCCTGCAACACTTGGTCTAACACTCTATGTCGCTGGGTACGGTCTCGGACCCATGGTATTCGCCCCGATGAGTGAGATCCCATACATCGGACGGAACCCCATCTACATAACCACACTGTGTAAGTTCCTTTCCCAGCACCACCCATTCTCCCCTCGCTTCCAAGATAATCCCTAACCAGCAAAAACAGTCGTATTCGTACTCTTCCAGATCCCCACCGCCCTAGCCTCCAACTTCGGCATGCTCCTCGCCTTCCGCTTCCTAACGGGCCTCTTCGGCTCCCCGGCATTGGCAACCGGCGGCGCCACCATCGCAGACATGTATCGCCCCAAGAAGCAAGCGTACGGCCTCGCCATATGGGGCATCGGCGCCATCTGCGGCCCCGTCCTCGGACCCTTGGTTGGCGGCTTCGCGGTCCAGGCCGAGGGCTGGACATGGGCGATTTGGGAACTCATGTGGTTGAGCGGGTTCTGTTGGGTTTTCCTGGTCTTTCTCTTGCCGGAGACGAGTAGCACGAATATCTTGTATCGGCGGACGAAGAGGATCAGGAAGATCACGGGAGATGCGAGGTTTACTTGTGAGCCGGAGTTGATGGCTGAGCAGATGACGGGGAAAGATGTGGGTTCTATTTCCCTCTCCTGAGTCTCACGGTATGCTAACTGTTGCTGATAGATTGCACTCATGACCCTCATCCGGCCCATAACCCTAAACTTCACCGAACCCGTGGTATTCCTGCTTAACCTCTACATCGCGCTCATCTACGGCCTTTTATACATCTGGTTCGAGTCCTTCCCCATCGTCTTCATCGAAACGTACCATTTCAACCTCGGAGAAGAAGGTCTTGCGTTCCTAGGTCTGCTCGTCGGCGCACTAGTCACCCTCGTCGTGCTCTTCTCCTGGTTACACTGGGTCCAGGAAAAACAGTACAATGAAAACGGCGACATTATCCCCGAGAAACGTCTGCAGCCCGCCATGGTCGGATCGTTCTTCATTCCGATATGTCTGTTTTGGTTCGGATGGTCGGCCCGTCCTTCGATTCACTGGATCATGCCTATCGTAGGCTCGGGATTCTTTTCTGTCGCTGCTTTCTTGCTGTTTAATTCCGTGTTACCGTATCTGTCCGATGCGTACCCGGACTATACGGCTAGTGTGTTCGCCGGTAATGACTTGTTTCGCAGCTCCTTCGGCGCCGGATTTCCGCTGTTTGCGAGTGCCATGTATACTAGGCTTGGGGTTGGGTGGGCGAGTAGTTTGTTGGCGTTTTTGGGGATTGCGTTTATTCCCATTCCGTTTGTGTTGTATCGGTATGGGGCGAAGTTGAGGGGGATGAGTAAGCTTGCGAAGAAGGATTTCTAGGTAGTTTATAGTCTAGCGGAGGGTGGTTGGAAACTGTCGTCTTTGGTTGTTGGGAAAGGTGGGTTGACGCCTTGAAAAGTGTTATGTGTGTTAGTTTGAGCGTTCTCGCAAATTCAATCTTGTTACTTATGCGATAGGTGTTGTGATTGTATCTATAGCGAATGTATAATTTCATGAGTGTCAGTAGTTGGCTAAATATGTGCATGAATTGGTACCACACTGTGGAGTACAGAATCTAAGTGAGTACGTGCATCCATCATCACATAACATTCCAGTACTCCGCAACCCAGCAATCCACCTCTTCGCCAACCCAATAATCTCTCGCCACCCCTGAATCGCTAGGCCTCGATAGGCGCAAACCTAGGAATATATTATCGAGTTGAATTATATTCTTGTAGGAAACGAGAGGTGAACTTGACAGAACAATGGCAGTGAGGAGAGGCCGCTGTGATAATTCAAAGCAGGCGCATTGTCCGAACAGATATACATAACGGCTAGAAAACTGCATGGGACGTTTTATCCTGATTTCCTGATCTTAAAGAGGTTTCTCCGACACAATATATTAGCAATACCACACTCCGCAAATACGTATCTGAACGTGAGATCGGCGTACATCTCAGCACCAGCACCGTACTCCGAATGACGTACGATGGATACTTAGAACCCCTTCCGACGGTCATTGTCACACACCACGATCTCGACCATGTTCTCAGGACTTGGAAAGCTGACGGAAACAACTTCTCACTGCCATATGGGATGATGCAACGTATAGTGATGGCGTGGACACAAAGGCGAGGAGTATCGTAGCTATCATCGGCAAAGCAGCGAACAGAATGGGATTGTGGCTGAAATTCAGGTACGCAAACTATAGTCATATGGATCAGGATGTTGCACGCTATGGACTAGAGAGGACGTGTCAAAGAAGTATGATTTTAATGGCATTTCCCAGAAGCTTGTGCCGGAGGCTTTAGGCTATGAATCGACAAAGCTCATCGCATATTGCATACACGACTAAACCACCTTATGGAATAATACTGAAATTCCCTCATGAAGCCCCGGCAATAGTTGTCCCAAGTCTGACAAGACTTTTGGAACGAGGAAAGCCACTCCCAATCAACCAATCTAGGCCTTTCTGTTGATAACAGCCGAGAGCCGCATCAGTTGGTCCAGCACAAGACGAGTACCGTCTCGGGGGGTCTCCGGGTTATTCATATTCAGACTGAATTTCTGAAGTCGTCGCAGGTCGGTCTCATCCTTGGGAGCGGTATCGAAGGAACTCAATCCATCATTCGGAAGGAATGTTGCAATGGCATCACCCCATTCGGCACCTCGGCCAACGACTAGTCGCTCTAGCTGTGCCAGATGAGTCGCCCACTCGCCATGGCGAAAGTTGATACCCCAGCATGGAACGGCCTGTCCTGGGTACCACATGCCGATAAGCTCAACTCTGTAGCATGTCTTCTGAATTCCAAAGGAGTACACTTTATCCAATCGGCCATTGAGAAGCGGCAAGCTGGACGAATTCTTCCACATCGCAAAGATTCCGTTGGATTGGAGTTGATAGTTTGGCTTAATTGTGACTCCGTCAGCGAACCCACGTAGGGCGGGCGATGCGAGTCGCTTGGGAATGGGTGACATGGATTCAATACTGAGCTGCCACGCTCGCGATCTAAACACGGTTATTGATATGGTTGAGAAGTAGCACAGTCAATGAACTTACTCGCCGAGCTCGAGCATCTTGATGTCGAGGTGTTCCTCTGGGCTAGAATGGCCGGGTTTGAGCTGAAAGAATCGTGGCTCCATCTTCTCATACATGCCTTCCTCATCGTCTGTCCAGTCAATCTGCACCACCATGAGACTAGGTGGGTCCTTTTTGTTGGCTTTATTGTCTTTAGGCTCATCTCGCAGGTCTGGCCTGCCGACGTTACGGGTGCGAACCGGTGGTTCAACCCAGCGAGGAGCGTTCGGGTCGCGGAAAATCCAAGTGCCACGGAACATGGGACGGACGTCATCCAGAGATGGGGGTGTGTAGCCGAAGAAACCGGCTGATTTCATAGGTTCTAGGAAGTCATCTGATGCAATGAGACGAGCCAGGAGGGCCTTTCCATTGCTGTCATTCATAAGCCTGTAGAAGTTAGGACATATAACAGAGCGAGAAGACAAGACTTGCCATTTTTTTGCTTCACACTCGAAGCTTGTGTTGACACCGGCCAAGAAGACATCCTTGGGATAGCTTTTGCCAATCAGAGAGACAGGCATCCGATTCGAAGTATGTAGCACAAAGGCGCCGAATCGGATGCTGAAGTCATAATATCCTTTCTGATACCGGATCGCTTCAAGACCGAGTTTCAATGCATGTTGAATCGCTGATGCTGTGGTGGAATGTAGACCATCTTTCCGGAAAGCGCCTGGTTCGTACATCATAGGCGAATGAATGAGACGAGGGGCGATTATGTGCTCTCGATTCGGCCACCATTTTTCGGCCTCTTCAAGGCAAACGTCTATACCCTCGCATTCATCCAGGATGATATTTATCGGTCTGGCACTGCTAGCGTTCTGGATCTGTATTTTCAGCATCAGTGACTGATAGTGTGCTGCCGCAGCATCGACGTTCTCCTCCTTGTAACCCTTAATCTCCACCGGCCAGTTTTTCTGCATAAGCGGAATGATGAACACTTCATGCTCGAAGCGCAGAGGGTCAAGACCTTCTAGCTTCGGGCCACCAAAGACATCTTTCGGGAGGGTTTTAGAGTCCTCTTCGCATAGCTCCTTCGGCCACTCCACGATGAGCGAGAATAGGTTTTCGTCATTTTCGTCCTCGGGCAGGCCTTTGAACATTTCTTTCCTCGCTGCCTCTTTCTCCCACACTTGCTCGTACCACCACTTGTTCACATCGTAGGCCGGCGTCTTTGCCCATGCCGTTGACTCTTTCGACTTGGTCTTCGCACTGAGAATCCACTTGTTGATCTCTACAGTCGCTTTCTCAAGGCCCGACCCTGTGCCAAACATCAAGAACCTGGTAATAGGTCCCTGACCATTGGCAGATCCCACGTCCCAGTTTGGCACTAGTTCAACGCCGTATTGCTTCAAGGTGTAAATGAGCCTCTCCCGCTCGGCAGAGGTAGTGTCGCGACGGTACTCCGGTGGTACGATGATGACCTGGCTTGGCTTTCGACCGGACTGAGCCGTCCGGGGCGGGAAGTTGTGGTTGTCCGACATGTCGTTGTGAGTGTCTGGGATGTACTTCAGGTGGACCAGTAAACTTCTCGAGTCGGACTTTGAAGACTCCAAGCCTTGCAGGGCCTAAAATGAGGGTCTACGAATTAGCAATATGATTGGGAGAAGCTATAGTGACGTCAATCGTTTTCAGTACGAAAGGAGCAACTCACTCTTTAAAACTCAGACACTCTTTTCTCGACTTCCACCGGCCGTCGCTCCTATGTAGAGCCAAGGGTCGAATAGAAGAAGCGGGAGGAAAGCCGCGATAGATGTAGGAGTCGAGAGGTTAGAACTGGGGTGAGAGTTATTCGGACACGAGCGTATGAGGTGACGTCGGTTCTGTAGTACCGGGTAGGTGAGACGTAGACGAAAGAGTATGAGGGGTAAGACGTCCTGTTATAGAGGGCGGGGCCAGAGACGGATGCCAGAGTGAGAGAGATAAGGCAGGTAGGGCCGTAAAGAGCGAGAGATTTAGGGACGTTGAAATATCTGGGGATAAATCTATCTAGAACACTCGCTAATTCTCTTACTGACTCTCTTACTCTTACTCAAATTTACGCGTCAGGTACACGGCTAAAACTCTCACTGCAGAGATAACTACACTTCCAAGGAAAATAAGAGTGGTTTTCTGTTGCCTTCACCCATCTATGCCCACATGGCAGCGGGTGCGTTTCTTCACTGCGGATGTCTGTTATGAAACATGGATACACGGAGATACATGTTTGTCACGTTTTCCAATACAGTAGTCGGTGGTGAGGTGCAAAGGATGGGTAGAATCAACAGCCAACGGTTCAGTGAATTCAACCGCACGTGACGCCGCGGAAGTCAACGCACGGACCCATCGAACTCCAATCGATTTTCCAGGAAACAAGAACCATCGAACCGCTCAGCCGTGCGCACCAAGCAGCGCAAAAAGCGACGTGAAGAGCTTCCATTGAGCCAATTGGTGATCCAATTCGAGGCTTTCTGTACCAAACGCCTTCCCATCGCCGCCTTCGAACATTGGCCCGTCGCCCAAGTCCCCGCATCATGGACACCGCATCCGCCGTAACCAAGAAGGTAATAGCCTTTGGCAGTAAACAAGTCTTCCTGTAAGCCTCGCCTTACATCTCGCCGCTTCTCCTCTGACACGGCTTCCAGACCCAAATTCACAATAGCGCTTGTGCGCACACCGAATCTCTCCCCATACCACGCACGCTTCCTCGTACCCCTCAACTTCTCCAAATATGACCTCCGCGACTACCTCTACCACGCGTACTCGATCAAAACGCACAACATCCGGTCCTTTGTGAAGCAGATGCCCGTGCGCGACACCATCCAGCTGCCGCGCCACTGGTTCCGTGAGCAGAGCAAAAAGTACATGACGGTGGAGATGGAGCAGCCGTTTGTGTGGCCCGAGGATCCCAAGTCTTGGGAGCCGTGGGGAAAGGACGAGAACGATGACAGGATCAAGGAGGCGATGAGGATGTATGGCAGCAGGACTATGAGCGATAAGCGGAAGGAGGCGGAGGGGATTCGGGAGCAGGCGAGGGCATTTTTGAGGGGGGATGTTGAGGGCGGGTGGGATTTGGAGGGGAAGACGAAAGCAAAGGGAGAGGGAGAGACAGAGGCAAAAAAAGAGTTTGTAGGGAAAGGAGACGGGAAAACGCTGTTGCAAAGGTGGGAGGAGAAGAGGACGCCGGTGATGCTTGGGCGGAGAGCGCTGCGTACCGAGTAAGAGTGTATTTGAATGTAAAATATGGAGCGAGGCAGTGTGGGTTGGCTCGCTGCATCGTGTAAATCATGTTACAATAACTGCATAGAATCAAGACCGAGTTCAAGAAAGGTGGACTACGTCCAGGTGTTCATTGATGTTTGACTCCGCCAACCGCATACTGCATATTGGGCATTCGACAAGCACTTTCTTACCTACGAAGAGGACATCGTCATCCCCCGAGGCTGCTCGTGACCGTTTCTGGCTCGCCGCATTGCTCTCGACAACAGTCTCCGTGTTTTGTCTCCCTCCCGACTTCAAGGAAGTTTCACCCTCCTTGCCAGTCTCGACGGGCTTTCCAGAGGCTCTACCCTCCGCACTAGCTTTCACCCAGCCGTCTAGCTTGTTCTTCTGCATGCCGGCCCTCTCCTTCTTACTCAAGGCCTCGCGCTGCTTCTTCGTCTTTTCTGGCTCACTGATCTTTGCATATGTCCCGCCGCACTCTTGCTGATGCCTCGCCCACCACGAATCGCTCTTCCCCGGCGCTCTGTTCATGCTCCTCTTCACGAGTCCAAAGTACGGTGAGCGGTCTTTGCACACGCCGTCACACTGCCAGACATGGGTCCGGTAGCTGTCCACCTCGTCGTGGAACGTGTGGTAGATTGTGATGTCGTAGTTTCCGTGGTCACTGATCGCGTCGGCGAGAATCTGGAAGCCGGCGCCGTGTCCGGTACCGTCGTCCCCCCGAGAATGGCGCCACGAGGTAGTGACGAAGAAGTAGGCGTGTATGGCCTCGTGTAGGAGCGTGTTGATGGTGTCGCTGCGGGGCCGGTACTGGAGGAGGGGCGTGCTCATTTTCAGACGGATGCGTGTGTATTTCCCGGTGGTCGGGTCTTTCGAGAGCTCGCATATCCCGGCGCAGCTGTTGCAGGTCAATCGACTGGATATCCGTGGGGTACAGCGGGGCTGGATGCGTGTGCATGCTGACTTACAGCGTCAGCCGGGGCGACCAGAGCAGCTCCACGCGCGGCAGTAGCAGTTTCCGGAAATACAGCACGTTGTAATGTCTGAAGAGCTCATGGATGTCGGCGAACGGCTCGTCATCTTGGAGGATGGTGTTGATGGCGTCCAGTGCCTGCTTCTGCTCGGCAGAGAGAGTGTCAAGGGCCGCGATGGCTTGGATGGCGGCGTCCTCGTCGGTGACGGGCATCGCGACAGTGCCGTCTTCTCGGCTTCATGGGCGGTGTGTGTTGTCTCGGGACTTGCAAGGCCAGTTCGGGATTCAAGGCTGCATGGGATAGTGAATATCGATGTGGTGGCAGGGATGGGCGGAAACGGCGTCTAGCGCCAGATTGATTACAGGAGGCTTGAACGACGGCTCCCACATTATCGCCGTCTCTCTACAGTCCTTCGCTCCCTTGCAGCCAGACAGCAAAAGTCTCTTTACTGTTTACTACTGGTCAACATCTTTTACGTCCACGCCCGCGTTACATAAGACGCCGAAGGCCCCAGAAGCGTGCAGAAGCCGACGCCTCGCGCTCGCCATCAACACTTGCGCCTCTATGACGCATACTGTCCCACCCGCATGCCCAGTACTGAGACCGCGTCAATTCACACAACGCTTCCCCTCACCACGATAGACGGCCGAATGCGCACGCCCGCGGGTGGACTTGACTGACATGGCGACTTCGGAAACCCCCTCGGCCGTGCATCTCGTGCGCACGTCGTCCCAGAGCTCGTCGGTCTCGAATGGCCGCAGAGCAGCGCGCGCGCGGCCGTCCAAGCGCAGCTCCAATGCCTCGTTGGGCCGCACGCCCTCGCCTGCCGCCGACGACAAGAGCCTCACCTCGTTTCCCTCGCTGTCGCCAACGCCGGATTCGTCGCCCGTGCAGTCGCGTGTCAACGGCTGGTTCCGCACTGCCGTGGGAGCTGGTCCGTCGGGAGAGAGCGTGGACAGTAGACCGATTCCCACGAGCGCGCCGGATACTGCCAGACCCATGGTATCGACAGACCAGCCCACGCCCGCCGCGGCGAGCTCGACAGTGAGAAAGGTCACCAAGTCGACGCAGGAGATTGTGGGAAGCTTGGTGGCCTCGATGCCCTCCACGAGAGCCCGCACCGCCCTATTCGACGATACTCCCGCCGAGCCCGCAAACATACCGGGAAGCCTGCACCACGCTAGCGACCAGCACATTGAGGAGATCATTGCGCAGTCGGGTGCTGTTGCGGCAGTGAAGCGGCTGGCTGGAGACCTGGCCCAGCGCGACGTGCAGATCACAGCATTGCGGAGGAGAGCGGAAGAGCGGGAGCGCATACTGCGGAAGATGCTGCAGGAATGCGAGGTGTCGAACATGGATATTGAAACCAGACTGCGCGACTTGGAGCGGAGTCGGGAAAGCGACGAAAATGGGAATGGTCTTAGGACGGCCAAGAAGAAGGCGAGCGAGAGCAATCTTGCGGGCCTGCACCCGGACGATCCCATGGACCAGAGGCTTGCGCGTGCTATGGAGGACGAGATTGCAGAACATCCGGATGCTTTGGGGATAGACACGGGGGTTCGGGAATCGGACGGCGCATCATTCACATCTACGCTGGACGTCCCGCCCGAGACTGGTCGCGGCAACTGGAAGAACTACCTCTGGAGCGGCACGAGTAGGAAAAGCAGCAGAGCGCCCTCGGTTGCGAGCTATATTGACAGGGATGCAGAGAGTATGTCAGCCCAGATGCGGCCGCGAGCCTCAAGCGGAGCGAAGACGTCCCGAAAGCCCATTCCCAACAACCTGTTTGTGCCGCCGGGAATGGACAAGGGAGCCATACCCACCCTGCGTCGACTGCAAGGTCAGGATCAGGATCATTCAGACTCGTCGTCTAGGAGATCTTCCGCGTCGATAATGAACTGGACGCTGAAGATGGTTGGAGGCAACCCGGCTGGTCGCAACCCGGACAAGGGTGGTACCGTCAGAGGCCGCAAAAACGTCAGTTCGGATGCGATCGACAGGACGTCATCCATCGACTCGACAAGAACCAGCAGCTCAGCAAGGTCTGCCTTGGCGAATGTGCAGAGACGCGGACGGGTACTCGGGCCTAATGGAACGCTCAAAAGTGTGACGACGGAAGCTCCAAAGAATATGTCTCTTAACCCTAGCCCAGCCCCTCCGGGTCGGGGTCTCAGTAACCTTGGTCCGGTGGAGATGGACAGGATTCTGCCGGAAGAGTCTCGGCCACCAACATTGGTCCAACAAAATAATCGATTCGCCACCGACCACGAATACCTGACGGATAGGTTTGGCTTTATATACGACCAGCGCCGGAAGAAGAGGCAGAGCGAGGCAGCTGCGGCGCTCTCTAAGCAAAAGCGCGGCAGCAACCTGGAGTCTCTAGGAGACGGTCGGAAAGTCTTGCACGCTTTGGGACTTGACGAGGAAGGTGATGAGAACGCTCTCCCAGCAACTGATGGAGAGGCAGCTTCAAGGGAGCCATCTCGACCTGGTAGTAGCAGTTCGGGGGAGCAACCTACAAGGATGACGGCGAAGACGTGGGCGGACTACCTCAAGCTTACCACCCACCCCACCGAGTTACTCTCTCACACACCCTCGGCTGCACCCATCACCGAAGTAGAGACTCCCGAAACCGAAAATATCGCTCCGGCTGTCAGTCAGGTCACGGTTGACAAGCGAGGGTCTCTTCCATCTTCGAGTGTCAACCCCGAGCCTTCGCCGTCTCGCATCGTTTCTGGCAATGCCGAGTTTTCGATTGCCACTCCATCTGGGCCCTCTTCGCCTCTCGCGCCTTTTATGCCTCCCCTGGCAGACCCCGTAAAGGCACTTCTCGAACAGCTTACCGAGTTGCATGACAAATGCCAAAAGGAGAAGACGGTGAAATGGAACGAGTTTCTGCGCAAAGTCCGTGCTGAGCGGAAGCGTCAAGGCGATGCAGCCACAGCCAACGAACGCACAAAAGATATGCCCGAAACCATGCTCACCGACGGTGAGATTGTTGGTGTAGCTGGTCTTGGCAACAAAGGCAAGGTTGGACGTGCCAAATGGCAGGACTTCCGTGGACTTGTACTTCGCGGCATCCCCGTTGCCTATCGGGCCAAAATCTGGGCCGAATGCAGCGGCGCCTCCGCTCTGCGCATTCCTGGATATTACGAGGACCTCGTCAACAACGGCGAAGACAACCCCACAATCGTCTCTCAGATACAGATGGACATCACACGCACGCTTACCGACAACATCTTCTTCCGCAAAGGACCCGGTGTACACAAGCTTAACGAGGTGCTGATCGCATATTCGCGTCGCAACCCCGAGATCGGATACTGCCAAGGCATGAATCTCATCACAGCTTGCCTCTTGCTCATCATGCCTACCTCCGAGGACGCGTTTTGGATGCTCGCCACCATGATCGAGAACATCTTGCCCGACAACTACTACGACCAACACCTCCTCACTTCCCGCGCCGACCAATCCGTTTTGCGCGAATACGTCGTCGAGCTCCTCCCCAAACTATCGGCACACCTCGATCTCCTGGAAATCGAACTGGAAGCTTTGACTTTCCAATGGTTCCTGTCCGTCTTCACCGACTGTCTTTCCGCCGAAGCGCTGTACCGGGTCTGGGATGTAGTGCTGTGTATGCAAGATGGCTCGACGTTCCTCTTCCAAGTCGCACTCGCACTGCTCAAGCTCAACGAGAAACAGCTGTTGCAGTGCGATGCCCCGGCTGCCGTATACCACTACATCAACCACCAGATGACCAACCACGCCATCAGCATCGACGGCCTGATCAACGCCAGTGACGCCCTTACCAAAGTCGTGAAACGCAAGGACGTCGAGGAGCGCCGGAAGCGCGCAGTAGCACACGAACAGGAGCTCATGCGGCAGCGTGACGAAGCGAGGGAAGAACGTGCCAAAAGACGTGCCGGTAAAGCTGCGGAAGCGACGCAGCCACCACCGAGCGAAGAGTCTTCTAGTAGGACACCGAGTCTCTCGGCAAGTCTGGACGCGGAGTTGAGTGGGTTTATAAGTCCGCTACGCACACCCGTGTCCAACATGTCGGCCAGGACGCTAGAGGAGGAAGACGCCGAGGCGTTGAACAGGAGCTTGGTGAATCTGGAAGCGAGGACGCCGTTGCCGATTGAAGAGGAGGTTGCGTGGAGGGCTTAGGCCACCTTTTTCCCTTTCGCTTCGTTCGATTTACCGTGGGTGGTTTGGTGTTGGCTGTACGGTTTTCCATGATACCCTATGATAGACAGCATTCTTTGAACCAGGGATCTTTTTTGACCAAGTTGACGCTTGGCGCTTTCGTTGCTTTGGTGGCGTGGCGAGTGGAATATGATATAGGTAGCATAGCTTGTATTGAGACGTAGAAATACTCTCTGGAAATTGAGTTAATTTGAAGTCCCCCCGTGTAAAGAAGCTACTAAGACCCTCCCGTCCGAAGTACGGTAATAATGCTGTTTTAGGAGTGAAGCGGTTGAGGGTAGGTAGGTCTGAGACGGGCCTTGTACTCACGTTTATTTACGCCAAAGAACATGCCAGAGCGTGAACAGGAAAGTGTACAATGTATGCCAAAGTAGCATGAAGTAGAAGAACGGATATCATCGTTTCGGCGGGACCGGCAGACAAGCCGTCACACTGTCGATGTAAGTGGAGTGGTAGATAGAAGCCCGCGGCCGCGGCCGCAGTTCTTTCGGTTAGCGTTGGTTCCCCAAGTTCTCCACTCCAGCCAGCTACGATACACAACAGATTCACCCCGTGCGATGACTCCGCACGAGTATTTGTCATCACGCGGTAGTGAAGTGGCCTTCCGTCCTACCCCCTTTACTAGAAGATATAAGAATAGGAAAAAGAGGGCTTTAGTTCGCATACCTCGTTCTTTTATTCCCTAGACCATCACTCGCTGTGTAGATAGATAGAGATTGATTGATTGATCCATCATGTCACAAATCACACTCTACGACATCCCCACGCGAGAACCCAAGAAAGCATGGTCCTTGAACCCATGGAAACGTCAGTACATCATTACACACAACAACCCCCCGCAAAACCCAAACTAAAACACAACCAGCCCGCATGATCCTAAACTACAAAGCCATACCCTACACCACACAATGGATAGAATACCCCGACCTCGCGCACACGCTCAGCGCCCTCAGTATACCACCCCACGACCCCACCACCCCCGGCTACTACACCGCCTACACCAGTCCCGCGCTTCGCCACGCCGACGGCAAAACGACCATGGATTCGTGGGAAATCGCTCAGGAGCTCGAAGCTCGGTATCCGGAACCCTCGTTGCGGCTCGAGGAACCGATTGTGGGTAGGATTCGGGATGTGATTGTGGGGTTGAGGGAGCCGTTGAATGCGTGGTGGATGCCAAAGGTGCCGGAGCGGGTGCTGGGGAAGGAGAGCGCGGAGTATTTTGAACGGACGAGGGAGGTGAGGCTTGGGATGTCGTTGGGGGAGTTGGGGTGAGTGGGGATTAAGTCATGTGTTGTTTGGTGTGGATGTTGTTTTGCTGACTTTGTGTGCGTGGGTTTAGGGAGAAGGCGGATGAGGAGTGTTGGGTGAAGGCGAAGGGGCCGGCTTTGGAGGTTGCTGAGCTACTTAAGGAGAATGGGGGACCGTTTTTCCTGGGAGAGACAGGTACGTGTTCGTTGAGTGCGAGGGAATGGGTGGGGTGCTGACGTTGGAGTAGTTTCGTATGCGGACTTCATCTTCGTGTCGTTCTTACATTTCTTGAAGACGGTGGATGCGAATGTCTATGAACGGTATCTTGAGTTTGACCCTGCGTTCGGGAGGATTTATGAGGCGTCGAAGCAGTGGTTGGAGAGAGACGATTAGGAGTGGTTGGAAAGGGACGATTAGGGTATCATTGGAACCTAGGAACAGTGTAGGGTACAGTGATAGTGTTTCCAACACCCTTGCTGGTTTAGCAGAGTCGTGACACAAGACTGTAGAGGGTATTCTGGCAAGTTTCCTAGGAATGACTCAAACGTTCTTATGCTGAATGTAATCAACGAGCTGGAGCACGTCACTGAAAAGACCAATACCGAATCAAACAGAATTAGCAAGTGCTTCACTAGCCAGAGCATCTCTCTCACGCTTGGTCTTTCGCGGGCGTCTCACCCCGTGAGCTAACCTGTAGGCCGAGGGCCCTGTGGTGCTCCCAGTCCCGTCTTGAGTCATCTCCGACGTCCGTTCCGTTTCCTTGATCGCCATCTCTTCCTTCCTAGCCTTCTTCTGCTCCGGCGTCCACTTTTTTCGTTTGATCCCCTTCTTGGAAGATTTGGTCCCTTTGCCGTTCTCTCCTGGGGCCGGAGCTAGAGCTCCAATCTCATCCTTAAGAACGGCGGCTGCTTCGCTCCCGTCGAGAGTTGATACCACGAGATGCATGGCCTTTGCTAAGATTTCTCGGTCTTGCTGATAGGTAGGTGTGTGGACGGCGTCTACAAGTGGAAAAAAGACAGGCTCCCATTGAGGCTCACCTGCCTGCATCTCTGTATCCTCCGCCTGATCCAAGGCCGCAATATACCACCATATAATCTTAGTTTTGCTTCTAATATGTCGTATCTGGCAAGCAAAAGACTCGGTGAGATGGTCGTACACGCGGGCCACATCTTTCACTTGTGCTGGCAAATCCGGGTGTGTTGCCCGAGTCGCCATGGTCACGGGGAACAAGTGACAGCGATGCCCGGTCTCCTCCGTAACCTCTCGTAGAGCAGCATCATGCCGGGATTCACCATGGTTGCGGCGGCCTTTTGCGAGGTGCCATTGCCCATCCTGCCGCGTACGTATCAGGCACACTTTTCGGTTTTTTGGGTCGCCGAGGTCGAAGAGAATAGCGCCGCAGCTCTCGACAAAGTCCTCGGACATGAGCTGCTCTGTTCGGTAGGCCGGGGCCAGTCCGCGGGTGACCATATCTGCTGTCTGGTCGTGGTGATGCGTGAGGCTGAGGTAACGTGCAACTAGTGCGGGGAGTCGAACGATAACTGGACGCGCCAAGATACGCGGTGTCACGTGCAGGGCATCCACCATCCGAACTATCTCAAGGAGGGGTATTGTCTTTAGTGAGTCGATTCTCAAATACCACATGCAGGCTTATGACAAGCTCTTCTCATAGCAGCGGAGTTGGGCCAGGAGTTGCTTCCGTGGCCCATTTCCGAGAACATTTCCGATGATACGAAACGTCATAGACGCAACAAGCGGAGCTTAACGTAGCAATGACGATACAAGGGACCACAACGGCCAACATTATTGAGAAGGTTCCACCGTTTGACCCCTAATAAAGATGTTTGCTTCCACTGCTTCTCGTTCTCTGCGCTGCGCAACCACCAGACTTTCACAAATCACAGCTCAATTGCCACGAACCTCTATCAGAATGTCTCACAACGATACCAAGTACTCGCTCAACACGGGCGCAAAGATTCCTGCGCTCGGCTTCGGCACCTGGCAAGACAAGGAAGCCCAGGAACCAGGTCAGAATTTCCAATGTTGATCAATTGAATTATACTGACGAGGTCAGCCGTCACCATCGCTCTCAAGAACGGCTATCGTCACATTGACACAGCTCGGATTTACGGGACTGAAGAAGCCGTTGGGAGTGCGATTAAAAAGTCCGGCATTCCTCGTGACCAGATCTTTTTGACCACGAAACTCTGGAACAACTCGCACCACCCCGACGATGTCGAGAAAGCACTCGATGCCTCATTGAAGGACCTCCAGACCGACTACGTTGACCTCTACCTCATCCACTGGCCCTCGCCCTTTGCACGCAGCGATGAGATGTTTCCCAAAGACAGCAACGGTAAGACGAAGGCCGGCGACACTGATTACGTAGATACGTACAAAGCCATGGAGAAATGCTACAAGTCCGGCAAGGCCAAGGCAATCGGCATCTCCAACTTCAGCAAAGCCGAGCTCGAGCGGCTGCTGAAGGAGACCAGCGTGGTCCCGGCCGCGCATCAGATGGAGCTCCATCCGTGGCTGCAGCAGCAGTCGTGGACCGAGTTCCATAAGCAAAAGGGCATCCACATCACGCAATACTCGCCGTTTGGTAACCAGAACGAAATCTACGATGCGGGAAAGAATATGGGCAAGTTGATTGAGGATCCGGTGCTTGTGGAGATTGGAAAGAAACATGGAAAGAGTGGCGCGCAGGCTGCGCTGGCGTGGGGTATTGCAAAGGGGCATTCAGTGATTCCGAAGAGCAAGACTGAGAACCGCATCAAGCAGGTATGTTGGTCTAGCAAATATGAAGTGACGTACGCTGACATGGTAATGTAGAACCTCGAAGGCGACTTCACTCTCTCGGCAGAGGAAGTCAAGAAGATCGATGGCATTGACAAGAAGCTGCGCTTCAACGACGCAAGCGAGAGTTTCGGATGGAACTTCTTCACTGACCTTGACGGCAAGCAGAAGTGAAGCAATACAGGAGGGGCTTGAGCAAAACATAGGAGTGCACTTACTGTATTAGGTATCGTGCTTGATAGTAATGGATTCCACTTCCAATATTGACGGGCTGAAGAGTTGTGAGATGTTCCACTTTAAAACCGGCGTAGAACAGGGAAGAACGTTGAACGTGTTCGGGAGAACGATAAACAAGTGGGAGACGATCCCCGACCCTGTACATCTTTTGCGGGGTCCACAATCCTCACCCATGTGCTCGTTACACCTGCATCAGCCAACAGGGATGTGCAAAGAGAAGAGTAATTCATAGAGCTATGTACGTAGAAGTTCCATCCAAAAGCCATCCCACATTCAACAGACATTACATCAATACCAGCTAAACCAACAAAGCCAAACCAAAAAGCTACAAAAGGTATATCTCGGCCCCCAAACAGATATTGACACGTCGCGTCGTAAAATATAAAATAAAAAGAACGTTATGAAGCCGTCTACACGACTTCCACTCCAACTCCAACTTTTCCTAGTAGTGGTAATCCCACACCACGGACAGGGGTAGGGATGCTTATAGGAAAAGCAGACCCACTACACCAAAAGCACCAGCGATGCTGGACCCGATGGCAGCAGTAGGGTACGCGGCGGCGTTGGAGGGAGTGGACGAAGAAGTGCCCGATGGCTGGCTAGTAGCAGATAGCGTAGGCGAGTTGATGGAGCTAAGAGACGTCGAGTTGGAGCCGGAAGATGTCAGTGCGCCAGTCGAAGCGGTCGCAGGCGCGGAGCTAGTTGCCACGGGCGACGAAGACGCAGATGCAGACGCAGACGGAGATGCAGATGCCGAGGCAGACGCGGACGTAGAAGATGCGGACGTAGAAGACGCGGAAGAAGAAGAAGCGGTGGACACAGGGGTGGCGGGGTAGATCTTGGTCAAGAGCGTCTTAACCTCTGTGGGTAGCGGCTTGTACCATTCCGGGGTCTGGCCGGCGGAGATGGATTTCGCGATCTCGGAGATGAAAGCGGGTTGGTTTGTTGCGGCGGCGGCGATGACAGAGGTTGGGAGCGCGGTGACGAGGACGCTGAGGACGGAATCTTTGACGCTGGGGAGGGTGTGTTAGTTCGTGCGCGCGCTCATGCGAGGGTGTGAGGACTCACGATTGGGCCACTTTATCGCTGGATTGCGCCGATATGGCGGCGGCCAAGGTGGCGACGATGAGAGTCTTGAACTGCATGGTTTCTGCGGATACGATATACTGCAAATCTTTGACAGATGGAGTGTTGACTGCAAGCAAGCAAGTACGACGAGTTTAAAGAGTGGATCGACAGAAGACGTCTGAAGAGCGAGCGGCGATATTATGATTAAAGGTGCAGAAGGGAGGAGTAAAAGTAATTCCTTCTTCGCAATGCAGCCGGTGAAAGCAGAGGGGAGGGGGTCCCGGGGGGTTTTTGAAACCCGCGGATTCTCACGATGATGAACCCATGTTCGGGTTAGGTTGGTGTGCTTGCCGGGCGGCTAACTTGGACTTTCATCCTTTTAAAATTAAAGCCCAGGTTCGCCCGGGTCAAAGAGGACAAATGAGCAGCGCGAACTCGGGGAAGGATCAGCGAACTCGCGGGATTCTCAAGTCGAACCATACGATAACGTATCGTTCGTTCGCTTTTCGCTTTTCGCTTGCTTTTCGCCGCATATGCTGTTCGATACGTGCACGGCAGAAGCTATCTTGGGAGCTCACGGTAACGAGGTCGCGCCCCAAAACAATGGTTTCGAGTACGCCAGCATGTTTTAGCCCGCCAGAATGCCATCCATACTTGGGTAGCTCGCACATCACTACACCGTGATGGGCATTAAAGTCGGACCTGCAAAGGGACACCGCTTAGAAAAAAATTGGTGACTAGTTGACGAATCAGCGCACGCGCTCTACGTCGTAGTCAGGAACCCTCATTTCCACTTTTTAAGCATCGTTGGCCCTGGCCCCCTTTCGAACCTACCACCCTGCTAACAGAGTGGGAACAGCCTCGTCCTGCATCTTTTGTTTTTGAGCGGTGTGTTAGGTTGCTGTGGAGACTGCTATGCGATAATTGATGTGTCGGGATCGCGCGACGGACGGCATTTTGAGCTCACAATATGTATAACGAGGGCGTGTGCAACATTTGTGTACGGAGGATAAAGCCAACATGGCTGTTGTGTTGCTCTATTGCCAATATTTATGATCATCCAAGAGTTCGGTCGGCCGTGAAGAGTCAGTGAGGCGATTGCCTATCGCAATTCGAGAAGCCTATGTGCCCACATGGTCGACAGTGGCAAACAGATAACCCTTCGGAATGCGGCAGTCACCGTATCTGTGCGACAGATGTGCTTTTGTATTTAACCGCCTTGATCGCCTCGCTGGATGTGGTAAGGAGGAGCTTTCCCTTTTCTCCATGATGCCATTCAACGCTCTTTCTCCTGGATGCTTTCTGTTAGCGAGGACAGCCGACTACCGTTACGCACAGCCAAGTGAATTCCGAACCAGTTACAAGTGCCAGGCACTGCGCCCTTTATGAAGCTCGAACGGAGCTCGAACGGAGCTCTAGTACTGTTCAACTTGTGGCACTGGACTATCGAAGACTGTGACGGGTGGACGAGCACGTCTGTGAACCTCGACTACTATTTCAATAGTCAAACATGTGACGTGACAAGCTTCACATGCGATGCCGTAACGGCACCATCTAGACAGGCTTGCATTATCGCGAATGCTTTTATTCCAATCTACTGCGACTGGACCCTACGTTTCCTCCATCCGAAAAGAAAGTGGTATATTAACAAAAATCGAGACAGACCCGTAGCCGTCTATGACCGAAACCCGGTCGTGCAAAAAAGAAAAGTGTGAAGACGTTCAAGTCCCGCGTCATGTCCTGTCCCCATGATGATGCATATGCCCGAGTAACCAAATTCATCCTCGTCAGTTGCTCGTCAGTCGCCCGCCCTACAACCAGCCCATCATGGTGACCAGGACGAGACCTAGCGCACCGATGCTGCCGAACTCGACGCCAGTCGCTACCCTGACGCCGGCGTTGTTGGTGGGCACCGGCGTGCCACCTGAAATGGTTGCGTTTGTTCCGTTGCTGGGTCGCGCCGTCGGGGTACTGCTCTGCGCATAGGTGCACCCGCTGAAGTTCTCGTAGAGGCTAGCCTTGGACGCGGCGCCGCTGGAGTTGCAGTCCCAAGCAAAGATGGCAGTCGATGTGGTGGCGGTGGAGTTGAAGGTACCGTTGGCAGAGATGGATGACGAGATGGAGGGGAGTGACGTTATCGAGGCGAGAGGGCTAGTGCCGGAGCCGCTGGAGAGACGAGTGGTTGCAGATCGGGTGGAGGGGGGAACAGGGTGGTTCGGCACGGTCTGGGTGGAGGGAGTCGGGGTTGGCGTGGTTTGGGCCATTGCGATTGATGTGGGTGTTGTAGTGTTGAGCAATGGACCAGGCGGAAGGTGCGCTTTTGCGAGAGTGGAGGGAGCGAGTGTTATGTGCAGCGTATCGCACGTTGTATTAATTGTTGCTTGTGGAGGTGAAGGAGGCTGAAGGCGGAGAAGTGAGAGGAAAGTAAAAGGGAAGGCACCTCACGAGATACGAGGTAGTAAGCAAGGAGCTGAGGGCACAGAGTGACATGGACTTGGCCCCCGGGGGGAAATGGCGCTAGGCCGGCTAGTGGGAAACTGGTTACTCGAAGGAGCAAGGCTAGCGTGCAGATCATATTGCGAGCGGTGCGGACCTTTTCGCCCCCTCGTGCAGTCCGTTCTGTCTGCGCCATCAATAATCAGATGCTAGCAGAAATAGGGAATGCTGCGGCACATATGCTGGGCCTGGTATCGGAGAAGCGGCATGAGTTTCATGTAGAGAGTGGCATGAAATGGTACGGAAAGTGGCATGAACCACGATGGATCGCGATGAACGGTGGCGACGCGTACCTAGGGATTGCGTAGGTACCCGTTGAACGGACGGGCTGACAGGCGACCAGTTGACAGTGCACGAAGCTCCGGGGAAACAGGAACGCTTGTATGTAAGCGGCCGATGATCAGGCGCAGGATCACGTGTGCGTGCCGCTGCGGACGCCATGTTGAAACAGCGGAATGAGAGCATTATTAGACTAAAGATTCTTTTGTAGACTACATTCTAAAATACCCAATATTGCGGTAATCCATACAGCCGTAACATGTTCCATGCCGAGATCTTGCCATGATGGTCCCCAAACGCCAATCCAGCATTCGCTACTGCTGCTGCGGCCGCCGCTGTCTCTGCGGCCGCTTGACATGCGCAGGCATTATCTTTCTTCGTCCAGGTAACAAATCACCAACTTCGGTGACTATGCCTATACGGAGACATATATCACAAGGTCTAGCTTCCTCGTGTCTCCGTGCATGGTGAAATGCCCTGGTGCCGTACACCTTCAAGGCCAGAGCCTCGACGTCTATGCGAAGAATCCACTCGTACTGTGCGGAGCCACGGACGTTGTTGGCGCGGAGAACTGAGGGGTCGTAGAGGTGATATATCTTGTGAACCTCCTCAAGCACCTATGCGAGCGGTTAGAACTAGTTTGTAGAGGGGCACAGAGACCATTGTCCATACAAACGTCTGGGCATAGAAGCAATCTTCGCATGCGAGCAGGACCCCGAACGATGGCTTGTGAGGGTAGTTGCTCAGGGGCGCTGCGCAGAAGACACACACGCGAGGAGCTGTCTGCAGCCACAACCGACGATAGACGATGTTGCTCATGTCTGGGTATACACACGCCTGGCCGTACGCCTCTAGCTGTGTGAATGGCAGGTTGAATTTGTTCCATGCTTTTACTAGATGGGCGCAGTAACTTTCGACCAACTCACGGCATCTTGTAGACGTTTCAGCCAGGGCGAGGAATGGATGCTTGTACTCGACCTACGCAGTGCAAATGGAAGTCAGCGGTTGCCTCCAAGGTTCCCACAAGGCCTGTTACCCATGAGAATAGATTCTCGAAAGCACGGCCACTGTCGGCTGGCTTGGTGAGATCTGCTTTGTCTCTGACTTGTGCCTGGTCTGCTCGAGGAACCTCATGGTCGCTTTGGCGTTCCGTGAGGCCCCCCAGAGACGACCTCGGGTGGATGAGGTAGGAGAGAACGTGGTTGACAACTTCGACGGGCATCGTCTCGAGACCCCTCTGGAACCCCGGACCCGGTGGTCCCCCAGGAATCCCACTCTTTTGCGAAGACGCCATGCGCGAGAGTGGAGCAGAGCTCGTGGATAGAAGCGAAATATGCGAGACTAAACGAAAGGGAAAGAATGGCAATAGCGAGGCCAACATGGCCCCTCGGGCGGCATGGCATATATATAAGAGCGACACAAAAACTTGGCAGGACGGTATATGATGGACCGAATGTACATCTGGAGTTGTACCGAATGTACCATCGGCATGCCGAAGGGGGCTACCCCTCCTGGGGTTTTCCTTTTTCATGGCGGCGCAGGCGCTAGGAGGCGCGAGGCATCGGAGGATCTCGCAGCTCGCAGAGTACAGGCCCCGATCGGTTCGCAGCGACAAGTCATCGCGCATTAATTGTCGCAGGCGAGAGAGAGAGCTGCCGAGGATGGATTTATCAAATAGTGGCTTACGGATGATGCGAGTGAAGGCTAAACCCGCACGCTTTACCCGATGGGCGCTAGCGCAACTACTCAATTGCTACACGTCCGCAACTCTCACGCAACCCTCACTTTCCTGCATGAACCTCCACCAATACCTTTCTTGGCCTCCCATTCACAGCATCTGCGCGCAGCCCGACGAAAAGCATGTCTGCGGACGCTATTTCTGGACCCATCATGGTTCAGGAGCCGATCTCCGCCCCCGGCATCGACATGAAGGCTGAACCAAGCACCAGGCCGAACCCAGGCGCGAGTGCGCCCACGCAGGACGACGATAGTGACGGGGACATATGGGAGAACGAGTCGGCGCTGGAGGATATGCTCAACCAGTCCGAGGAAGCCTTCGAGTACTCGGCCGGTGGTGAGTGCTGACAGCCCCTCTACGGGCCGCGACTGACGGGTGGGCGCAGAGGACAGTTTCACGCCCGAGGAAGCGCGCCAGATCCGCAAGCAGCTGCGCGACGAAGGCGCCGACAAATTCGTCCTCAATTACATCACCAGCGAACGGTATACGGCGCGCAAGCTATGCACGGCCTTCGGCGTCACCCTCCCCGGAGGCACGGCCGACCTGCCGGACGAGTCCTTCTACCGCATCCTGGGCCTGGCCATAAACCGCGAGCTGAACAAGCGCCAGCGCCTGGAAGAGTACAAGACCATCGACGACGCGGCCAGGCTGCTGCGCGAGCGCAAGAACATCATGGTCATCACCGGTGCGGGCATCTCCACGAGCCTGGGAATCCCCGATTTCCGCGGCAAGAACACGGGCTTCTACTCCAAGTTGATCGCCATGGGCTTCGACGAGCCGGAGCAGGTGTTCGACCTGCACGAGTTCGACCGCGACCCGACCATCTTCTACCAACTCGCCGGAGAAATCATCCCAGACCTCAAGAACTGGACGCCCACGCACGAATTCATACGGCTGGTGCAGGACAAGGAGAAGCTGCTCACCAACTATACGCAAAACATCGACAATGTCGAATCGCACGCGGGCATTCTCCCTGAGAAACTTATCCAGTGCCACGGCTCCTGGGCCTGGGCGACGTGCCGAAAGTGCGGCCACAAAGTTCCAGGGGAAGACATATTCGATGCAGTGCGCTCCCACGAGCCCGCGCAATGCAAGCACTGCGTAGACCTGATCGCGGCGGGGAAGACGGGCCTGAAGCGCAAACGCAGCTCCAACGGCTCCAAGAGCAGTTCGAAGCGGCGCAAGGGGGCCAGCGAGGAAGACTCGGATTCGGATGGCGCCTACGACATTCCCGAGCCAGGCATCATGAAGCCGGACATTACCTTCTTCGGCGAGCAGCTCCCCACAAGCTTCTTCGACCGTCTCAAAGATGTTGACCGAAACAAGGTCGATCTTGTCATTGTCATGGGCACGAGCATGAAGGTTGCGCCGGTTTCCGAGATTCCGAACTTTCTCCCCTGGGATGTGCCGCACATCTACATCTCACGAGACGTAAGTCCATCACCCGCTTCACTTGGCAAGCTAACAGTTTTCTAGCCTATCCATCACATCAACTTTGACATCAACCTTCTTGGAGACTGCGATATCATTGTTGCCGAGCTCGCCCGCCGCGCCGGCTGGACTCTCAAGCACCAAATGATTCCCGAGGGACAAGAAGTCGATGTCCAGCCTGCCGACGAGGGCAAGCATGAGTTCACAGTCAAGGTTCGGGGTTCAACGAAGAAGAAGTCGGCGTCAGCGAAGGGGTCGGCGTCAGCGAAGGAGTCTGTGTCATCGAAGAAGCAGCCTGCGTCATCTGTTGCATAGTCAGTATCTTTCATTTCGATATCCACGGCGGTGTTTTTATGACGGGCGGCATTCGTAGGGAGTTTCTACCTTTCTTGCACGGTTTTCACGGCTAGGGGAGTTCAATTCCTGTTTCATAGTTTTCATGCATCTCGTGCATCTACATCGTTTATTTGCGGCATCTCTTCTTTCTACATTACTTTATGGCGTGGGAACATGGCGGTAGGCATTAAAAACAAGCAAGCGATGAGTTTCTCATTACCTGATAGATTAGTGAACTGTGACGAAGACAATAGCTACATTTTCTTGATAATGCATACTATACAACATTGCTATTTACTACCTCTGTTCGTCACTGCTAATCTCACTTATCACGTATAGAAAGTAAGGAGTAAAGTCCTACCACATTTTACGGAGCTTAAACCGTTATAACTAGGGGATTTGACTAACGTGTTTAAAACTCAAGTATCTCGGCTCATGTCAGTAATGAGCACGACGAACACACCTCCACACGTCAAACATCGCTAATCAAACCCACCCTGCTCAAAGATGCACCCCTTGAAATAACCACATGTCTCCCCTCACCCTCTCCCTCCGAATGCGTAAACATGCCCAGATCCGCCACCAGGGCATGTATCACAGCCCTCTGAAGATTGCCCACAGGCGGCATCGGTAACCGCAGCCCCTGGTCTTGGAGCCAAAACACAACAATATGGCGTAAAACATGCTGCATAGCCTCGTTACCCGCTTCATCGCAGGCACGTTCGAACAGCCGCCCAGACTTGCTCGAAAAGTTGACTGCCCGCAGGGGAGCTAGCTGCATTATATCTGACCATGCTTCTAGGCTTAAGGCAGGCGGTCTGGTCTTTGGGGCTATCGTATAGACGGCTTGATCTAGTGCTCGGCTGTAGGTGAAGATGTAGGTGCCTGTCCACGATACATTGATGTGGTAGTCTTGGCAGTGATTTTGCACAGCTGGTACGAATCTTGCCGATCTGCGACTCAGTGTGCCAGTCATGGTGATGGAAAGCTCTCGGCCTGCATAGTGGTCGTGTATTCCACGGATGAGATCACCGATATCGTACTTGTGGTCGTTCATGAAGCAATGCGCTGTGCGGTTGTCGTGGAGGATGGTGTGGAGTGCGTTGGTGTGGTTGGTGCGCATCCAGCCTGGTGCGGGCGTGACGTCTAGGTGGATTGTTTTTATTCCTGTGAGGGGCAGTTGGGAGATGGATGTGTGCCATGCCTGGACAAGCTCGGCATGCGTGACGTATGCGTAGGCGGTTGCCCAGTCTGCTTTTCGCAGGTTCTTGAGGAGTGAGTCGTGGAAGACGCTTATGCATAGCTGGGTGATTGTCGGTTTGTACACCGTCCCGGCGATGCTGATGGTAGGCGGACTGGGGAGGTCCGAGGGATGCGTTAGATACCATGTTGGGGCCCAAGAAGAGAGTATCCACGGCATGTCATTGCGGAGTGAGATACATGTTTGGAGGAGGGAGGTTATGGTTTTGGGGTAAGTGCGTCCGGAGAGGTAGGTTTCCTGCTGGACAGCGTAGAGGAGGATTGTTTGACGGAGCTCAGTCGGGAGGTCGAGGAAATTTGGCATGATTTACATGTAGTGTTATGTTGAGCAGATAGGCCATCTTATATAGGATGGGAGAGGTAGGTGTAAGCGGTAGGGCTGACGTTCTCCACCAAAGCTCCACACCGCGAACATCCCTGCAACACTTCACCAAAGCTCTAACATTCTCACTCCCTCCCTCCAAACACATCCACAATGCTCGACATCCACAAGTCCTCTGGCTCCGACACCAAAATCTACTTCTCGCATAGCGCGCTGCCGACCTACATTGACCCGCAGAATGTCTCGACGAAGAAGAAGCCGTTCGCGACCTTCAACGCGCAGCCTTTTTCGCACACGGTATGACGCGCATATACACGGATGGATGCAGAAGCTAATCTGCGGGTGCGCAGTTGGACTTGATACTCCCGGAAGAGATTTATGAACTTGTGCGAGGCCAATTGGAGAGGGAGGATGGTGTTGCAAGAGGCGTGTATGCGAGAGTGTTTATGAAGCTGGGGGAAGTACTCGAGGGGGACTTTTTTGCCGAGTACGTTAAGAAGGGTATGTATGTAGAGAATCCAAAAAGATATGCAAAAGGGCTAATTGAAATGCAGGTAATATCATGATGCTCTCCGAAGGTCGGCCGCTTGTCGACAACGTCTTCCGGCTGTACGAAGGTATATTGCGGCTCGAGCTTGATCGCCCGACGTACGAGAGATGCGGACTACAAGGGAAGCCAATCGAGGATGGGGGCAAGAAACATCAAAAGAACAGATGGGGTACATTCCACCCTAATAACATCAACAACAGACGCAACTGACAAGAGATAGTCGTTGAATTCGATCTCCGCGCACCCAGCATGGTCCACGGTAAAAAGGGCTTCTCGCGCCTCGAATGGGCCTGCAAAAACGTACTCAATCAAAGTCTAACCTGGCTCTTCTACAACTCCAACCCAACGTCGAAAGAATCCCTTCCAGCCGGCAAGGAACCCATCTCCGTCCACCAGCCCTTCATCCACACCATCACACCATCCATCACACCCCTCCAAAAGACCCTCGTACCTGCCCTCACCGTCTCCGACCTCCCATCTCTGTACGATCGCGACAACGCGCTCGACCTCTACGAATACCTAAACATGGTTTCGCTCGGTTCTCCGCGCGTTTCCGCAACCGATGTTATAGATCCGCATTTATCCAGATACGAAGTACCGACTCTAACGGATAAAAAGTGCAAAGCGAGGGACATGGTCAAGGTACGATGGAGAGGGTTCATCAGTCCGGAGTTTGTGAGAGGGATCTTTCTGATGGTGAGGAAAGAGGGACTGAGGGTGGAACGGGGGGTGCAAGATGGTGAAGGAGGTACGCAGAGTGGTGCGGAGGAGAGGTGGGTTGGGATGAATGCTGTGGGGTTTGGGGGCGGAAAGGCGTGGTCTGTTATGCAGTGGGCTGGAAAGGAGACTTTGGTCTGGGAGTGCGATGGGTGAGATAAGACCCTTTGTTTCTTGAACCGTTTGTATATGTAGACTTGTGAAGGATGTGATGAACTCTAAGCGGTTCTGTTGGTGTGAAAAATGGCAGTTTAGTATGGTACAACGCTTGATAATAGAATTATTTTCATAATCGCATCCTTGGTGATATCAATAAGAATACAGTATTAATCGTGCGAACCTGTTCTAACAGACAGACACAGATAGCATGCAGCAAGCCACTATCCGTACTATAAATAAACTACTATCTAGTAGGCTTCCCTCGCCCGCTATACAAGCAGCAAGTATAGCGAAAGAAGTCCACCAGATAGCAATTTATACCAATAGCCATAGGCAGTAGGTAGCTTTACGTCGTCCACATCTATAAGACCCATTACTCTCATCCCTATCTAAACACTTCATGCATAAAAATATAAAAAAAGCGAACGCTGAATGCCCTCATACAATCCAATCCGACCCAATCCAATCCAACATAATACTCCAAGCAAAACCCACAAACACAAAAAACCCCAAGGGTATCTAGGGTATTACAACACAATAACAACAACCAATGCAAGGTAAAGAACGTCTCACAACTCCATAACCTCTTCCCGCAGTTCTCCGGAAGGTGGATCTTCTTGCGCGCCAAAAACTTGCTCGATTTCCCTCGGATCCATGGTACTCACGAACGCGCGCCGCACAAAGGTGTACCACGTGCTGTTTTTGCCGTGTTTCTTCTTATGCTTCTTCCCCTTGTTTCCTTTTTTTGTGTTTTCGGCATCGTCGGTATCGACTTCATCCTCATCCTCATCCTCGTCGTCTTCTTCCGCATCACTTTCTTCGTCCATAACCTCGTATTCCTCCCGTTCATCTTCACCAGCATCATCTTCACTCTCATACCCAAGTTCTTCCTCATCCTTGAACATCCCAGACGTCTTCCCCTTCTCCCCAATCCGTCGCGCAAGGTTGACCCACCGCCTGACCGTCAAGTCCTTCAACTTGTACTTCTTGTCCGTCCGCGTGTCGTATTCAACCTCGAACTTGAATTCCTTGGGATGTGGCTCCGGACGTGGCTTCTTGCCCTGGTGTTTCCCATGTTTGCCCTCCTTCCACTTATCATCCTCAATCTCGCCGTCTTCGTCAATTTTCAGGCCGAAAATCGTTTGCGGGGATGAAGGGGATGGCGAGATGGAGGTGGAATCTTCGACGAAGTCGTTGTTGATGTAGGTTAGATTGGCAAAGTACTGCGTGTACCCGAGGAGCGTGAGCGACTGGGGGGAGTATGCAGGACCCGGAGGAGAAGCCTTTGACGGACCGGCTGGTACTTTGAATTTGTACGTCCTCTTCTTCTTGAGCATTTCCTTTTGCTTGTTCTTCTGCTTCCTCTTGACTACACTCTGGACTTCGCGGACATAGGCTTCGTCGTCTAGGAGATCAATGCCGGTCAATGGAGCCTGGTCTGATGGAGAACGTGGTGGCCTTTGCGAGGTCTCGACGGGCGAAACGAAAGCGTCTTCTAGGCCGGTGATGTTATATTCGAGGATGCGGAGCGTGGGGAAGAAGTTCGGTACGATGGAGGGCGAGACGAGGGAGACACTGTAGCGTTCGGCGTATTTGCCGCCAATCTTGTCGAGGTAGGTTTTGGGCTTCTTGTGTTTTTTGCCCCCTTTTCCGGATTTGGAGAAGGTGTTGAGTAGGTTTTGCCAAATTGAAGACTCGTCTTCTTCGTCCGCGTCGGTGTCGTAGTCGAGGATCGGCTTTCCACCATTCTGCTCGGGTGAAGGCAGTTTCGCCCACTTCTTCCTCAGATCCAGCAAATAATCCGTCGCGCTTGCCACTGTGATCTCTCCGTCATTCAGCAGCCCTACCTCTTCATCCTTCTTCTTTACCACGCTCTTGGTCGTCATCTTGCCCTTCCTCGCCTTCTTCTTGATCTGCTCAAAGTCCTGCAGCATGAAGTGGTCGACATTCATGTGCCCAAAGAACGAGGCAGTAATCACATCGCGGTACTGTTGCTCCCACAGAGCGTATTTCTGCCAACACGATTGCTCCCAGCTCTCTTTGCTGTTCACGTGCGCGGGAGGAACGTGGCCGATGAGGATGGCGGAGACGCCGCGGTCGCGCATGATCTGGAGCTGGATGCGCAGCCATTCGAATTGTTCGTAGCCGGGTTCGTGTTTGTTCGCGCAGCCGTCCACGCCGGAGTTCGAGGTAAAGAAGTACATGGTGTTCAGGCTCACGACGGCCAGCTTGTCCTTGACCACTTCTACCCAAAACCAGCCGCCCTGCTGGAACTGGTGCCCCTGCGCTTCAGGCACCATGCCCTTCCATATGTCCAAATACTTCACTGTCCACTTGTTCGGCCCCTCCAGCAGAATATTATGCGGCATAACGTCATTGTTGCCAATCGTCGGCACGATGGGTATCTTGAACAGATCGTTCCTGTTCCTATCCCCGCCCTCCTTGCCAAAAACTTCCCTAAACTTCTGCACCATGAATTCATTTTGCTCGATGATCTGGCGCTGCGTCCGGGGGAGTTTCTCGTCGTTGTCGTGCCGCGCCGAATCGCCTGTCCACACCACAAAGTCAATCTCATCGGCCACATTGCGCTTTATCCAGTCCATGGTCGCATTGACGAGCGCAACCGAGGAGTCGCATCCGCTGGTTTCGGCGCCGTAGTAGCCGGCGGGACCGCGCTTTCGGTGGCATGCCGCATCGTGCTCGGTGCTGGAGTATGTCTTGTAGAAGGGGTCGGGATGGAAGTCTGGTGCCGTCAGCAGCTTGCGCGCCAGACATTGAGATTGAGGGCGCACTCACCAGTGATATGCAGGAACCGGCCGTGTAACCGTCTCGCTGTCGCTGTGGATGCGCCGGCAACACCACTGCCACTACCGCGCTCTCGTATCGCCGCGCCGCCCACCAGGCCTAGATCGAGCTCCGCACTAGACCCCCGGCACGACGTGCAGCATGCGAGCAGGGCCCAAACCAACGCGTCTCTGTATCGCCCCATGTCGTGTCGTGCGTGGAAGAAACATGTAGAGAAGAGGCAGTTCGGCGGTGAGGCTTTGAAGAATAAGAATAGTTCCGTGGGCGAGGCGTTGGCGGCCACGATTTGTGAACGTGCCGGTGAGACCCCTGCTGATAGGACGTCATACAGACGCCTAAAGACGCTTAGGTGCTCAAGCCTCCCAACGTAGCTGTACTGATTTGCTACTTTCAACTACCTTCCGTGGTCCATGAGACAGAGTCTTTCGTCGCCTGACCCACATTTCCTCGAGTGAGGCTACACATAATAAGCTGATGAGCCACTTTCTCACGGAATTGTTCACACGACCAGTTAACTGGCAAAAGACGCAGCCTGCACGGCTTTCAATATCCGATCCTTGTTCATTGCCAGGAACCTGCATGTCCATCCACCGCTACAACCAGATATCCAAATCCGTCGAGGTCATGTCCAGCTTGCAGTTACTACTTTGCAATTACAACTCTTTCTCCAAGGCCGCTATAGCGGGCAGGTCGCGGATATCCGATGTCTCATTCGTAGCCAAGTCAACAACCCGCAGCGCGTCCACAGAGAGCACTCCCGCCGTGAGCGCTATGAACTTCAGGTTGGCTGTGAAGCACGCCCCAGGTGCTAGATGACTGTCCTTGTATCAGCTGGGAATATTGTGTAACACGGCAATGAACTTACCCTATCCGCACATCGGTGGTCAGGCACATGAGGTCGGCAGACTCTGCCTTCGCCTCCTTTTGCTTCGCATAGACGACATTTTCGTCCACCACGGCGGTTGCCAACAAGTCTTTCTTGTCCGTGCGATGTCCAATGCCCGACGAGGTCGACGGACGAGGGTTGTGTATTTCTCGTTTCCTCTTCAGCAGAACCAGAACAGCAAGCTGCCGCGGCTTATCCAATTGATTGACGATGAAGACGTTCCAGTGAAACGTATCGCCAACGTGCACTCGCGGCGGTCCTGTTATCGTGAGTGTCACGTGTATCACTCTATTCCAAGCATCGTCGCTTTGCCGATGGCCTTCGGCCGATTCTTTGAGCTGCGCGCTGGGGTTGCTCAGTCTGTGCGCTGCTTTGATCAAGTTGGTGTTCAGATCAGTAGTGAAGTCAACGGTTGTCTGCCACGCGATATTGACGACGGGTCGGCAATCGTCTGACACCAGCACGTTGGCTTTGATCGCCAAACTCAAGACATGGCCATCTCTCCCAAACAAGGGCGTGCCGTCGAATGCTAGATCCGGTGTGATTTTGTAGAGGCAGGTGAGCTGGTCTCCTGGCCCGTGTACGAGGGATGCCAGCTTTTGATCGGATATTGGCTTCACCTCGCCTCCTTTGAGCGATAGCTGGATCTCTTCGACAGTGATGCTGCATCCGGTGACATAGGCGATTTCGAGATCCAGTGATGCCATGAGGGACAAGTCGCTTAACGCTGACTGGACTTTGGAGTATCTTATGCGCCAGATCAAAGCCGGCAATGCTCGGAAGAGTCGGCGTTGTCCAGTCCTCACAGGCCGGGTCAGTTCCTTGGCCACGGGCGTACCTGGTGCGATCTTGTTGATTCGCAATGCGGACAGTCGTGGATTGATACCCCTGAGAGCAGCATCGCTCTCGAAGGATTGCAAAAGGTTCAGAGCTGTCGGCACGCCGCTTGGAAGATATTCATCATCGCCCGTACCGTTCTTTGACCTCTCTGCTGGCTTCAGTGATGCTGTTGGATGGAAATATATGGCTGGCCTGTGGAACCTTCCTCGCGGTCGAGCTATGATGGTCAGAAAGCAAGATGGACTGGGCATGAGCTCCCTTACATATGAACACCTCCACTCTCCAAATGACATAGGCATGGGGCGCATCCTCTACTTGATGGCGAACAATGATCGGTTCGACCGAGCTCTTGATGGTTTCCGAGAAGATCTGCTCTTTCGGCGGAGGTGCTTTCCCCTCCGATTCGACGGCTGCCGCTGTGCTGAAAGCATAGGCATCGACATTGATGGCCAGCCTCGCCAAGTAAGACTTCAATGTGTCATCCTCTACCAGCGGTGTTCGAAAAACGACATATACCGGAGCAAGTTCATCTATATGCCTATGTATGAGTAAGAGCCTGTTGGGATTTGCAGACAGGCCAAACGTACCGAAAAGGAGAACTTGTCGCTGCGAGATAAAGGGCAAAACAGATCCGAGGACATCATCGTTGGTGCCATCCCACGAGTCCAGCGCGTCCGCAATGTCAATATCAGAGTCAGTTGGGACGACGGCCTCGAGTACAGAACTCTCAACGAACTCGGCACTCGCGCGCGGCGGCATGTCAAGGGCGGCCATCTCACTTCACCTGCAAAACCCGCTCATTGCTATTTTGGGATCATGCAATTGTACAGTGGTATTTAGGCGTATGGGGGTGAGGGGACAGGATTGCGCGTTATCGAGATGCGCCTTGCCGCTTCCTCGAAGGAGGCAGAGTGGTCCGTGCACGGTGGCCCGCCCGCGCTACCACTTCTTTTCGACAGGTCGCGCTCTTCCACTCGCGACAGCCTCCATCGTCGACAACCTCAACGTCGCGCATCAACCATGAACGGCTATCCACCTCCGATGGGCATGCCCGGCATGCCGCCGCCCATGCCGCCGCCCGGTCCGGTCTGGAAAACGCTCAAATCGGGCGAGAAGGAATACTACCACAACACCTTGACCAACCAGACGACCTGGGATAAGCCAGAGGAGCTTCTGACGGAGGACGAGCGCGCCATGCTCGGCACACCGTGGATGCAGTACAAGAATGCCGATGGACGACCATACTGGGCCCACAGAGAGACGAAGCAGACGACGTGGGATGTGCCTGATGATGTGCAGAAGAATCTGGAGCGCATCCGCAACAGCCAGCCACCGCAGCGGCCGCCGCCGTAAGTTATCTCACTTGCACCCAACATTGACCCCGCTGACATCTGCGCAGCAATGCCTGGGCTGCTGGGCCTACCATGAACCTTCCCACCTTCGACCACGGCCGCAACGATCGCGAGCGCGAGCGCGACAGCTACCAGCCCTCGATGCGCGATCGACGCGACCGAGACGACCGCGAGTCTGGCTATGGCGGTGAACGGGGCGAGCGCGACCGTGAGCGTGAGCGCCAGAGCTTTGCACCTTCCAACGAGCTTCAATTCGCCACCCCGCAAGATGCCGAGGCGGCCTTTATGAAGGTGCTCAGGCAGCTCAAGGTGCAGGCTGACTGGAGCTGGACGCAGACTGTCCGCGTTGGTATCAAGGATCCGAATTGGCGTGCCATTCCCGATCCCGAGAAGCGTGAGGAGGCGTTCAGGAAGTACTGCGACGATCTCCGCGCCCAGGAGAAGAGCAAGGAAGCGGATCGTCAGGCTAGACTGCACACCGACTTCATGAGCATGCTGCGCTCCCAGCCTGAGATTAAGTACTACACCAAATGGAACACGGCCCGTCCTATCCTCGAAGAGGAGACCGTGTTTCGTTCTGCAAAGGATGACCACGAACGCAGGCAGCTGTTCGAAGAGTACATCACCCTGCTGAAGCGCGGCACCGCCGAGAAGGAAGCCAAAGACAAGAAAAATGCTCTCGATGGCTTGGAGGAACTGCTCCAAACCCTGGATCTCGAGCCGTTTACACGTTGGCACACTGCCGAGGAGAAGCTCGAAGACAGTATGGAGTTCAGCAGTGAGAAGTATCAGTCTCTCCACCGCATAGATGTCTTGACTACTTTTGAGAAACACATCAGACAGCTGCAGCGAGACCATAACGACCGAGTGCAGGCCGACAACAACTCGAAGCGCCGCATTGAGCGCCAGAACCGGGATGCCTTTAGGCAGCTCCTGGTTGAGCTTCAAGAGAACGGTACGCTCCGGTATGGAACAAAGTGGAAAGACATTCACAACACCCTCCAGAACGACCCACGCTACATTGCGATGCTCGGCCAGCCCGGCTCGTCGCCACTCGATATGTTTTGGGATGCTCTAGAGGTTGAGGATCAGAAGTTCCGCACTCTACGCCGCCATGCGTTGAACGCGCTCGAGGTAAACATTACCCTCTTTTCATTCTATCCGCTGTATCCATTGCATCCGTTCTATTCGTTCTGTCCATTCTGCCCATTCGCCCATTTGCCCATTTGCCCATTTGCCCATTCTAGCTTTATCCTAACAGACACTAGCAACACCGATTTGAAGTCGTGGCTACTACGCCCTTCGACGAGTTTCTCACAATTATGCGCTCTGAGCCCCGTACTGCTGACATTGACGACCAGTCGGTGAGGAGCATCTTCGACTACGTCGTCGCCAAGGTCAAGAGACGTCAGGATGACGAGCGTCGGGACGAGGAGCACAACGAGCGCTACGCTATGGATGCCCTGAGATCTGTGATTAAGCGTCTTGATCCGCCAGTCACACTTGCGGACGACTGGGATGCGGTACGTCCTCGTGTTGAGAAAACAGACGAGTATCGCGCGCTAAAGTCAGAATCACTTCGCCAATCGGTCTTCGACAAGTACCTTCGCCGTCTTAAAGAGAAGGAGAGCGACCGCCGTGAGCGAAGCAAGCGTGAGCCGCGCGATCGCGAGAGGGAACGCGAACGAGAGAGGGACAGGGACAGGCGAGACCGAGATCGTGAGTATCGCAACGGCCATTCTGATTCTCACCGGCGTCATCGTACGCGCACCCGCTCACCTGAGAATGATCCCTACGCCGCTGAGCGTCGTCAAGCTCAGCAGGATCGGGAAGCCAGGTACAGGAACAATGACAGTACGGGTTTGTCGCCGCCTCATCGACGTGACCGTGAGCGCGACCTAGATCGTTACGAGCGCTCTCGTCAAGGCAGTGGCGACCACTACGTACGTGAGCGACGCGAACGCGAAGCTGAGCGTGAGCGTTCCTACATCACTCGTGGCGATCCCCTCAGTCGTGCGGATCCGCGTGACAGTGTGAGCGAACTAGACTATGGAGATGGTGCTGGCCGTCCGGTGTCGACCAGGCGCCGGCGTGAGAGCGATGAGAGTAGCTCTCGGCGTGACAACAAGGTACGTTCCCAATTATTGCACTCCTTCCGCGATCATTGCGCTAACAAGTAACCAGCGCGCTCGCTACTCTCCCCGTCACGATCGTAAGTCCAAGACTCCTGTTCCCGAGTCAGTCAAGGTAGAGGAACGTGCTCTCCGATCCGGTAGTGAGGAGGGTGAGATCGAGGAGGACTAGAAATCCACTTTCAATTTGCGCAACCTCAGGTTTTCCCTTGCCGTTCTAGACGCGAGTCGCTCTCGGTCCAGATCGGCCGGTAACGCTGTTCTCAAGGGACCGAGATTGTCGCTGCTACTCCCCACTAGGAGCGGCAATAAGTGAGTACTTGATATTCAACGTCTTTTGGAATTGCAAAGATCCTTGGCCTGGGGTCGTATGGGCATTTTAGTCTTTGCCAGCTCATAGGTAGTTTCATTGCTTTTTCTTGAGGCCGTTAACCTCTTCTTCCATCATCGTTGGTGTGTGTGTGTGTGTGAATAGTCGATCGACTTTCTTCGTGGTCTTGCGTTCTGTACTATACGCCTCAACAAAATTAGAAAAGTATGTCTCTTCTGTGTGTGCCGAGGAGTTGCAGCTCCCACGTGGTCTATCCCACCAGTCGTGCTTTCTCTTCTTGTCGGCGAGATCGCACGCACGGGCCGAGATTGTGAGAATGTTTGCCGATTGTGACGCCCAACTACCCTGAACCAATATGCATGCTTGCGTTAACAATCTAGACGATTGATGCTTCGCCTCGCTGTCACTCACTCATTCAGTCAGGCTAATGATCCGTGACATCCGATACTCAAGCGAAACTCCCCTCCATCTCCCACGTAAAGAAAGCGAAGTTGTATATTACCAAATCAATTTACTATTGTAAGTAGACACATTCATAGTGCCACTGGATTACTGGACGAGAGAAGCAAAACGACAATGCGGGACCATTACCGATTCCCATAACTTTTCACACGCTATAGTGTGTCGGCAGCATCACATCGGATGGCCTTACGGTCCACAGCTCAGCAGTAGCCCCCTAACTTGACCCGTACCTTGATACCTGTCATTGACAGGCAAACATATCGTACAGGAGGAAACGCCACTGCATACTTTGTCATCGTCTTCCTCGTCATCCTCGTTGGACCCGCTCTCCTCATCCGACAGGCTCAGCATACGAGCCCTCAAGCCCCGCTTCTTATTGCCCTTCTTAGTACCCCTCCACTTCAGCTGCCCATGAGGGCGGCGCTGGGAGAGGGGCGTGTTCCACTTATCGAACACAGCTTCAAGAGTCGTCCTCCAGGAAGAAGTAGTTGCCGCTCGTCTTCTGCTCCTGGTCGAGCTGCGAGTTGTACTTGTTGATACGCGGGCGGTACGAGACCGGGTCGCGGCGGAAGGTGACGTCGAGGTTCTTGAGGAACTTGTTGCAGCCGGTGAGCAGGGACTCGGGGGTGTTGGCACGCGCGTCGATAGCGGGCTGACCGTCGAAGACGATGACACGGTCGGCGAGGTAGGTGGCCATGATGAAATCGTGCTCGACGATGAAAGCGGTCTTCTTGGCGTGCATGATGAAGCGCTTGATGACACGAGCAGCGACGATACGCTGTTCGGAGTCGAGGTAGGCGCTAGGCTCGTCAATGAGGTAGATGTCGGCAGGAATCCCGAGCGCGAGCACAATGGCCACACGCTGCAATTCACCACCAGACAGGTTCTGCACTTCCTGGTCGATGAAGTCGTCCATCTTCAGGGGCTTGTAAACGTCGGTCTGGAATTGCGGGCTCAGGAAGGCAGCCTTGATCTTCTTGAAGAAGAGCTGGCGGACGGTACCCGCGAACTTGGGGGTGATCTTCTGCGGCTTCATGGAGATGTTCATCGGAGGCACCTTCTTGCCGTCATCGGGCTGCAGCGCACCGGCAAGCATCTTACAGAACGTGGTCTTGCCCGTACCGTTCTCGCCCATCATGACGAGGATCTCGGAGTCGGTGAATTGGCCGGCATCGATATTAAGGTGGAAGCCACCCAGGGTCTTGGACATCTTCGGGTAGCTGTATGCGTTTGACTTGTCGATCATGAAGTCGTCGCCAGCCTCGCCGATACGGAATTGCAGAGACTCCTCTCGGAAGCGAAGATTCTCGGTGGGAATGTTACCATCAAGGAAGATGTTGATACCTTCTCGGACGGAGGCGGGCAGCGTGACAACGCCGTAGACAGCGGGCTTTCCGTAGAGGACGCAGATGAAGTCGGAGAGGTAGTCCAGGACGGACAGATCGTGCTCGACGCAGATCACATAGTCATCCGGACGAAGCAGACTGCGGATCATACGAGCGGCGGCCAGACGCTGCTTGACATCGAGGAAAGACCTAGGCCAATTAGAGGTTACTTTGGTGGGCGGTTCGCAATCGCAACTTACGATGGCTCGTCGAACATGTACTATATCGGGTCAGTGTTTTGCTTGCGTTACATGGCTCGGAGTGACTCACCACATCCGCCTTCTGGACGCAGACAGTACCAATGGCAAATCGCTGCAGCTCACCACCGGACAACAGCGTGACATCACGGTCGTAGACGTGCTCGAGTTCTGTGCGGAGTTAGACGAGATGTATAGTGCGGAGACTGTAACTGACCGAGCACTTCGACAATCTGCTTCAGGTTGTCCATCTGCGAGCGGCCCTCGATGAGGTGGCCAACGGCTTTGTTGGTGCCCCTGATCGCCTTCGGGATCTGGTCCACATACTGCGGCTTGACGACCGCCTTGAGGTCGTCCTCGAGGACCTTGGTGAAGTAGTCTGTGCGACGTCAACGCGAGATCAGCTGGAGGCTGCCGATGTCTTACTCTGCAGTTCGGAGCCACGGAAGTACTTCAGGATCTCTTCCCAGTCCGGCGGGTTATCGTAGCGGCCAAGATTGGGCTTCAGCTTCCCGCTCAGGATCTTGAGCGCCGTGCTCTTGCCAATACCGTTTGTGCCAACGAGACCCAGCACCTGGCCCGGACGGGGCATGGGCAGCCTGTGCAGCTTGAAGCTGTTCGCCGAGTAGCGGTGCGTGACCTGGGTCTCGAGGTTCGTCGGCAAGTTGATGATGTTGATGGCGTCGAACGGGCACTTCTTGGGGCAGATACCGCATCCTATGCACAGGCGCTCGGAGATGAAGGCGATCTTGGAGCTGGGGTCGACTTCGATGCACAGCTTGCCCGTGCGGACGACGGGGCACGACTTCTTGCATTCCTGACGGCATTTCTACATCGAGTTAGCCCGAGACGGGCGTGCTGGTGTTGTGCGGTGCTGCTTACCTTTGGCTTGCACTGTCATCGCACAAAGGCTACGTTAGCATGGAGATTTCGCACATGGCGGGGCATGGTGGGGTAGGGCAAAACGCACCTTGTCGCTGTTCACGATGGCAATACTAGACGGGGTCAGTACTGCTGCTGGCGGTGGACGGGACGGACGTACCGGGTGAGTCTGTCGGACATGGTGGCGGCGGGTGTTGGGTGGGAACGGGGAATATGACAGTGGTCGCGAGAGAGCGTGAAATTGCTTAGTGGGGGGGGCACGGGGGGTTCGACGGGCGGAATGGAAGGGAGATGAGTCTGGGGGAACGCTCGTCGCACGCCGCAGATGCTCGCAGGCTACAGTCGCTGACCCAGGAAGCGTGGACGGTGGCCGGCGCGGTGCTGCAGAGTCCAATGCTGCACAGACGTCTACACGACGGGCATTCACGCAAAATCGGTCGCGCTGCGGTGGTCAGCAAAAGCAGTGGCGTCGTGATTGGCCGGCGCGGACGCACGTCACGTGACCCTGGTGCACAGACCCCGGCGGCCGGGGCTCGCTACTTCGCAAGTCCTCTCGCGGTGCTGCGCTCTCCAAATTCGAGACCTCCACATCACCGCCAACCCAAACCCAAGACCATAGCACCAAAGTCCCCACCTCGAGGGTATTGACCATGGACTGTAAGTGTATGTCGTTGCATTGCTACTTTTCCCGTTCTGTCCCCCGCAAACCCGCCGTCGGCTCGCTCTGCCCGCTGCGCTCAAGTCCATCTTCACTTCCTCCTCCGCCGTCTCCCCATCGGCCGGAATGGTCGATGGGCCTGTTGGCACTGTCCGCTCGCGTTTGACTGCTTTCGCAACGCTCCCGCGCCCGCTCTGGGCCCGCCAGCTGCTCTCCACCCGCCCTGGCTTCCGCCGCCTGCCTGTCCGCTCAGTCCATCGAACACGGTCCCATTTCATCAGACCTCGATTGCACAACCCTTGCTTGCTCGTCTCCGCCGCTTTTTGCTTGCTTGGAGTCGCGTAGTTCTGCTCTATGCAGCGCACTTGCCCTCGTCCGCCCAGGCCGCGTACTTGGCCCAGAATCGTACTGACTTGCTGCCAGCTTCGTCCATTGTAGTGCCCTCGACCACCCCTGGCCACATGGCCTCCATACCGTTCACAAACGGCCACACCTCGTCGGTCGCGTCAGATGTGCAGTCGCCGTCCGCTCCTTCACCGCCCAGCGACAGCGAAAACTCGGACGCGCACCCCACGGACATTGCCAACGGCGCATCCTCCGATGAAGACGCTCCCGGAGAGGAGTACGACGATGACGAGGAGATGGGAAATGCCACGGACTCGTCTGAGGATGTAGATGCCGAGGGCGAGCCGGACGGCGACTACGACTCGGAAACTCCGCCGCCTCAGCGTGCAGTTCCCAACCGTGCCCGCAGCTCGACGTCGCAAGACTCCCGGCGGCCTCCCAAGCGCAAGGCTAGTGTAGAAGACGACTTTGCTGCCCATCCAGAGCTTTACGGTCTCCGCCGTAGCGTACGTGGCCCACACTTGCATCGCGACTTCCAGCTAACGGTAACCCAGGGTCGCGCCCGACCAACACGCCGCATCGTAAGCCACCCTCCCCTGCGTCCTATGTGACCCCAGCTAACAGGCCACAGGTCGACAGCAGCGACGAGGATGACCAGTCGGATTCGGATCAGCCGACTAAGCGTCGACGGACCAACGTGTCGCGCAAAGGTACACCGCCTCACATTCGCCCGCATCCTCTCTCATGCTCTCTCATCGCTAACACCCCCCGGTAGCTTCGAACCAGCCGACACCCGTCTACCAGTCCGCCGGTTCCGATTCCGAGTCTGATGGCTATGTCGGAGCCCGCCGAAACGTCCCCAGCAAGAAGGAGAGGCAGCGCCGCCAACTCGTTGCCGAGGGCAAGCTGTCCCCCTCGCATGCCGAAGTCCGATTCTCTGCGCGACGCACTAAACAAGTGACCAACTACAATGAGGATGAGAGTGACCAGTTCGAGGCGTCGGACGATGACATGACCCCGAACTACTGGGCCACCACGGTCGAAGAGACGGGTCCCGCTATCGACAGGGTCCTCGACTACCGGCCCAAGGACGACTCCGGTAAGAGTCCCCCATCTTCCCCACTCAATATCGAACATGACTGATCAATTGCAGAGCTCGATGTCTGGGACGTGACCAAGAAGGAGTTCGAGTACTTGGTTCGTATCCTTCGCCTCAACACACAGTCTCGACGCTAACATCCTCAGATCAAATGGCAGGACAAGGCCCATTACCACTCCACCTGGGAGGAGTACGAGACAATCGCGACCTACAAAGGCTTCCGCAAGCTCGACAACTACTTCAAGACCATCATCATGCCCGCCATGTACATCTACTCCCGCAAGCAAGAAGAGCCCGAGGAGTATGAGCAGCACATGGTCGCCCGAGAAGCAGAACGTGAGAACCTGAAAGACTTCAATGTCGTCGAGCGCGTGATTGATGCGCGGGAGGGTGACGAGGGCACAGAGTACTTTGCGAAGTGTAAGCTCGCCACTCATGCAACCCCCTTTTTGATTACCTAACACTTCACAGGGAAGGGCTTGACCTACGAGAACTGCACTTGGGAGTCCAGCGATCTGGTGAGTGATCTTGCGCAAGAGCAGATCGACCGATACCTGGACCGCATGTCCAACCGCCCCGTCTCCGACCTGAAGGAGACCAACCTCAACACTCGGAAGAGGTTCATCAAGCTCGACGAGCAGCCAGACTACATCAAACATGGCCAGCTTCGATCCTTCCAGCTCCAAGGTGTTAACTTCCTGGCACACAATTGGTGCAAAGCCCAAAACGTCATCCTGGCCGACGAGATGGGTTTGGGCAAGACGGTGCAGACTGTGTCATTCATGAACTGGCTGCGGCACGATCGACGGCAACAAGGCCCATTCATCTGCGTGGTGCCCCTTTCCACTATGCCTGCCTGGGCTGACACCTTCAACAACTGGACTCCGGACATCAACTATATCATCTACACCGGGCGAGAAGAGGCACGGAAGATCATCCGCGACAAGGAGTTGCTAATTGATGGCAATACGCGCAAGACTAAGTTCAACGTGCTCATGACCACCTACGAGTACGTCCTGGCCGATTGGCAGTTCTTGTCACAGATAAAATGGCAATTCCTGGCAGTAGATGAGGCGCATCGCCTAAAGAACCGCGAGTCGCAGCTGTATGAGAGGCTGAAGGGCTTCTCCGCACCTAGCCGCCTCTTGATCACCGGAACCCCGATCCAGAACACGCTTGGAGAGTTGTCCGCCTTGATGGACTTCTTGATGCCTGGCCAGGTCAAGATCGACGAGGAGGTCGACATGGCTGACGAAGATGCGAGCCGCAAACTTGCAGAGCTCAGCGACGCTATCCAGCCGTACATGATCCGTCGCACCAAGGAAAAGGTGGAAGACGATCTCCCTCCAAAGTCTGAGAAGATCTTGCGAGTCGAATTGTCTGACATTCAGCTTGAGTACTACAAGAACATACTCACTCGCAACTACGAAGCCCTGAACGAGGGCGGCAGTGGTCACAAGCAATCCCTTCTCAACATCGTCATGGAACTCAAGAAGGCTAGCAACCATGCTTTGCTATTCCCCAACGCCGAACACAAACTTCTCGGCTTGAACCCCACCAAGGACGAGCAGCTGAAAGCTCTCATCACCACGAGCGGCAAGATGATGCTGCTCGATCGTCTTCTCGGCAAGCTCAGGGCAGATGGTCACCGTGTCCTGATCTTCAGTCAGATGGTCCATATGCTCGACATCCTCACCGACTACATGAAACTGAGGAACTATCAGTATCAGCGTCTGGACGGCACTGTCCCCGCAAGTGATCGTAGGACTGCCATTGAGCATTTCAACGCACCTGGCAGCGACGATTATTGCTTCCTTCTCTCCACACGCGCGGGTGGTCTCGGCATCAATCTTATGACTGCCGATACGGTCGTTCTCTTCGACTCGGATTGGAACCCTCAGGCCGACTTGCAAGCAATGGCTCGAGCTCATCGTATAGGCCAACAGAAGCCCGTCAGCGTCTACCGTCTGGTATCCAAGGACACCATCGAAGAGGAGATTCTCGAGCGGGCACGCAACAAGCGTATGCTAGAGTTCATCACGATCCAGCGAGGTGTCACCGACCGTCAGCAAAAAGAGATCAACGACAAGCTCAAAGCAGTGGAGCAGCCCAACTCTGCCGAGGACATCAACAACATCCTCAAACGCCGTGGCCAGAAGATGTTCGAGCAGTCTGGCAATCAGAAGAAGCTTGAAGACCTCGACATCGATGCCGTGCTTGAGAACGCCGAAGAGCACAAGACGGAGCAGGCGCCGGGCCTTACCTCGGATGGTGGTGCGGAGTTTCTCAAGAACTTTGAGTACACCGACGTCAAGATTGACCTGGAATGGGATGATATCATTCCAAAAGAAGAGCTCGAAGTGGTCAAAGCCGATATCGAAAAGAGGAGAGAAGAGGATGCCACGCGGAAGCTCCTGGAGGAGAGCGCGCCTAGAAAGCGCAAAGCAGCTACCGACAACGACCGCTCACAGCGGGCCGCGAAGAAGCGTGCTAGGGAGGCGACTAAGCACATCGAAGTCGATGACGAGCAGCCGTCTGACGAAGACGACAACCCTGGTCGTCGCCGCAACCTTGATCCCAAGCGACCACTTGACACTCGCGAGATCCGTAACCTGGTCCGCGCTTACGAGCGCTACGGCTCACTAGACGAGCGCGGAGAGGAGATGATCAAAGAAGCTCGCTTGGCCGGTCGCGACATGGACATCATCAAGTCTACCCTGGATGAGGTTGTCACCATGTGTCACGACAAGGTCAAGGAGAACAACGATCGGTTGAAAAGCCTTGAAACGGAGGCCAATCGACATCTCACCAAGAAGGACAAGAAGGCTATCCTGTTCGACTTCCGCGGTGTCAAGAAGCTCAACGCCGAGACCATCACCGAGCGGCCAATCGAGATGCAACTGCTCAAGGAGGCGATCTCGGATACGCCCGATTGGCGCAACTTTCGCGTTGCGGGTGCTACGAAGGGTGCAACATACTCATGCGAGTGGAAAGCTCGCGAAGACGGTATGCTCATGCTTGGCATCATGCGTCACGGCTATGGTGCATGGCCCGCAATCCGCGATGACCCCGAATTGGAGATGGGCGATAAGCTTTTTCTCGAAGAGCAGCGGGTCGACAAAAAAGAGCAACGCTCAAAGGCCGACGAGAAGAACGCGAAATCGCCAGGCGCCGTGCATCTTGTTCGACGCGCCAACTACCTCCTTACTGTGCTCAAAGACAAGGTCGGCAATGATCCGAATGCGAAGCGGTTGATGGAAAACCATCACCGCAACAACAAGAAGCACCAGCTCAACGTTGCTCGTCGCCTAGAAAAGGTCGCGTCTGCCAGCCCGGGCCCAGCTGGACAAGCGCGTAAGACTACCGCTCGAGATTCAGAGAAACCCTCGCATCGCAACAGTGAAAGCCGCCAGTCAGAGAGGCCCGAGAGTCGTCAACGCGACAAAGGCACGCCAGACCGTAGGAATCGACAGAGCGACCACTACCGACCCTCTGACGGACATCGCAAGGAGCATCGCAACGACCGCAAGAGCACAGACCGTCGTATTTCGCATCCCGATCGTACCAGCACCCCTGATATTCGGCGCAAGGTTAGCGGCGATGCCGAAAAGTCTCGACCGAAGGAGGATCGCCCTCGACCAAAAGAGGACCGCCCGCGACCGAAGGAAGATCGGACCCGACCTCAGGAGAGTCATCACCACAACGTTGCTTCAAGTCCGTCTCTGAGCAAGGAGAAAGACATCGACGAATTCCTTGAGAAGAAGCTTAGGCCTATACGCGATAGCCTCGGAAAGCTGAAGAGAGCCACGACCAAGTACTATCCTGCCAAGGACGCTCTAATCAAGGTTCTCAAAGTTCAGCTACTTGCTGTCGGTAACTACATCACCCAAGAGACGCGTGGGAACAGCGAGATGGAAGATCGGATCTGGTAAGTAACTGCCGGTACTCATTTGCAGATAACAACGACTGACATGTTATGATAGGAATTACACTGTTGCTCACTATTGGCCGCGTCCGAACGTCACGGTCCCTCAAGTCAGGGGAATGTACGACAAGATGTTGAGCCAAGAGAAGAAATCCTCGAGCTCGAACGACAAGTCTGCGAACGGCCAGACCAATGGCGAGAAGTCCAGCACCCACACCAACGGGCAGGGCTCCCCACTCGCACGAACAAACGGAGCATAGTATCTCAGTGACAATCCCTCTTGACATTTATGCCCCGTCAGACTTTCCGGCATGATAGCGTTACCTAGATATTATTCGATCTCCTCGGTGGTCAATTATCACACATTTTCAGCAGCATAGCGTAGGTGTTTACGGTTTGCGTCATTGGACAAGGCCACAGACACATTCAGCGGCGCAGGGTCGGCTTTGTTTTATCTCTTTTTCTCTTTCTCTTCTGCATTGCATACACGGACCTTACGAAGATTCGCCACATCTATTGGATGTATTCATATCGGTTTTCAAGGGAAGCGTACACATAGGGTTCATGTTCATGAGTACTGGCGCATCCGGGCGGGTTTGAACGTTAAAATCATCCGGATCGGATGGGTTGACTGCTGCATTTACGGAGGAATGGGACAGTGTTTTCTTTCTTGCATCCTGCCTTCCATCGTTCGTTGCCGACGCGCATTGACCGTCGATAACAGACTATTCAGGGCATGGGTCGTCATATCAGCAAGGTGGATGAATGGAACGGAAGCAGGCAGTATCTTTGTTTATACCCCAATGACGATACCTACGGCGATGGTTGTTGGGTTGGTGGGTCAGTGGGTATATTGTTTGCAGCAGAGTAGCTTGAGCTGGCACGTTGCTATATTTCAAATGAAAGTTACCTTATTTCAATGATTCTTTGATGTGTTGCTTTGTGACGTTCGAAAACGCAGCTGAAGGTTCAGTGGTATGTGGCACTGTGGTACGGGAGTGAGGAACTATGTACTGACTCGACACGCCGAGTCGAGTGAATAGCCGTCATGTGTGGAGACTAACTTCTAGCTTGACGAAGTATGTATGCAACATGGCTGAGACCTAACAAGGGCGGTCTATACGACATGACCTCTATAATTTGGGGAATCAACATGTCTGACTGGTTCCTACATTTTCCTATGCGCTCTTCTACAACCACATGAGATACATCTTAAATCTAATCTCAGTGCGAGAGTTTCCAGTATTCCAGCACCGCTATTCTTTCATTGCCAATACCATCGTGTCCAAGGATTATGAAAACAAAGGCGGAGTAGACATGTACCACGCACGCGGACCTCGGCAAGTCGCGAACCAACCCCAGACTTTCGACGGTGTGGGGAAGAAGCTATGTATGCGATCTTCAAAGCTACATCTGCATATAAACAGTCGCGCAGGAGATGAGCTTCTTTCCATGTACCTCGCGTTTATGTAAAGTTTCCAATTACCACACCAACTGAGTTCCTCAACACGACATTTCGCCATACTATCCCATCCCATCCCATCCCACCTCCCTCCCTCCAAAATGCCCACCACCACCCCCACAATCCCCTTCTCGGAACCCCCATACCTCACCGGGCTCCCCTCACCCTACTACAAAGCCACGCACCTACGCTGGCAAAAAGCATGTCGCGACTTCATTTCCACGCACCTACTCGGCAACGCGCTACAGTGGGACACGGAGGAGACGGTGCCGGAGCATGTGTTCACCACGTTTGCGCGGGCGGGCATGTTGGTGGCGAGTTTGCCTGCGCCGCTGCCTGTGGGGTGGCTTGGGGAGGTGGGGATAAGGGGGATTTTGGGGGTGGTGGGGGTCGACGAGTTTGATTATGTGCATACTATGATTTATTGTGATGAGGTGAGTTGATGGATGGGAGGACGGAAAGAAAGGAAAAAGAACGAGCTCAAGAAAACCATACTAACCCCCACACAACAGATGGCACGAACCGGCCTCGCCGGCCCCTCCGGCAGCATAACAACGGGGATAGCCTTCGGTGTCCCGCCCATACTAAAATACGGCACCGCAAGCCTCCAAGCGCGATTCCTTCCCGACCTCCTCCTCGGCAAGAAACGCATCTGCATCGCCATCACCGAGCCCGAAGCCGGCTCCGACGTGGCAAACATCACCACCACAGCGACCAAGACACCCGACGGAAAACACTACCTCGTGAACGGGACCAAGAAATGGATCACGAACGGCATATGGTCGGACTACGCGTCCATGGCGGTACGCACGGGCGGGCCCGGGGCGTCGGGGCTCTCGATGCTGGTGGTTCCTTTGAAAGGGTATGCGGGGGTGAAGATGCGGAGGTTGAAAGTAGGGGGGCAGGTGAGTGCGGGGACGACGTTTATTGAACTGGACGACGTGAGAGTGGGGGTGGAGAACCTGATTGGTGTAGAGGGTCAGGGGATGAAGTACATCATGACGAATTTCAACCACGAGCGGCTCACCATCGCCATCGGCGCTACGCGGCAGGCGAGAGTCGCGCTGGCTGCTGCGACGGAATATGTACTCAAGCGCGAAGCGTTCGGTAAGGCCTTGGTCGAGCAGCCTGTTGTGAGACACCGGATTGCAAAGGCGGGAGCGCTGCTCGAGAGCCAGTGGGCGTGGGTCGAGCAGTTTGTGTATCAGATGACGAAGCTGCCGAAGGAGACGGCGGATGTTGAGCTGGGGGGCTTGACGGCCATGGTAAAGGCACAGAGTGGGATTGTGTTGAATGAGTGTGCTCAGGTCGCTATGTTGCTGTTTGGTGGGAATGGGTATACGAAGAGTGGTCAGGGTGAACTTGTTGAGCGTGAGTGCCTCCCCTGGCTCGACGTCTTGGGCATGTACTAATGTGTGTGATTAGGCATTTATCGCGAGGTACCTGGTATCCGCATTCCAGGCGGATCGGAGGATGTCATGTTGGATCTTGGAGTGAGGCAGCTGATCAAGAACTTTAGAGTAAAGACTAAAGCGATGGAGAGGCCGAAGGGATCGTCAAGGCTATGAGATAGACGGATCAGCGAATGTTAGTTTTAGCATGTATATATGTATATATCCTCAGTACCATGCCTACTGCGATAGTCCCCTGTTGTGTGTGCCTCTACAGTCGTGTCTATGGTGTCTTGGTCTTAACACTCTATACCATATCTTCGTAACGTGGACTTGCCGGTCGTGACCTTCATCCCGATCCTAATCAAGTCAGTATATGCTCAACAATCCGTTTTCGGGAAGCAGTCTGTCGTCAACCCAGGACAGCAAGAAAGCCACTTACCTAGCATCCAAGTCATAACTCTCCCACGCGCTAACCTCGACAAGGCACTTCCTACACTCTTCCAACGCCTCCGGGTGCGCCTCCGGCCTCCCTTCGCGATCTGCGTCCCTCCACATACAAGCCGCCATCTCATACCTGGCAATCGGCGCCGTCCACGCATCCTTGTTTGGGCCCTTGAACAGCTGTTTGTCCACATTGATGATCTCCGTCTGCAACAACTCCTTCGCCCTGTCCGTTTCGCCTTTACTCCTCAGTGTTGCTGCTCTCAGCACCGCGAGAATGGCTTTCTCGTCGAGTCCTTCTTTCCCCCAGTGAGGATTCGACGGGGACTCACTCCACGCGAGATTCGCGAGCGAGACATCGAGATGTTCGGTGCGCATGCGCTTGTAGCCGTTCCAGAAGTATATCATTTCTTCAATGGGACTCACGCCTACAGCATCAATCAGATCGCAACCCCACTCCTTGGCACGGTCTTGCCATTTAGCAATCTTGCGGTTGACGAAGACGTCAAAGGGAAGCTGGCGCGCCATGAACCGCTTCTTGCCCGTATTCGGCGCGACTTTGTCGAAAAGCTCGATCGCCTTGGCTCTGTAGACGCTTGCGGCTTTGGCGTCACTGTCTTTGACTTGCCGGTACAGTTGTACGTGTGCAGCGCCGCAGATGTAGTAGTAGAGGCCGTGGCTCCAGTTGTTCAGGGTGATGCACTTGAGGAACGATTTAGAGGTCTCGGCGTAGTCGTGTATGCACATGGTCATCAGGCTTCGCTCGAACCAGTTCAGCGCTTCGAGCTGCTTAAGCGGCGAATCGGCTGTCTTGCTCATGTAGTCAATTGACTTCTCCAGCTCCTTTTCGACAGCATAAGAACGTCCTTCTTCGAGCAGCCAGAGATGGCTCTTGGGATACCGGCTCCGCATCTCCGCGAGCAGAACTCTGCAGCGTTCTTTCGGGTATGAACCCTCGCCCGATCGCGGTATGATGTCGCAGAAACCGGTGATGCCGTTGTAGTATCCGAAGATGACTAGACCGGCCATTGCGCCGTGGATGTTGTGGAATTTGGTCGCCTGCCAGAGCATCTGGATGCCGCGTTCTCGGTCGCCTTTGAATCCAACGATTTTCAAGAGCGTCACAAAAGCCGGCGGAACCAGGGAGATCATGAGGAGTAGGATGCCGAAGCAGAAGTTGGAGCCAGATATTATGAAGACGTCGACAGGGTGATCTCCGAGCAATGAGATGTCTTCGCCCGCTTTGACAGTATCCGTCAGCGTCAAAGCATCAAAGTCGTCTACTACATGTGGAACGGATGTCTCTGGGTTTGTGTCCTCGGAGGGTAGGTTGGGCGTCGAACTGGACTTTATATGCACTTCTCTTTTCGTATTGTCCAACTCAATCGTCTTCCCATGTTCCGCTGGCAGGTTCAAATGACCCATATACTCCATTGGCGTCTCAACATCTTCATGTTCCTCATCCGCATCCACAAAGTCAAAGCCATCATCGTCATTTCGATCCGCCTTCTCTTTCCCCTTCTCGTCTCTCTTAGCATTCAATGTCGACTTCCGAATGGGAGACTTGACCGGGACAGGAGGTACCGACGCGTCAGAAACCGCAGTCTTCTCCGAAGCTCTAGAAGCGGGTCTCAACGAGCCCCCGGACGCAGTCGAAGCCAGGCTGCTCGTACTCCTCGTCTCCAGGAACTTCTTCTCCGCCTCCATAACACCCTCCAGTGTCAAATACGCCTTCCGCAACTTATAGAAGCCTTTAACAGCCTCCGTCAGGCTCTCGTTCAGAACCCCAACAATCGCGCTCATGAGCTGAGCCTGGGCAAGACAAACCGCATACTCGGTGCCAGGCGGATATATCGGGGAGCGGTACGCGCTCGTGTTCCGATGGGCGCGTCGTTGGTTTTCGTAAGCAGCGTTCTCGGCTTCGGAGAGGGTCGCGGAGGCTGCACAGATATCAATGTTCCGACTCGATTTGAACAGTCTGTCGCGAAGACAGACCTTCTTTCATGATCTCCTGCTCAAAGCCTAGAGTAGCGCGCATGAATGTCACCACACCTTTCCCAAGCTACATCCGTATAAGTCATTGTATTCTGCATATAGGTCCCCGGGCGTTCCGCTGGAGGCGCACCTGGTGGAATGGCGAGCTGCCTTTGCTGAGATGGGCTTCTGCCGCGTCGACATCGTCATTCATGATATGCGTGACCGCTGTCGCGTGACGTTATTCCACGTTCGGTCTACTCATACACGATGGGCGGGTGTGTTACCAGACATCGCATCCTCGACTACTCCAAGTCAGCTGTACTCGTAAATCCCATGAACGGTACTCACTCTGCGCAAGCTCGTCCAAAGCATTCAGACTCCTCGTCTGCCCTTGGGACCGCAGTCCCAACGCCTTTAACATGACTCCGGTAGCTCGTAGTAGACTTCCCTCCGCGGGGCTAAGCTAGTGCTACAAGTACGGAGGCAAAGAAAAGAAGGGCAAGATCAAGGGGAGGCGCAAAGAAGAAATATACAGTCGAGGTCCAAATGGAGCCGTGAGGCTGAGTCTTAAACTAAGATTCATAAAGGAGCTTAGCAGGCACCGGTTTGGCTTACGATGGCGTCCTTCGACACATTTCCGAAGCCGACGTCATCCGGTGGGGGATGTGAGCCCCATTGTTGAAACAGCGTCTGGGCCGCCCTCCGCACCTTCTGTGTCAGAGTTCTAGTAGGTATTCTGGTGAGCTCTTCATCCGACGCTCCGTCCGAGGTGTGTCCAGCATTTTGAGAACTCCAAAGGGATGGGTTGCGGCGTGATTCGCCTAGAGACTAGGCCTCCCAGCCGTACCTGGAGTCGTCATCGCGTAAACGCAGCATACACTCAAAACAGAAGAATGCAATCTCCAGCTGAACTCCTACCGAAAGGGAGACCCATCCAATCACATCGTCTCGAAAGAGGCGCGCGAACTCGCTCGCAGTGCAGCACGTGATCTCGAACAGCGCCAAGACATCGGTCATTCTTCCCCCATCCACCGACATCGACCGCCGCATCGCCGCCCCCAGAGCCGCAACCCAAGCACCACCCCAACTCCAGCTCGAACAGCCGCTCCACACCCGACCATCGAACCCAATACACCTATCCCCTCCATCCGCACAGAATACCTCAAAATGTCGGGCGCAGCACAGGGCGGCACAGCAACTACCAAAGCCGTAGTCGCTGACAAGGACGCGACCAAGAACGGCGAAGCAGACAAGAAGCCCACCGCGCCGCTGGAAGAGGACGATGAGTTCGAGGACTTCCCCGTAGAAGGTGCGATACCCACATATATACAGTTCTGCAGCACCTTGATCAAGAATGCTTGTCCACGACGAGTTGATCAGGTGGGGGCGGGATGGATAAGGATGTCTATGAAGTAACAATGCTGACGATAACCGTAGACTGGGAAGAGGAAGAAACCCAGATCCCCGGTGGAACCTCACATCTGTGGGAGGAGAGCTGGGACGACGATGACACGAACGAGGACTTTGCGGTTCAGCTAAGGTACATCACACGCCCTCCCTCTATAAAATACAGAATCAGAACCTAACAACGCCGCAGGGAGGAGCTTAAGAAGCTCGGACACACGAAATGAACGCACCTACGAGCTGCGCACGCAACTACGACACCAGGCATATCGAGGGTCATTGGGTATGAATAAACCAAAACGTGGACGAATGGTGCATTGCAGTGTAGTGCACGGAAGATGTTACGTGGGGGGAGATCATCCGGCAGCACCTCCGTCACATCACAAACAGAACAGTGGCGTGGTGGGAATTAGGAACAAGGAATACCAGTCCGTAGCATTAATCCCAACAAGAGCCTAAGCAATACTGTCGTAACCTCGAAGAGCCGGCTTGCCCATCTATATAACAAACGCCAATTATTCTTCGACAACTGACGTCCACGTCTCCTCGTAACCGCATGTTAACACCAGACTGGACTCCCTCCTTTTACCCTTGTGCCACATCTTGTTGTTTGAGGCTCGCAATACATAGGTCCACGGAAGCATAACCAATTCGTTCTCGTCCAACTAAGAAATCTCGCCAGATGACGAACTCCCACTCGACCATGACGCAGGCCTAGTTCCTCCTTCCGGCATGGTCTACTTGCTGGAAGTCGACAACGCACTCACACCGGGGAGGTCCTTACCCTCGAGCAGCTCGAGAGACGCACCGCCACCAGTCGAAACGTGGGATATCTTGTCCTCTACACCGTACTTGGCGGCCACGGTCGCGGTATCTCCACCACCGATGATGACGATCTTGCCGCTCTGCGCCGCCGCGACAGCAGCATCCAAAGTAGCCTTGGTACCGTTGGCGAATTTTTCAAACTCAAACACACCGGCAGGGCCGTTCCAGAGAATCGTCTTCGCCTCGTCGATAGCCTCCTTGTACAGTTTCACCGACTTCTCTCCGCAGTCCAATCCCATCCAGCCATCCGGAATTCCGTCCTTGTCCTCCGCATATCCAGTCTGCGCATCCTTGTCGAATTTGTCCGCAGTGATATAGTCTACAGGCAGGACAATCTTGACATTGAACTTCTTTGCCTTCTCGATGAGGTCGCCGACCGTCTTGCTGCCGGCTTCATCGAAGAGCGAGTTTCCGATCTTGACATTCTCGAGCGTCTTCTTGAAGGTGAAGGACATACCACCGCAAATGATGAGCGTGTTGACTTTTTCGAGAAGGTTGTCGATGAGCTGGATTTTGTCGCTAACTTTGGCGCCTCCGAGGATGGCAAGGAAGGGGCGGGCTGGCTGCTCGAGTGCCTTGGCGAAGTATTCGAGTTCTTTCTTGACCAGGAAGCCAGAGGCTTTTTGGGGAAGGTCGATGCCAACCATGGAGGAGTGGGCGCGATGGGCAGTGCCGAAAGCGTCGTCTGTTGTTTTGTTAGATCAAATGCTCTCCACAGCGCGTAGTAGGGAAAACTTACTGATGTAGACGTCTCCCAAGGCAGTCAATCCCTTCCTGAACTCATCCACCTTTGCCTTGTCGGCCTTGACCTTCTTCCCCTCCGCATCTTTCGAGCTGCCCTCCTCCTCAGCATGGAATCGCAAATTCTCCAAGAGAACGATCTGTCCGCCCTCCGCCTTGTTCACGATCTCCTCCACCTCCTTGCCCACACAGTCCTCGGTGAAGATGACCTTTTTGTCTAGCAGCTTCTCGAGCTCTGGGACCACCGGCTTGAGGCTGTACTTTTGGTTGACTTTGCCGTCGGGACGGCCCAGATGCGACATGAGAATCACGGATTTCGCGCCAGCGTCGATGGCATACTTGATTGTGGGGATGGCACCGACGATGCGCTGGTTGTTTGTGATCTTGGTGCCGTCGAGGGGGACATTGAAGTCGACCTGGAGGGTGTATTAGATATATCAATTCCTAGTCTCCAGCTTAACATAGTGCTCATGGGGTCATTCTACTTACGCGGACGAGGACGCGCTTGCCCTTGAGGTCGACATCGGAGATTGAGAGCTTGTTAGAGAGAGACATGGTGAGATCTGAGCACTGCTGTTGTTAATTGAAAGCTCGAGGACCGGAAATGGAGACAGGCAACGAGATGAAGGCCTCTACTTACGTCGGATACGCAGGGCTTTAGTGAATGGACCGGCGTTGAAGTGTTTGTTGGGCCTGCACCTGCGCGTTATATCATAGAGGGGTAGCTGTGGCTTGTGGCTCGAGCGTTGGTGGGGGTAGTGCAATGGACCTGTGACGAATGTGCGTTTTATCGATGCGAGTGGGAAGCAAATAGGTAGCGTTAATAATGTCGTGCTGCGAGTAAGGCTGGAGATACAGAAATTGAACGCTACTTAAAGCGCGTATTGTGATCACCCTACATATCTCGTGAGAGAAGAACAGCCGCCCTTACGCCGCCTACCTCGGATTGAAGCTCGGCAGAAGGAGCCATACGCAATCCAATCATCTACCATCTCTGTTACCCGATCGCACTTCGTGAGCAGGATGGAGGCTTGAAAATTGCTCCGGATGCTCCCGCGGCCGGGAAGAGGGCGCACTACCCACTTGATCATCACCAGACTCTCAAACTCTTCTTCATCGTCAGTGGCAAACAATAATAAAACTACTTTCAATTTAACGAGTGGGCATGCATCCAGGTACAAGACGCCTCCTTCGATGGACGAACAGAAACCAGAAGTCGACATTTCCTCCAGACGCCACACTTACCCAGACCAAGATGCAATACGCTAAAGAGCGATAACAGCAATTTGAAAACCCTAGAATGCCTTCCCCGAGACTATCCCTATGCAACCGTAATGACGAAAAAGGAGATGGATTCGAAATGTAGATATTTACGCCTCTTCAGAGGAGTTGGTGAGGGAGAGGTAGGCGGTCCAGGCGATACCGATAGTAGAAACAAAGGGCTAGAACGGGTGTCAGTGCCTGCACGCTAATCGGGGAAGGGATTTACACACGATCTGGAACTGAATAGGCATGACTCGGAAGTTGATGATCTGCACTGCTGGCCAGACCAAGAAGTTGGCTTTGAGAGCTGGAACGTAAATGTCCTGGAACTTCTTCGACACAGCCCTCTTTCCACCTCCCTCGGCAACCGTCATAAAGGTGAAGAAGCATGCCAAACCTATATGTTGTCAGCCTCGCCCCTACTCAAAAAGCCCAAGGATGCTCATACCAGCAGGCGCAAAGAGGAACTGATCAAAGGCCACCCGCTTGAGCGCAGGGACCATTGCCGAAGACTTTGTGACGGGGAATGTCCTCGACAGAAAGCCGAACCACTTGTGCTGCACCGGTGCCATCAAAAAGCCGTACGACATGAATCGCGTCAAGCGCTCGAAGTCGAACGGCGGAGGGAGTTTCTTGGAGTCGGGAATGAGCTCGCCCGAGGGCCACGGGTTCCTCCTGTCGAGCTCGTGGATCTCAATGGCGAGGATATCATCCTTGTCGCCCTTGCGCACTGCGCGCTGTCGGATTGCGGTCAAGGTTTGTGCCACTGTGTCGGCTATGCCACCCAACACCTGCACCCGTCAGTATGCCCCATGCGACGGCAGGCGAAGGAGGAAGCCATTCTTACCGCGTTGGTGATCATAGTAGTCAACACTGGCCTGCGTCAGCTTGGTGCCCCAGTCCCCTTTCTTTCGCATCGCGCACTCACCAGGCCTCGAAGCATAGTACGAGTTGAATTTCCGCGTCAAAAGAGAGACGGCAGCCATTTGGAGGAGGAAGATGGCGGCATGCAGCAAGGGAAGCTTGCCGTAAATCCAGCGACTGTTGAGTGTGTGGAGGAGGCGTCTGCGACTGTTTTCGATGGCCATCTTGGAAGCAAAATGCGATGACGTGCGTTGATCGCAACGTAGCGGGTAGGGAAAGAGGGTCCGAGCACAGGGCTTAGTTGCGCACACCCCGTTTATCACGCGGCGCAGACACTGGACGATAGGCGGTAGGACGTTGGATGCGGTGGTCGGTGGGGTTAGCGGAGGGTATTGGCGATGTCGATGTCGTAGAAGCGCAGCCTTCTGGGGTTGCAGGCTGCGGACTACGGGCTGCGTATGCGCGCTGGCCGGTAGTCAGAAGGGGGCGCCCTGCCCTTTGTGGCGAAGCGGGGTGGAGCCAATGGGAGAAGGCGACCGGTCATTGAGCATGAAACGCGGAAGAGGCACCGCTCTCGGCCAGCTCCTGAAGCCGCTTCACCATCGGCTTGGTGCAGTATCCCAACTCCGACTCCACGGCGTTCATTATGCTCCATATGCGAGCCTTGCGCCCTATGCCTGAAATGTGCTTCGCTGCGTAGTACAGGCCATGGCTTGCAAACACGCGCAGAGAGTCGGGGAACTCGGAGATGGCAATGTCGCCAATACGTTTCGCCTGGTCCTGGATGAAAGGTCTGTACGCCGCGTTCTGGAGAGACGGCTCGGTGTAGAGCAGAATGTGGGTGACATGGTACCAGAACGTGCCAGCAGCTTGCCAGAATCAGCATTCAGTCAACCAGAAACAATCCCATCCTATGCTTACCGGCCGCCGTCACCGTGAAGAAGACCCTCCGAAACCCATCCGAATCCTCCTCTCCATAGGGAATCCCAATAAAACTATCCAGCTGCCTCTTTCTCCAATCCTCCAACTCCTGCAAGAACCCCTCTCTCTTCTGCCTGCCAGTCGCCGTCTCGCTCTCCGGCCCATATATCAGATTTAGCACCCTCGCCAAGATCCACAATACGTGATTGCCCTGCACATCTTCCCTGACATCCCCTTCTTTCCAGTCGACATGCCAGGCCATGGGATCCATAACCATGGGCCTCTCCGTGGTGAGGGCGAAGCCAATCTCGTGCCGGACGTGCAACCAGAAGTTTGCGCCGTCGATGCCGGAGGAGCGCGCGTCGATGGACTGGTAATTCACGAGCATGATTTGGCCAAGCAGATGTCGTTTGTGGTGTTCAGAAGCGATGGAGCACATGATTTCATAGCTCGATAGCAGGATTGTGGCTGTGAGTGCATTTTCATAAGATGGCGAGTTCAGAGTATGTATGAGCAGCCGGAGGCTCTCACCATAGTGTGAGCTGGAGATTGGCTCCCAAGTAGAGTGGTTCTGCCGTGATTTCGAGAGTGAGAGATACTTTGCCGTAAACGCGCAAACGCAGTGAAACAGCAGCGGCGACGAGAGTGTAAGCCGTGGAATCTGCACCTGATACGTGTTGCTGTGATCCATGAGATCCATCCAGGTCGCTACGGTACGGAGGTACGTCTGCAGCAGGAAGGAGGTTTCGGCCGTCAAAGTGACAGGAGGCTGTTTCGTAGGAGGCAAAGTAGGTGCTCGGGGAGATCGAAGATGCAAATACGTGAGCATATCATCTGGGGGCGACTCGTCAGGCAGGAGTTCAAAGCCAGATATCCGAGATCTAAAGATATCCCAGGTTGACGTCGGCTCTTCGGAACCTGGAACTGAATAGGCTGGTATTTCGTTGCTCGGAGGTTCTTCTGGAACGTCTTCTGCGATCGTGGTGTCTTCCAAGGTCGTAGTATTCCATGCTGACGGGGCGATGAAGTCGGATTGCTCGCAGTCGAGGTTCAGGCGTTCGCAGTTGCTACAGACAGGTTTCTTCTCATCACAGCGGCTGTGTCGGGTCTTACATGTGTGACTTTATAGAATCAGCATCTCGTCGTTTTCTAGCTATGAAAGTGTTGCGTCACCAGCCTAGGTTTTGTTCAGCGTGCGAGTACTCGTGGAAAGCCGCGTCCCTCACCCGTCTTCCTACGTGATCCACCCCTTCGCTTTCTTTTCGATGAATTGGGCTTGGGCATGATATGTGGGTAACTGAAAACGTTGGAGATGAGATCAAGGAAAATGATAAACGCGGACTTCGTGCATCGTCATCGCGATATCACGTGGCGGTGGTCCGTGTCAGCTCCCTTGGAAAAGAACGCACAAATCGAACAATCTTCACAGCACATCGGATCGACGAGACCTTGGTGGCCATGAAATTTGCGCCAGAACTCTCTGCCATTGCTCATTACTCCCGGTACTATGTGAGTACGGCCAAACGCCATTAATGCACTCGTATGCCGAACGGGCCCATGTGTAGTTCAAGAGACTACTCCCAGTCCCAGACAGAATCGTCACGCTCCACGCTCCATGCACCTTGAATCCGAAACTCCGTTAAATAATCATCCCGCCGATTAAGCCCAGACAAAAACACCATTCAGATCGATTACCCAAACCGCAGGGTAACCGACTGTAGTGAGAGTCGGGGTCGTGCTTTCCATACGTGAAGCTCCCGTCGTGGATTAATATATTACACATCCTCTTGTACACATCTTTACCACGCCACTCAAACGGCACTGCCAGTAGGGTGGTTATACGACCAACTCCCATCCGGCCACTGGAATAGCTTCCTCCTAAGACTACTCTCCTCGATCGCTGTCGGCAGTAAGCTCTCTCCCACGTGTGGACCAGTATATGGCTCGATGGTCTGATACTGGCCCGCGTGAAACTGGTACATCCGTCCGTCGTTTACATTGTGGCCGAATGAGTCTTCTTGGTGTATGAGCCGGGCAAGGTCGCCGTCGGGACACCCAAAAGGACCGCGGCGAGCCTCACGTTGGTTGCGCCAGTCTACGACCGGTTCAATGATGGAGACTTTGACTTGGTTGACGATGTAGTCTCTAGCGGTAGCGAAGAAACTGGATTTAGTGCGAAGATAAGGAACTATCGTTTTGGACCAGACGCGGACCTATATTTTAAGGGAAGGAGTCAGCGAAATCACGTTCGTGAGATGGAAAGATTGTCGTACCACTTCCGATATTTCAACAGCTTTGGTTACAAGACCATAAGCTCCATCTCGAAGATGTTGTGTCAGTTCCGCAATTGCAGCGAATTTCGACTTCGGAGCTTCCTCCATGGTTTGGACGCTGTCGCTGTCGCTGTCGAAGTCGCTCTCACTGTCCGAGGCCGCCTCACTGTGTACGTCGCTCTCACTCGCGGAGGAAACCACACTGTCAACCTCACTACCAGACTCAATCACGTCATTGTTTGCGACCACCCTATACGATACCTCACGCGGACCCCTCGTCGGCATTATGTCGCGTGACGCATCTTCGTCCGAGCCGTCCGAATGGTTTCCGGGAGGCCTATACGGGCGTGCTGGGTAATGTGGCGCATCGTCGAAAATCTTCATTGCGTAGCGCCTATCATGCTTCTTACCCTCCACGAATTCCGGGGGACCTTTCCACTTCCATAGTCTCCACCTCTGGTGCTCAGGATTCCTCCACCACGCGTGGGCACGGTTGTTTTGGGGGTGGTACCAATGGCCTTCAGGAGGCTCCGCGATTGGCGGCGTGAGAAACCAGGTGGATTTGTCCTGTGGCGTCATTTTCTTGAACATCTCTTGGGCTCGAGTATCCTGGGGTATGGGGTCGTCGGCATGGAGGCGGAGCTCTGCGCGATAGGCGCCGGTCTTGGGTGGGGATTTGGCCATGCCGAACGGAAAGGCGGCGTCGGATTGTGTAGAGTCCTGGCGCGTTTCTCGGTGACCTGGTATAGCGGTTTTGCGGTTCTCAGGGTCTTGGGCTGGGTGGGCGGGATGGTTGCGCGGATCCTCCTGTCCGTAGATTGATGTTGAGTTGGGCGGACGGAAGCCATAGACAATTTGCATAGATTGTGACTCTACGGAGAGAACAGATGGGTTCCTCTGCCAGGGCTCCATGTTAGTTTGAGTGGGAGGAATATGCGATAGAACAATTAGACGGCGCAAAGGGCGCTGGAGAGCACGACGATTGTAGCAGGACTTGACAGAGCGCAGAGGTGCATGCCAAAGGTTGCAGTGGACAGAGAGGAGAGTAGAAAAATGTATGCTGAAGCGCAAAGTTTGCGCGCATATGAATAGTGAAGTTGGATGTGAGAGGTCGAAAATGTCAGTGGACGTGTGTGTGACCGTTTGGCACGGGCGCGGACGTGGGGAAGTCGTTGCCTAGGAAGGTCTATCTAGGTGAACGATACTGTCTAAACACCCGTGACGTTCATTGAAGTTCGAGCAGCAAACTACTCGTAGAATCTAACAACGGTAAGCTTTGCAGAACAAACACTACCGGGATAGTGTGCTTACAATGAAAGAGTCGAGCAGTGGAGGTGTGGAGTAGAGGGAGGACGTTGTCCCAACGGAATAGGTGTGGGTCCATGGTAAACGACGACCACGTGCTCATACACACCTAGGTCCTATTTGGATTCCCGCCCACCTCAGCGAAAGCATCTCACTCGCAATTAGCCCACCGCAGTGAGAAGCGTTTGGATCTTCTACTCGACTGCAAATTATGTTTCATCCGCTAAACAGCATCCCGAGTTTACGTATATCGATCCAGTTGAAGCCTGCCGTATTTGGAAACACGTTCAGCGCCTGCTTCAAATCGTCACGACTCTTGATCTCCAACTTCTGCATCCGGTATCGTAACTGCTCCTGGTACCAGCCGTTCTCTGGTCTTGAATGCGCACTGGAGGCTATATTGCCGAGATAAAGACCCCACAGCAATGCATTGTCGAGGGTACGCGGCGATGAAATGATATGGACGGAAGAGTCGGCTCGCTGTAGATGTGGTGCCAAAGTTTCGGCCGGGTCCACTTGCGAATCTGACTGTAGGCTATCCGGTGGAGACAATACTTGGGGGCTTGTCGAGTCCTCGAGAAGAGGCATCAGAGCATCTTTCAGCCAGACAACAAGTCGATCGCAAAGCTTCATCTCCGGTGGAAGACCCCGTGGTCCAATCCAAAAGAACAATTGACAGGCCTCTGTGAGCATGACGTCGATCTTGGAGTACTCGTGGCCGGCCTTCTGTTGACTAGACAGCATATGCAGTATAATACACTCACTATCATACATGGGCCGTATAACAGCAGGATCCATCTTCATCTTGTTCGGAAACAAGCCGTATGTGGAACTGTTCGCCCGGGAAAGAGCGAGCCGATGCAGCATCTGGAAGAGGTTCTTGAAATGGTCCGATACGGGAGGGATACTGGATAAGGTCACGCTTGTCAGACGGTCGGTTTCGAGTGAGACTGAGTATGGTAGATCGTCGATGACGGCTGGAGGCATGTATGGCACCTTGGGGAGTGCGCGGTTCTGGGCCGCAACGCCGAACTCGCACCTGCTTCGGGATCAGTATCTGCGAAATATGTGTACGGGGAATATGCACTTACCATTGTATTCCTTTCTGCGTGAATGGCCCTGGTTTTTATAGTGTTAGATCGGCGAATGCACCAGTCGAGTAGATTCACTTACTGTATTGTACAAATCCTGCTACCAGATCCCCTTTGCCTTTTACGCTAATCGCTTTCATCATGGCATCGCAGTGTATCTCTGCGGCCTCGAACATCCCAGCAAAGTTCTAATGCCCGGGAATTAGCTGACATAGGTTCATGAGAGTATTTGTTGTTTCCAGGGAGGACGCAATGGATCTGATGACTTACCGCACAAGCCGTAAAGCAAGCTAAAGCGCAAATAAAAGTATCAGAGTACTCACCACCCATCGTACTCACCGCCTTCTGCATACTCTGCAAAGAAAGCTTGTAGTAATGTAGTGCCTCTTCAGACAAAAATTGGCCGGCGATGCCGTCTCGAATCAGTGTTGTTGCGTAGAGCCACAGCACGAAGGAGACGTAGTCCTCGGCCATGTTGCAGAGAATGGAATTCTCCTTGGAGAGCTGGAGTTCTTGGTTTCGTGGTCGCCATGCGTATTTGTCTGTGGTGATCAATAAGGAAGCTTAGCCTGAGGCTGATGGACTTACCGTCTGAACACGGGACCTCCTCGGGACAGGATGTGAGAACTATACCTCACGTCAGTAGTGCATATCATCGAGATAGTGCCCGCTAGACGATCAATATCGTTGGTTGGATCTCGAAAGGGTTATCGTGGATGGGCCTATGACGACTTGCGGGAATGCCATGCAGATTGGCAGCTAGAGCGAATATCCACCCGGGGATCAACTCACAGTACTCAATGATATGATCAATATTTCTTCCCACCTGTGGAAACGCATCAAAAGGATCTGCCCGTCCGGCCGCAACATTCATCCAAGGATTCGGCACTCCTTCAGACTTGAGAATTTGCAATACCGATCCCTTCCCTCCACCCTTAATTTCGAACTCGACCTCATCACAATGACTCTTCTTCTCCGTCTTTTTCGTCTTCACCGCCAACTCGTGCTGCTTATTCCAGTGAACCCACTCCCTCGCCTTCTTCCTCACCACCGCACTCTTCCCCGGATCCGAATTGTCCAAAAACTGTAGCTGTTGGGTCTTGGGCTGGGCTATGGAGAATATGGGCTCGACATTGTGGAAGAACTTTCGGTTAGGGGGTTTCTTCGTTGTCGATGTAGAAGTAAAAGAAGATGATGATGATGACGAGGGTTTCCGATTCGTTTCTTTGTCTGGTTGGTTCGGCATGTTTCTCTCCATAGTGATCCAAATGATGTGCAAGGTACGTGCCAATCTCAATTCGGGACAGTTGCCGCTGTGGGGAGGACGAATTTCCCAAAGTAGCTGCTAAGAGGTACCGAATCGGACAAGAGCCAGACCTCTGCGAGGGCTGCTTGGGATCCGACGCGTCGTACAATAGGTGGACAGGTTCAAGAGCGCCCGCTAAACCGTCCGTTCTGCTTGCGCTGGGACTTTGCAGTTTTCGGACTCTGAGAGGGCCGACTAGCTAAGAGGTGTAGCACTGGCAGTCGAAGTTCAGCCGAGTGTGCTCAGTCCAACGACCCTGAAGACACGACCGCGTAGGTTGCTCGAACAGAGAGACACGTGCCAGGAGTGGAGATGCAGGAGTATCAAAGGTGATGGAAACATTCTTGACTCGCCGTAATTTCCTCACGCGTTCACGTGCATTTCTACGTCATGAATCGGACCGACGACAATGTCTCCTCCCGCAATTCAGCGCACAGCCAGTCATCTCATCATCTCTATTCTCTGGAACCCTACTCTTTAGATGCAAACTTTATTCAGCTCTCTACGACGGCTCGCCTTCCTGTGCCTTTGCGGTTCATCGTGTGAACATGTAGCGAGGCCGCAGGAAACAGGGGAAACCACCCTTTCCATGACCATGAGGCCGTGGGGCTGTGCTAAAGAAGGCGGTGATGTATGGATTGACAACGTGAAGGTGAGATGTTGACGTCTAGACTACGAACGAGTGATCGGGTGGGGAGCGGCTTCCCCGGATCCAGGGTGATTTCGCGTTACGCTAACTGAAGTGGGGTCGGCCCCATACAAGGGGTAGATAATCATTGGAACAGCTGCATCTACGAGTCAGACATATATGCTTTTGGCCTCATGCAAACTGCTTTGAAAGCTTCGTAGGATTACTGCCCAGGGTCATGGTGGAGTGAACTTGAGTACAATGTCGTATTAATCCTTTGAATATCGAATCCAGTTAAGTTGGGAAGCTATCCTAGCAAACCAGCCGCTAATTTCTCCATGTCCTCCAATGTCTCAGGTTCCTCCACTTGCGTCTTGGCCTTTCTGGCTTTCTTATCATTCCTACTAGACCTATCATCGTCCTCGGAGTCCGACTGGAACCACTTCTTGACCTTCTTTTGCGGCTTCTCCCGTTCTTGCTCCTCATCGTCACTAGTCCCTGCATCTGCCCTGAAGTTTGCCAACGCATCTTCGCCGCTAATCTCCAGACCGCCTTCGTCTTCATCTCGATCCATGCCTTCCTCCGCTCGCTCGCGATCCTTCCGCTTACGCATCTTCTCCTTTCTCTTCGTCTTTGCCATGGCTTTGTCATCAACATCAGCTTGCGCGACAACCTCCCTAGCCGCTTCAACGAACTTCTGTCGCTGCTCCTCCGGAAGGCCTTTTGAACGGAAGTCGGCCTCATCTTCGAGCTCGTAGGCTTGGTGGGCATTGCCATCCTCGTCGTAAACGAGTTTCTTACCCGTGTCCATGAATTTGAGCAGCTTCTTCTTCGATTTGAGCAGTTTCTCACGACGGTTGCTGTCGACAATAAGAGGTTTCGAGGCTCCTGCGAGATTGACGACTCTGCCACGAGGATTGGTGGAGCCGTCTTCGTCGACATCCATTTCATCGTCAGAGGCTGGGATCCGCCTCTTGACGGCCAAGAAGTCGTCATCGTCTGCAGCTGCGTTGCCACCCATGAAGTCGTTCTCGTCCTCCGAGGCTCCGTCCTCGTCTCCGTCTTTGACAAGCTTCTTGTAGTGATCTGCCAAAACGTCTTGATTCTGCCTTTCGAACATGCGGTCGTACTTGGTCCGCACCGGTTTGGCTGCCTTCTTTGACAGATCGTCACCATCTTCATCGTCGGAACTCGGGACCTGAAATGGGGCGCAAAGTCAGCAAAGCTCATCCAAAGGAGATTCAGTGCATATCGTATTAGACTGGAATGGTAGATCGCAGTGTCTTTGAACAATGTACTCGGCGCAGTCATTTTGGGGGGATTACTAACCTCGAGTTCTTGCCTTGACTGCTGTTTCTTCTGCCTGCCCCCATCATCCCTCAAAAACTTGATCTTCGGAGCACCTGGGAGTCCGAGACTGGCGGCAAACGCTTCTAGGTCATAGTTCCTGATGTTGAAGACATCCTTATCTCGCTGCAGGTAGATCGCCTTCGTGTATGTGACGAACGCCTTCTGCGCGAGGTACTTGATCTCTGGATCCTTGAACAGCATATGTACCAACTGACTCTTGATGGACTGCTTCTTCTTTTGGCGAACGTTTATGGTTTCGATGGGTATCCTTTTGCCTTCCAGGCGCTTCAACATGCCTTCTTCTTCGCTAGGAGCTAAGAAGAGAACTCCGCGGCCTTCACGGTTATAGCGAGCTGTGCGACCTACACGGTGGATATAGGTATCCACATCTTCTGGGCAATCGACTTGGATGACAAAGTCCACGGCTGGGAAATCGAGACCTCGGGCTGCTACATCTGTAGCGAAGAGACAGGAAGCTTTAGCTGCCGAGAATTTGGCTGTGGTATCTAGCCGAGAATGCTGCTTTTGACGACCGTGGATGTGCATCAGAGGTATACCGGGCTGCATGTGACGGAAGGATTCGAAGACGAAGCGAACCATCTTGGCCGAGGAGAAGAAGCATAGTATCTTCGATTTCTTGCTGGCCTGAATGAAACTCCACAGTGTATCCAATTTCTCTTCGATCGGGCAGACGATGTAGTTTTGTTGAAGGCTCTTCGGTGTCGCGGTTTTATCTTCCGCGTGGACCGATACGTATTCGGGATCTTGGAGACTCAGTCGTGCCAAATCCGAAACCTTCTTCGACTGCGTAGCGGAGTACAGGAGTGTCTGCCTCTCTTTCGGTAGGTATTCGATGATTGCGTCAACGTCTCGTTGGAAGCCCATGTCCAGGATTCTATCCGCTTCATCCAGAACTAGCATCTTCAAGTCGTCCACCTTGAAAGCGGCCGTTTGCGACAGATGTTGTAGGATCCGTCCTGGGGTCGCAACTAAGATATTCATCCTTGTCAAGGCCTGCCGTTCAGATTCCAAGCTCTTCCCACCAATCACCAGGCCTGCCGCGAACATGTGCCCGTGCTTCCCAATCTTGCACAGTACGTCGAAGATCTGGATCGCGAGCTCTCGAGTGGGGGAGATTATCAATGCGCCGAGCCCAGCGTCTGTTCCAATGTGCTGCAGTCGGAACAGGTTCTCCAACACTGGTATCAAGAACGACAAGGTCTTTCCACTCCCTGTTTTTGCGGCGCCCAGTATATCGTGACCTTTCAAAGCTATTGGGATCGCCTTGGCTTGGATATCCGTCATGACGGCGAAATGGGACGACTTCAGGCCTTGTTTCGTAGGCCCGGAGAGAGGCAGGTCGGTGAAATCCTTGTACACATGCTTGAGGTCCTGCGCTTGTTAGCAGGAGTGGACTTTGGGAGTTGGTAACCCATGTATTGTATCCCAAGGTTTGTCAGAAGTACATACGATTTCATCCACCAACCGTTCCAGCGTCTCAAGGTCGACATCTTCGCGTTTGCGCTTTTGGGCGCCAACCTGCTTTTTGACCTTCGTCGGTCGAGTGCGACCGGTAAGCCCTGGTCCGACCATGTTGGAGATGTAGTGTTGTGGTTGATGCGCTTCCGACCGCAAACGAGGATTTTCTCGGAGCCAGAAATTCTTATGGTCCGTGCGCGCGTGGGGCTGCACCGCGGAGGTGCCTTCAACGCGCCGCGACCCTCGACATCTCCACCACCCACCTCGAAATCCTTATACCCAGCACCAGCATGGCCGACGACAAGGAGATTGATATCGACGCCGAGCTGCTCGCGGCCGGCCGAGAGCTCGACAAGGATGCCGAGATCGATCGCATCATGGGCGTCTTCCAGCTCAACGCGTACGCCATCCTCGACCTCCAGCCCGGCGTTCCAGAGTCCGATATCAAGAAGACGTACCGCAACAAGTCCCTCCTCATCCATCCCGACAAAACCACCAACCCCAAAGCGCCCGATGCCTTCGACCGCCTCAAGAAAGCGCAAATCACGCTCATGGACGAGAAGCAGCGCACGGAGCTTGAAGAGCACATATCCGATGCGCGCATGCTGCTTATGCGGGAGCGCAAGCTGACGGCCGACGACGAGGAGACGCGCGGCGGGGAGTTTGCGAAGGCGTGGCGCGAGAAGACGGTCTGGGTGATCATGGAAAACGAGAGGCGGAAGCGGCGGCAGATGGAGGCTCAGCTGCGCGAGGAGGGTAGGGAGAAGAAGAAGGAGGAGGAGGAGATTGCCGAGCGCAAGCGCAAGCGGGAGCATGATTCTGAGTGGGAGAAGACGAGGGACACGAGGATCAACAGCTGGAGGGACTACCAGCAAGGCAAGGGTCCCGCGGACGGCAAGAAGAAAAAGAAGAAGATGAAGATGGTGGGATGAGCGGACTTCTTCTGGGCGTTAGGGCATGACAGAAACGGCGTTCGAGATACCTATACCTACTTCAAAGGCGTCATGGTAGGCTGTCCTTGCGGATGTATCCCAATACTGCAGGCTGACGATCAAAGGCACAGCATTATGTAGCGAGGCCTGGGGAATATACGGGTGTTCTTGCAGGTCACAGTATGAGCGGTTTAACTACCGAATTGAATGCTACTCTTACACAAGAAAATTCTGCCGACTCATTAGGGGTATACTCAGCGTGACCGCCTCTTTATATGTACGTGACCAGTCGTGTCGCCATCACATCCTATTATGTACCCGTCCACCGTGCCTCCCATTCCGATGCCAAAACACGCTAAAAGTGGAGTCGCCAGGCTCGGAAAGCGTAGGTCCCATCCCCGTACATAAACAAACACTACCCCTCTCGATCTGGGGTGTGTCCCACACTGCATATCCAGTAACCTGGCGACGGTTGACGCGTAGTAGCCTCACGCCACATGCAGATCCGCTGCAGGAACCGTTCGATCGATCAAAATTCTCCGAACTCCCCAACCAATAGCAATACCGCCGTGCCAGCCCGATTGCCCAGTAACGTCCCTACTGATTCCACCCCAATTCCAACCCAACGCGCAATAATGGCAAAAGTCGTTGTGATTTAACCTTCGCCCAACGGCGACGGTGATGGAAGATTTGTTGCAGGTTCCTGAAAAGCACGCCACCGTGGACGCGTGCAGCATACATGTACTCCCTTGGGTGTAACTGCAACCATAAAGACGTCCCCCCGTCGGCCGATCGCAGCATCGATAGACGTGCCATGTGTGTGTGTGTGTCGAAGCCAACGCCATCACGGACTGTGGTATCTTATTTTCCCTTCCCAATTCCATAACATGCAGTTTCGATAACGGGCGGCCACCAAACGGAAGCACAGAACAAAGTGTCAACGGAATTACGATGCCCCGAGCCAAGAAGAGAGACATGCGGGTTTGTTTCGAAACTTGGAAAGAGCGACATGGTGCCTGCCCTGTCTTTCGAAGCGAAACGACGCAACCGTTCTATCGACTTGCATACGCATCCTCCCGTTCAACTCTTTCACTTTTACGACGAGACGTCCAAAATGCGACCACAAGCCCGAAAGCCCTGTATTAAATCATCCTACAATATTGTATGTACATTGCCACATGCGAGCATGCGCGCATTGCGTCATACGCATGTCACGTCCTGTATCTCTTTCTTGTCTTCTCATTGGAGTACTTCGTGTATGTTCAGACGCCGTCTTTTCCCTGTATCTGGCGTTTCGGGCCTCGTCTCTGCACTCGACGGAGACTCGCGCCGTCTTATACGCTGCTCCCTCTCTCTCGCACCCTCGCCAAAATCCGGCGCCATTGGAGATGCCAACAGCGGCGCAGGCGCCGGCATTGTACGAAGAGGAGGAAGCTGTAGCCCCTCTAACCGGCCAGGACGGCCCGCAGATTCACGCCGAGCTTGATGCTGCGGCTGCGGCTCTGATGTGACAGAACCCGTCCTGGAAATGGCTTGGTAGGGAGAGGGGTACGCTCCCGGCTGGGATGGAGGTTGGAAATATCCCTGGTCGGGACCAGCTGTCGGGGAGTAGCCGTAGGAGGGACTGCTGCCGTAAGAGCTGGAACTGATGGTCGGAAGTGACGTCCGGACCGCGGAGAAGTTGAAATATGGCGAGGTGGGTGCAGAGCTGGCAGAAGAGGAAGGTCGGCCGGGATAGGTGCCGAATTCTCGATTCGGAGGGTTTGTGGGTGCGGACATGGTTTGCGAGGCGTGTACTGGCGTTGGCGGGGCGAGCTGTTGCGTCAAAAGAGGAGGACCCGTTGGCCGAGGAGGGGTATGCACGACCAGGGTGACGAAGTAGAGTGACGTCTTTGCGAGTCGGATTTGGGTCTGAAGAGTTTGGTGCTCATTATTGGGAAGTCGGAAATTGAGGAGAAACGGTCGGTCAGTGTAGCCCTGGCTCACTTGCTCTACGTCTCTCTCGGCCACAGACTGCATGACCGAAAGCATAGGATCGTGCCCGATTGGCGTGATAGGTGCCATGTACGTCGGCTCCCGCTCATCCCGTTCATCCAGGAGTTCGGTGCGTAATCGCTGCAGTATCTCCGCCTGCCGACTTTCGAGGAAATACGCTAAGCTTTTACCGCGTACATCGCCGAGGAATGACACAAGGTCCTGAAAACTTCGGTTCGATTTTTGGACCACGAGGTCCAGATTCAGAAACGCTATTGGCAACGCCTGGTAAACGACATGGGGGTTCGCTCCATAGGGTGTACCATAACGTGGTTGACCGCCCATGGCTGCGAGGTTCGGGTGCTGTTGTCGAATGTCTGGAATATCTTCTTCTCGTGTAGATCCGAGGACGCGATGAGGCTCGGGTGCTCGGTGCGCAGCCGCAAATGGCGATTGCTGCCCATACGTCTCAGGCCCGGAAATGGGCAATGCTCCCAGCAGCTGAGTATGGATTTGAGTAGGTGTCGTTCTCACATCTTCGCCCCTTCCAAACTCCTTGTCATCCCTTAACCTTGGCCTTCCCCTTTTCTTATGTTGCACGTCCTTGCACGTTTCCTGCATGTCAAAGTTAGTCCAGTCCGAGTAGTGTCGTGCGTGTGTACGCTCTTCCACGACACCAATGAGGTATACTGACCTGTTTTCCAGAAGCCACGCATCGACCACAAGGACGTTGGACATCGCAGCTAAGATGGGCTTTCTTGCAATTGACGCACGCTGAAGCCACATGCGCTTTTGTTCTTCTTGCTGGTTTGTTCTGTCTAAGAGGCGGCGGCGCGATCATGGCTGCCGGCTGCACTTGGTGACCCGGACCAGCGCCCTGAGTTCCAAGATAGGAAGGCACGTTTGGAGGTGGATATCCATATGCATAGTTTTGCGCAATTGGCATGCCACCATACGGCGGATCCAAGGGGCGACCCTGTTGATAATGTATTGGCTGCGTTCTAGGATGAGCGTCTCCCGGATACAGCGGGTGGGAGTGCGGTGCTGCAGATCGCGGGTCGAGCAACGACGGGTGCAGGGGGGGTGGTGCTACTCCAATCATCCTTCGCGGCTCGTTCAGAGGTGGAGGATACGGATGGCCTTCAGGTTCGACAATTTGAGCTGAGCGACGTGCGGGAGAATGCGAATCTGACATGGGAGGAGACGGATAGGAATATTGTTCAGGCCTGGCGGGACTGAACTGTGACGGCAAAGGTACCAGGCTGCTTCCTGGAGAATGGCGGCGCCCAAACGGCGTTGAAGGGAGTGAAGTTGGACGAGGTAAGGACAGACTCTGCATAGTTCGGCCAGCGCAGCGCTCAAACGCTGCGGCTGCAGCGGGAGCGCAATGCTCTGCGTATATGGTGGGGAGACCGAGCGGATCCGCGGTTGATGACACCGCAAAACTGTTCGGATGGGACTGTTCCTGGTAGGAAGCTTGGATTGTGGGTGGCTGACAGTTCTGCATGGCGAGATGGGTAAGTCCACGATCAGCGAAAAAGCAAGTGCAGATAAAGGCAAGGGCGAATTGGAAGGTTTTAGAGGGCAAACTCAAGAAAAGAGCTGGAAAGAACTACAAGCGTATACATATCGTACCCCGTCCGGAGAATGAGAAAATCAGAAACATGCGGCCAGTACACGAAGTCCGAGGGCAGGGGTGAGTATAGAGCGTGTATGGATCGGAAAGGTGAATGAGGTATCGTACCTTTGGCAGAGACTGAAATCCGCACACGACACACGACACACGACACACAGGCCAGAGGCCAGAGGCTAGAGGTTAGAGGCGGACGTTTATTCCGGCAGCCAGCACGCGGTGCTCGTAAGAAAGACTCGTGCTCTGCGGCGTCAGGGCGTGGGCGTGGGCGTAGGCGTGGGCGTGGGCAGGCGTAGGCGTAGCCACACCCCGTTCAGACTGTCCGGTCAGGTCAGTCGGGCAGGGGACAAGGCAGATGGTCGACGAGGAGGAGAGGAGTTCGGAGGAGTGAACCAATGCGGTGCGTGCGAGAGCACTCAGCGCAGGAGGGCAGAAGAGGACTGGCTAGGGAGATCCTCCAGTAATAACCACGATCGGGACCTTGGAGTGCTCTTGAGATCTCTGCTCGGATCCCTGCCTCCACCTGCAGACGGTGGATGACAGCCATAGCACGGGGGCCGCAGCTGGGCGAGCAGGGAGGAGCTGCACTTCGGGCACGGCATGCTAGCCTGAGCTTGTTCGGCTGATGGTTCTTTGACAAAGCATGCCACCCGTCCCAACCTAGTGCTTGGAGGGTCAGTGACAATTGGAGCCGCTGGAGGCATGCACGGCCTCGTCGAGCAGCAGTGTGGAGAGCATGGCAGGGACGCAGTGGAGCGGCTCGGTGGTGGCTCGCCTAGAGGCCTGTCCGCCGGCCCTCCCCTGCGAGTCTACTGAGAGAGCCAGCGGGCGCACCCAGGACGCATGAGCTGCAGCCGGTGGAAATAAGCATGGCAGCGGCAGCGATGGGTGAGGACGTATGTATTGCGGTGCGAGGTGACGAGTCGTCCTGGTGCTCCGCCGCTCGCGGGCAGCTCTCGCACCTATCATGGCGGGCACCCTCACCACCACGCATCACCACGCAAATTGCGCCTGTGGCTCAAAGTGACAGGCCCGCGGCGCTGGCCACGCCTGTCATGATTGCTGCCCTCCCGAGGCCCAGAAGACGGATTCCGCGTAGCGCAAACTCTGAATTCACTGTTGGATGCTGCATGCTGCATGGCAGACGAGATGGCAGAAATGGGCCCGCGCCGCCCACTGCTCGGATCGACGCCGCCTGCGGATAGGGCTTGACACTACGCCGTCCACGGCCATGCCAGAACCACACAGATCGCCCCCGAAGCGCTCGCTGTCTCGCCGCAAATATCGTTCAATAATCATCATCGTCGCCAGGCGTTATCGATTCATATTGCGCAGGCCTGGCGGCGGCCGCACGTCATGCCGACGCCGTCGGTACATCACAGTACAAGGGTGGAGCATGAACGGGTTGCCCCCTCCCCCTGTCGCCCTTAGCGTCTTGGCCGAAAAGACGGCCGATTTCTCAACTCTCTGAGAGTCAATTTTGACGGTTTTTGATGGTTTTGAGTTCGATTTTGAAGTTGATAGTAGGAAGGATAGTCAAATTGATCAATAGACTACTCTAAATAGGCCTTTTGGCGCGGATTAATGGTTGTTCCGGAGGTCTTGGCGCACATAAGTGCCTCAGAATTGACTAAAACGCTGCCCGATTCTAGAAAGACGGCATATTTCCCACAACTACCACTTAGTATGGCCTCCTTTGGCGTCAATTACTGCCTGGCACCGTTCCCTCATGTTACTGACGTATTTCTCGAAGTCAGAAACCTGTAGTTTAGCCCATTCTGCCTCTGCTATCGCCCGTACCTCTGCCTCAGTCTTCGGAAAGTGTTTACCAATTCGATACTTCAACAACCGCCAAACGTTCTCGATAGGGTTAAGGTCAGGTGAATTGGCAGGCCATTTCATGCGTACAGTGCCAAGGTGATTGTGAAGAGCGCGTGTATCCTTTGCCGTATGGGATGAAGCTCCATCCTCCATCAGAATCGGTGCTGTTATAGTACCTTTGAAGGCCTCAATAACAGGTACAATCCTTTCCCTGTACAGTTCACCGTTGACGTTACCCCAATCCTTTTGAAAAACAACAACAGGACCTTTAGACGCGCTTGTTATACAACCCCATATCATACACGCTGAATAGCCTCGAAACTTAGGTACGCAACAAGACGGCAAGTACTTCTCCTCTGGCGTACGCGTAACCCAGACCTGCCCAAAGGCTCCACACTTGATAGAGCACTCATCAGTCCATATAACATGAGACCACTGAGCTGGAGTCCAATTCACGTGTTGTTCAGCCCACTCTAATCGATCCTTTTTGTGTTTCTCCGTAAGAAGTGGTTTTTCGGTGGCGACGCGTCGGTGATACTGCTCCTTTTCGAAGGCTGCGTACAAAGTACGCTTACAAGCAGATATGCCCTCCAATTGAGCTATCTCGAGATAGGATAATCGCCGATGGTACGCGTCGATAGTAGCGCGTTGTACAAGGCGGCGTCTTTTCGGTGTATCAAGTATTGGTGGCCTGCCTGGAGGCTTCTTTGGCGTGCCTTCTGTACTGCATATATGGCGTACAGTAGAGCGAGGTATTTGAAATAGTTCGTACAATTGAGTATAAGAGTACCCAGCATATGTGTGTAGAGTTTTGACTTGAAGACGTTGACGATAGGTAAGGCGTCCGTTTTTCTCTGTAGAAGCAATAGCCTTGTCGCGAGGGCGTATTTGGTGTCGGTGTAAGGAAGGCATGATAGTAACAACAAGCTTGTACAATAACTAAACGTGTACAGAGGCAGTGAGGGTACAGAGAGTGTTAAGAAATCACGCGTCTTCTTGGAATCACAACAATCCTACGTCAGCACGGCCGGATCAACAGTTGATCCGAGCTAAAACGCCCATTTCTACGCGTCTATTGATCAATTTGACTATCCTTCCTACTATCAACTTCAAAAATCAGCAGAATTGAGCTCGAAATCGTACAGAAATCGTCAAAATTGACTCTCAGAGAGTTGAGAAATCGGCCGTCTTTTCGGCCAAGACGCTAAGGGCGACAGGGGGAGGGGGCAACCCGTTCATGCTCCACCCTTGTACATGGCAGGAGTCCCGTCAAACTGTGTGCATATCCACTACTGCAGAGGGTCTGCCATGGAGCATCTGGGCTACAGCACGCCGGTGCTGCCAGCCAGCCCGCTTCACAGCTGCCGGCATCTTGCCCCTTTGAGCTCTCTCCTGCGATGACTCTGCGTGCACAGGTAGTCATAGACTGCCTATCGCGCACACCAGCCGTCTCCTGCCGCGCCAGTCAAACGGCGGACTCGCTGTCGTCAGACGATCGCTGTCTCTCCCAATAATGCAAGGCAAGAAGAAAGCGCTGGACTGGAGTGGAAGAATAATAACGAGCGCCCAAATTGATATTCATGCATCGCAGCTGCTACTTCCTAGTTCGATGGCGCTGCTGTGTCAAAACACGGCTAGCGCCTATATTGGACACACATATCGCTGCCGTGGCCGTTCTCGTGTATCGAGAATTTATGGCAATCTTCCTCGAAATGCTCCGGCCGTGATTCAATCTTGATCCTGGCAGCCGCGGCCGCTCGTCGATCTCCCAAAATCGTCCGAAGAGCGGCTGCGGAGATTGCTCGATTCATGCGTCCGCACCAGCTTTGGACGTCAGCGGATTCGGCGAATTACGCCTCGCGTGACACAGATATTGTGTGATATACGACTCTGGACAATTGAGTTCAATAGCCCGCGAGAGTCACGACGCAAAGGTTACCAAGTCATGGGCAGCCGCGGACTCGACCCTTTTTGTAAGAAGCTTGAGCCGGAAAGGCGGAAGCCAGAGCCTAGCGACCTGCTATCCAACCCGTCGTTGAGGTTATAAATATACTGCCTCGCTTGCGGCACTACTACTGCCTATGCGTAGCCTTCCTTGGTGGCTGTCAGGAATTCCGCGAGAGGATAGGCACAGCGCAACGTGCCTGGTGCCATCTGCGTAATCTGCGTAATCTGCGTATGCGCAACGTGGAAGCCCTGCACAGAACACGACGGCCGGGAATGTAGCCAGTACCATGCCAGGCAGCGTGAGCCAAAAATGGCAGCGGAAATATTGACAATAACAGAAGGTATTAATTCTCAGCTTTGCTATCGTTGCTCAAGCGAGGCCCACCCGAAGGAGCACAGCTGACAACGGGGCCTGTCCAGCACCCTGTCCTCGGGTTCTGCATCTATTATTTCCTTCCAGGACGCGCGCGACGCCGTGTCACCCACAGCTGTGCCCCTCCGTCTGGGTCGCTGCAGCGGGTACGGCAAGGACTCGAGTCCCTAAAGAGTGTGGACGTATGTATGGCACCGCCGGTGTCTCCGAACCGACATGTCTCCGTGATCCGTATCCGTATGCCAGGATCGCAAGCTGTCCAGGGATAGGCCTGCGGATTCAACCGCGCGATAGATCTGCGAACACACGTTGGTTGTTGTGCCAAAAACAAAAAGGACGCAGGCACAGGGATTCCGTATTGAAAAAGCTGGAAACTGGGGCCTCTGATGTAGACGCACGTCTACGCCGTCGGTCTTTACTCTTGCTCGATTGATGCGCGACTGGGTGCGGCCCGTACGAAATCGTGGACGTGTGTTGGTGGATTATTTGTCCCCCCGATTCCCGTTTCTCACTCATCCCGGATATCCATCCATCCATTCAACGTCAAACAACTGGCTAACATGCAAAAAAAATAATAACATTATTCAACGCGACCTCCCTCTTTCGCCGTCTGACATGTGCTAATTGGATGATGCCCGTTTCGCGGAAAAGAGCGGTGTTGATAATATTTGTGCCCTGCAATTTAGAAAGCGTAGTTTCATTCTCCGCAACAAATACGATTACGGTAGGAGGCGAGGGGGGTGATATTCATCATGACTGGATGATCTGGCTTGGATCACCAATGCCATGTCCTAACCGACGGGCAATCGGAAATTTGTGCCCCTCGCAGGAGAGAGTCATGGACAGTTCGCGGTCGATTGAAATCGCCGAAGATGGTGAGAGGTAGCCATGCAGGGGGGGGGGGCTCTCCTACGCCGCGCAAAACTTTCCCGAGGCGTAGTAGTGTGTGTGCACCCCCGATTCCTTAACTAGAGAATTAATCGAGGCCAGCACCTACCTAGTGCGAACAATATTTCATGACAACCAAGTAGTGATGATGAGGGTTTGTGTGTGTGTGTGTGTGTGTGTGTGTGCCATGAACTCTGTTCATTTCCTTTTTTTTTTTTGTGATGCCTCGTGCAGCACAGGCTGATTATTATTGACAAGCAACAACAAGGGGAAAATCTTCTGGCGCCTAGGGAGCAATAATAGATACGTAGGTAGGTAGGTAGGTAGGTAGGTAGGTAGATTGCGCACGTGGTAATAAACCGACCAAAGAACCAGCACTACTCATCCGGTCACCTCTCCTCTCCCCCACGCGCTCTCGTACATACATATATGTATGTATGTACGTCTCTATGTAGTCGTTAGTCGTTTCCCTGCTTGAGAAAGCGGCTGGGGGGGGGGGGGGGGAACGACGCTCTGGACGCCTCCCATCATAACACTCGCACATATTGTGGCGCCTTCTCGAAGCCCGTAACATTACTCCGCCGTAACCCCCTCCCCCCCCCCCCCCAAACAGGTCAAGCCCTGGGGCAATAATGCCCGCCACAAAATATGTATTGTATTGGATTATTTGTCCGGGCCGCGGTTCGCATCCTGGGGTTTTTGGGGTTTCTTTGGGGATCCATTGTCGCCGTTTCGGGAACACTGCATGTTGGCGTGGGCGCGTTGTGCGTGTTGGCGCGCGGGGGGGGGAGGTGTTCTGTTCAGAGGGGGAGGGGGGAGGGGGGGCAGGCTTCTTGTCGGTTTGGTCGGTTTGGTCTGGTCTGGTCTGGTCGGGTCTGGGAATGCATCTATGTAATTTGTATAGAGTATTGTAGATAGCTAGCGGCCCGGACTATTTCTTTCCCCTTCTTTGCTTTTTTAAATAACGGTAGGTAGTGGTAGTGTGTATCGCTTCGGCTCGGAGGTTATTCTGTTAGACTAGAAGGAAGGTGACGTGCCTTTGCGGTCCAAGTGCCGCGTGCCCGTAGTCTGGTTTTTTTTTGGCCATCTGCTTTTCACCTTTCTCGCCGACCGAGGGGGGTGGGAGGGGGGGAAGCCCATCACTTACTCTTGCATATCCCTGATGCTTGCCCTGCCTCTTGGCCTTGGCTTTTGCTCGGGAGGCGTTCTCTGATTGCTTCATTGAGCGCGAGCGTGCAGAGCCATGATATGATGGCCTTGATTCGGTAGCCAAACAACGCGGAAATCAAGAGAAAGAAAGCTCTATGTAGACGAGGGGAGAAAGAAGAAAAAAAAGGGCTCCGATGAATGTCACATTTCGCTACCGTTACCCCCCCCCCCAAAGGTCTGCGGGATACTTACTAGTCACGCTCAAAGGAAAAGAAGCTCTGACAAATGAATTATTAGTACCACACATGTTTGAGCCTCCAGGAATCAATCCCGCGTCCTCCATGTCGGTGCTAATTCTTCCATCTTTTATATACTTTATCGAGTTATCGAGACGCGCGCAAGTCGACCGAGAGACTACATACAGATTGTCATGCATGTCCGTCAATCGCAATCCCGCTGCACTCCGTCCCCCGCCCAGCCCGCTTCATCAATATCGTGGGCAATGCCTAGCGTTGAGACGTCTTCTAGAGCGACATGCCACTATTTCTCTTCCGAGTCGTTAAAATCACTCTGTTGTTTTTTTGCTTCATGGACAAAGCCACCGAGGCCACACATTTTATTGGTGTCATCGACACATGTTTTTCTCGTCTGTGTACTGCACGGTAAAGGGGTGGCTGCAGACTAGCTACTGTTCAATAGACGTGCATGCCCGCATGTGTCACGGCAGGACGTTTGTCTTGGAGAGCTGACGCGCAGTGCAAGGGGCGTGCTGATGCTGAGTGGATACGATGGCGGCGCCCTATCGTGAAAATTGCCCTTCAGAGTTTGCACGTCTGCTATCAATGTATGCATCTCACTGTAGTGTCCGCCACACCAAAGTATGCTAATGGGTGGTCATTGCTTAAAGCATCACTACCGGATGGTAAGGCTGAAGTTCGAATTTTGCATTTATTCGACCATCGGCCCGTCATCGCCCTAGTCCTCCCGCCTGAACCGTTCCACCGCAGTATAGAATCGGTATTGGACTATTGACCTCAAAGCTTCCTTTTCTTATTCGGCCTCGCGTTCTTGTCCTGACGCTTCTGCGTGAGCTGACGTTGTTTGCGGACATCGTCTGCGCCCTTCAATTCGCTCTTGCCACCACCATCCTTGAACTTGCCGATACGATTTTGCTTCGCCTCATCCACTCTCTTCTTCTGGACGTGGTAGTCGTCCCTGTATCGATCCGCCTCTTTGGGTGCTTTTTGCTCCTTGTGTTTGTAGTGTGCGCCGTTACTGTGAGACGCAGCACGGTTCGCTGAAGTCTCCATCTCTCCCACCCGTGGCAAACGACCTACCTTGTTGGTCTTGCGCCATTCATGGAATCGTCCACTGCGAAAGCTGGCCGCAATCTTGAGGCCGCTCTCTCCCCGGACCATTTTCGCTCCTTTGGATCCATCCTCGTCGTTGTGTCTAGCCACGTACTTTTTGGACTTCTTGTCCCAGCGCAATCCACCCCGTTTGCTGGGTTCTGCGAATCCCCGCGTCTCATCGTTGGTCAAGTCCATCTGTGCAGCTCGGGCACTCTCTACGAAGTTTGAGCTCTGCTGAGCAGTATTGTACGAGCCAGAATGAACACCGTATCCCCTCTCTTCTGCGGCATTGATGCCTTTCGGTTGGTATGACATGAAAAACTCCGAATTCTGGAAGTTGTCTCTGCCCGACTTGCCTGTGTCTGGGTGTGAAACGGAAATTTCGAGGTCGTCAGACTCGGATCCAAAGTCCGCGTCGTCAATTTCCTCCGCATCGTCAGAGTCCAAATCCTCCACCCGTTCTTGAGGCGAAATATCATCCTCCAGATCTACCGAAGCCTCAGCGTAGTGTGCTTGCTTCTGCTTCATCCTGTCGATTTGCTCCCGTCTCTTGCGCATAATTTCCGCTGCTACATCGCCCGTCCCGCGGTTGCCAACTTCGAAAATAGATTCCGTGGGCCTGAAAGAGCTGATCCTCTCCAGCATCTTCTCTTTTTCCCGCAGAGCATCATGTACCTCATCTCGGAAGAGCAGGTGCGTGCTCGATAGACTGCGGGAAGCCAGCAATTCCTTGGCTCGCTTGACGGACTGCGTGCTGGCTGAGTTACGAGTTCTCGTGTACTGAGCCTCGCCCTTGCCAGCGACGATCTGAAGATCGTTTAGATCGCCTTCCTTCTCATGTAGACTCTGAACCCTTTCGACCATTGGCTCAAGCTCATCTTGAACGAAGGTACCAACGACGACATCTTGTGCAAAGTTCGGTTCCGCGCCAGCTTTTCGTTCGAAGACGAGCGGTTGGCCGAGGAAAAGCTGCAGGTCGATAAGGTAGGGGGCATCGGAGTCGCGAATAAGGCTATAACTCCATCCCTTCCGCCCTGCTCTCGCTGTACGCCCGACACGATGAACGAAGATCTTGGGTTGGGAAGGAAAGTCATAGTTGATGACATTGGCGAGGTAGGGTAAGTCGAGTCCTCGAGCAGCGACGTCTGTCACGACGAGAATGTTCGTCAAGCCTGCCCTGAAATCCAAGACCTGCTCTTTTCGTGCCGTCTGATCCAGGTTTCCGTAGACTGTACATGCGTTAGTGAGGTTCAGTGAAACATGTTGTCAGAATGCTTACCATATGAGACGGCGTATCCAGCCGTCTTCAATAGAGTCGACAAATACTCTACTCTGTGTTTAGTGGCAGCGAACACAATGGTCGAACTTGGAGTTGGCGTGTCCTTTGGGTTTGAATTTTCGGGTGCTCGTTTTCGCTTCTTGTTGGCCCCCGTTGCAGCGGCCTCCTTTGCTCTCTTTGCAGCTTCAGTCTCTCCCATTGGGATCTTGATGACCTGATCCAGTAGGTAAAGCAGAGCTGCATCCCTCTCAGCACTCTTGACCGTGAAGAATGCATTCTCGAGATCTGGCGAGACTTTGGAATCATCGAGACGGATCAGTTTCGGGTCCTGGAGACCCGCGCGGGCGAACTCGACCAGTGTTTTGGGGAGTGTAGCGGAGAAAAGGAGGGTTTGTCTTGAGCTTGGTAGTGCGTGCAGAATCTCCCCCAGTTGAGCGGCGAAACCCATCTCGAACAGGCGATCGGCTTCGTCAAATACGATGTATCTCACTGACGACAGATCGAGGTCCATTTCAACTTTGAGATGCAAGAATCGACCCTGTTTTTATGTTAGCCGCGCCCTCTTTAGCGGAAAGAAAGTTGTGAACGTACCGGTGTAGCAATGATTATATCAGGATTGCTAGTCATCGAATTGAACTCTGGTTGCTCAGTCAGTATTTGAAATGCTCCAAAGTGTAAGCGGGCACATACGTTCATCCAGACTATCACCACCCACTACCAGCACTGTCCTCAGATCTGTGCCGCGTCCTAATTCCTTGACAACTTTCAAGGTCTGCAGTGCCAGCTCTCTCGACGGGGAAAGGATGATAGCGCGCGCTCCAACCTTGGCCGAATGTGTCTTCAAAGCCTGAATCATGGGAATTACAAAGGCCGCCGTCTTTCCCGAACCCGTGCGTGCCATTCCCACCACATCCTGCCTGTCCAGAATCAAGGGTACGGCTTTGCGCTGTATCGGGGTTGGAACTTTGAAGCCTTTTCCTGTGATAGCCTTCAACAGGGCCGCATTCAGCCCCATTGCCTGGAACCCGCCGCCCTTCTTGACCGTCTTGCCTTTCAGGTTCGAGGATTTTCGGTTCGAAGCAGCCTGCGTCGCGGCAATAAAGGCCTCGTCGTCCGATCCATCTTCATTTCCAATGTCGAGATCAAGACCCAAATCTGCGCCATTGCCGGACTCCTGCCTGGTATTGTCGTCGCCAAAAAGCGCAGAGCCAATGTCGAACTCGTTCTCTGAAAGTGCAGGGGAGCTCGCGCGGGGAGCCATGGTCGGTGAGGCGGCGTAGAGAATATCGCAGGCTTCGCATCGACGTCAAGTTCGAGATTTCCAAAATGTTTCGCACGGGCCATGTACGCGAAATCTTGGCATTGGGCACGTGGGGTCGAGAACTTCGGACGCGTCTCGTCGCGTCTTCCCCTCTTTCGTCACCGCTCCACCTCGTCCAATTCTCGTACGGCACACACGATGAGTACGTTCTGTTCCCGAGGACCCGCATGCTTCCTATGCTAACGACACAGGTTACAACAACTACGAGACTTCGTACACGTCTTATGGCGCTGGTGGGGGAGGCGGCGGTGGCTTCATGGCTGATGCCAGTCAGAACAGCCCAAGCGGCGGACGACGGGTGAGTGCACTCCCTCATGAAAGCAAGAGTGGCACTAACCCACTGCCCAGGACCAACAAGATTCGCTGCGACCGGTGACAATCAAGCAAATACTCGACGCTCAACCCGACGGCGACGAATTCAGGATCGACAACAGCAAAATCTCACAGCTCACCTTCATCGGCCAAATACGCAACATCGCCTCGCAAGCCTTGAACATCACGTACAAGCTCGACGACGGCACCGGCAGCATCGAGGTGAAGCAGTGGAACGACATGGATGCCACCGAAGCCAACCCGCTGAGGGCACGGCTCGTCGAAGGTGCGTACTGCAGGGCGTGGGGCAAGCTCAAGAGCTTCAACGACAGGAAGCATGTCAATGTGCAGATCATACGGCCGATCGACGACAACAACGAGGTCTCATATCATATGCTGGAAGCCACTGCTGTGCATCTCTACCACACTCGCGGACCAATCGGTGCCAACACGGGTGCTAGTCAAGGTGCTGTGAATAACGCGGGTCATCAGCAAACATCGGGTGCTGCGTACGGTACACAGAAACTAGCAGGCTACACCCCTATGGCCCAGAGGGTATATCAGTATTTGAGCAACGAACCGCAGTCGAACGAGGGTCTTCATCAACAAGACATTGCCGCGAAGCTGGGCATTGATGTTGCGGATGTCGCTGCCGCCGGCGATAATCTGCTTGAGGGAGGTTTGATCTATACGACGGTAGACGACCAGACCTGGGCTATCCTGGAGGCGGATTAAGTGGGGATGAGTGCATAGCCCGCAGGTCATGGGCTTATAGTGCAAGAAATCTTCCATTTCGTATCTACTGTCTCGTCTGCGCATTGGTAGATAGAAATAATACGCAAGCCGCCACGATGGTCGTCGCTACTATCGTAAACACGACCTGTGTCTTCCACCCAGTTTGCACTAGTGCTGTCCGTCTACTATACTGTGCCACTGTTTTGATGTAATTCGCGAGCCCAGATATCAAACAAGCTACCGACAAGACCCAAAAAATGATGCCGAACGGAAGAGAAAATCTCTTTTCTGCGACGCGAATGAGCAGGGGAAGGTAGTAGTTGAGGCATGACATACCTAGCGCGGTTGGCTGGCTCTTGAGATGGAAGGATATGGTGATGGCAACAGAAACGATGGCCATGTATACAGCCAGTCGGAGCCAGGAAAGGAATGCTGTAGACACTATCAACACCATGTTTCATCTTACATGTGTAGCTTGTTCCTACTTCTTTCGTTCGCAGCATGATCTCGTGCATCCGAGGAATCGTTGTCGAACAACAGCACGCCCAACCACGGGCTCTCTTTGAAAACCACACGTTCATTTTCATTGTCTCTGAATCTCATCAGCCTCCTCATTTTCGTATGCATCACTGAGAAGGGAAGGCATACTGCTTGACCAGCACGGGCGTTGGCGCCCAGAAGTTGTAGAAAGGTCGGTACGGCTCATCTAGTACCGACTCATCGGTATCATGCATGCGATCCAGGGGTCTGAAGTCCATTACGAGCACTTTTGAGTGGGATATAGAGTGGGTTGAGGTGTAGACTGTAGGTGCCCATGTGAAAGGTATGTGACCGCACGCGCTAGGCACGCCTTCTTTTCCAAGTCAGGTTAGTGTGAGATCATCATCGATCTTCAATGTTCATTCTCAAGCCTCACGCGTGATCTTCGTTCTACCACGATATTTCCATAAACACAGCAATTGAAACGGAAACAATGGGTAAAGAGAATGATCTCGTGCTATTCGGCGGTGACAGGTAAGAATGCCATTGATAGGGTGTGGGGAGGTAATGAGCTGACCAACGCGCCAACAGCTCCTGGAAAGCGGCGGATTGGATCGCAAGCGACGATCGCGTCCGAGGCGGGAAGTCACAGGTACTAGAGCTCACCTCCTCAATTCTGGTCACAGACTAATAGTTCAAAAGTCGTACCTCGATTGTTCCGGCTCAGGAGACAGCGCACGCTTTCACGGCACTCTCGATATCAAAACCCTCGGGGGCGCGGGTTTTGCTTCTCAACGCACTACCACTGACTCTGAGACCTGGGACCTCTCCGATTATGACGGCATCCAGTTGCATCTAGGAAAGTCCGACGGTAAACGCTACACTTTCATACTGAAAGACGAGCTTCTACCACGGAATCCGGAGAATGGTCGGGATCAAGCGACGACGAGCTGGGAGTATGATTTCGGCGATGAAAACGATGTGATGGGTATGGGTGAGAGCTCGTATCTGTTCGTCCCGTGGGGTAGTTTCAAACCGACATATCGCGGAAAAGAGAAGAAGGATGCGGGAAATTTGGATAAGAAGAATGTTAAGCGGTTTAGTATCATGATGAGGAGGTAATTTTTTCTTCGATGATGGAAGAGATACATGGCTGACTCCGAACAGTTTCTTCGGCGACCAGGAAGGTGACTTCTCCTTGACGATCAAATCAATCAAGGCTGTGTCGAAGCCGACAGACCTCGAAAAGGGGTTTACTAACATTGTCGATGAGAACGGATCAAAGGTAAGACATTGTATGGACCGTCGAGCTTTTATCATGCTAATTGTGATTCAGGACTTTGACAGAAAGTCGGCGTTTCGTGTGCCGTCTCTAGTTAGGGTTGTGGCTCTTGGTGTTCTTGCTTATGGGGTTTGTACGTTTGCGTGTCCATTGATTCATGAGATGTATATGAAGAGGCATTGAAAATGAAGAGGGGACATCCGATACTGTGGGGGGAAATGCATAAAATAATATGTAACTGTATGATGGTTCATGATGAACTACACTTGTGGTAGATTACTATACAATGAGGGGATATCTCATGTTAAATGTCTTCGTACCACCTCAACAAGCCTCCATGTGACCCTCAGTCCTCCCATTTCATAGTCCCAATCATCTTCCTAACCGAATGCACCATCCGCAAACACATCGCCATCTCCCCACGTCCTTTACATGTATCATGCGCACCAAAAATCCTCGTCCTCTCCTCGCTATTCATACTCTTATCTGCATGCCATCTTCTCTGCCTCTTCTCAAACTCGTCCAGTAGCTTCGCCAACGGCATCTGAAATCCGCCTCCACCAAGCACTTCAGTCTTCAGCGCCGTCTTGCACATACGCTTCCAATCGCGCGGCTCGAGCTCGACATTGAAACCCATAGGACAGTCCAACGTCCCGGTGTGTAAATGCGAGTTTTCCTGACTATTGTCGCCGACGCGGAAGGGTTTCTTTTCGCCCGCGACTTCTGCTCGAGCGGCCTCGGCCTCGATCTCAGAGAGCACTTTGTGGTAGCGTTCTGCGAGGGAAGAGAGGAGGGAAGTGAGAGATTGTATGTTTTGTATGGCGGAGAAGGCTTGGAGGGGACATTTCTCACAGTGTATTATTGTGTTGGCGGTGCTAGCGGCGGAGCGGAGATGTGGGACTATGGCGGGGAAGGCGAAGCTTGTTATGCTTTGCAGTTCTGACACAGCAAGAAACATTAGAGAGAAGCAGGAGCAAGTGTCAGTAGATGGCTGTTGAGGGGCTGTGATAGATTCGTGTTCGACCTGCACGTTACTGAGGCTGGAGTCAGAGGGTTGGGCGTTCCAGAGGGATGGGTCGATTGAAGGGTCGATTGCGTCGGGGCTGAAGCTAGCCTCCTGTGAGCAAAGTAATATGCGGGAGGGTGTACTTTTTCGAGTATCCGAAAGTAATGTGGAATGTCGGAGCGTTAAGTAACCACTTGCTCCTCCACAACAAACAAATACATCGCATATTGAGAAGTCTACTTTTGTTCGGAAAATTGGAACTTACTTCATATCATGTGCAACTTCATTTTCAAACCCGTTGTTCATCGTGGTTACAGGGTACGATGGAGGCGACATAGGCCCCGAAAAGCCATCGTTCATCCGAAAGTTGAATCCTGAAAGTTCATCGAAGGCAGTCAGTACAGCCAGGTCATTGAATTCTGGCAGCTCAAAGCTGTCTGTGACGGGTGTTTTGGAAAGTCGCGCTGCCTGTTCCAGTTGTTCTGCCTGTTCAGAAGAATTATCTCGCCTTCTCTTTCTCGGCCGTCCCATAGGTTTGCGCGGAGAGTACACGCATCGAATTCCTTCCCTTTCACATCGATTACAAGTCGGATAGATCCCAGAGCACTTCAACTTTCGCGTGCCTTTGGCATATCAGCAAGCCCTAAAAACGGTTGAAAGCAGTGTAACTCACGACACTCATCACACGCCGCATGTAGCTTCTCTGTCTGCAAGTCGACCATATCCGTGCCACCAACACGTCCGTATAGTCGTAGACACCGACGGAGATTCGTTTTTATAAGAATATATAATATTAAGAAAATGTGTTGGAACGGTTGCAGTATCCTTGTGTCTAGGTAAGCCGCGACCGCATGTGTAGTGTAATCTTGACCATCAGCCCTACGCGCCCGAGGATATGTCAGCACTTAGGCCGCCGACAATGGACCGGATCAGCACTAGCCAACCTTCGGAGCGCACAAGCGCCCTGTGTATCCTCTCGATGCCATGATGATCTAGATCTTTCCCTTGCTTCCTTCCTACATCTTCACTCGTCTTAATGGAATCTCGGAGCTCTTTGATCGTCCATCGCTTGCTACTCCGCTATTCTGCCACTCGCGTAGAAGACCGGGAGATTTTGACCACCTTACGTGCTTACTTTCTCGTACTACCCTTGTAGATAGCACTACAGTATTCAGACTTGCATATTCAACGTCCGACATTATGTCGTTCCGAGATATATTTCGACATTGATCGTGCTTGCTATCATTGAGACAACAGAGACGGGGTATACGACCTGATTGGCTTCAAGCTAGCAGTGGTTGACTGCCGGTAAAGAAGCTACGAATTCGTATCCTGTCTATGAAGGTGCTTGTCTTCTCAAACACTGATTACATTAGGTAATTGCAGAGTGTTTTATATATCACTGAAGTTATATCATAGTAAGACATGATATAACGTACTCTATCTACTTATTTCCTCTTGTTATCGACGTGTTAATATGCGTAACCCCTTTATCAGTCAACCAAACCAACCCATAGCGAGCGTCCTCGAAGATGACCCCGTTTGTAAGATTGCAGTAGAGGTAAAGGTCTAGTGATCGTCTAGATGCACTCACTGCTATTAGGTAAATACCTCTTACTTGCCTTGACAAAACCCGCCTTCTCACGGTTCTGGCCTTCACCTATAAACAAGGCCACTACCTATATCATCCACACCCCGCATTTAAAGAACACATTAATTTACTCAGCGCCTCAATACTCACAGTGCCTGTATGGTTCGCGATTATCTACGAGCAACATATCGATCGCCATCTAACGCACTACACCCCGACCAACCTTTGGAAGTACTCTATTGAGCTTGCAAGTTTCTGGATCCCTACGCAAACACAAACATGGACTCTATGGATAAGAGCAAGAAGACAGCAAAGCGTAGGAAGCCCAACACAAGCAATCCCGACCAACAGCAGTACTCGTCAACCTTCCCCTTTCTCAAGCTGCCGGCCGAAATCCGCAACATGATTTACAAGCTCGTGCTAGCAACGGACGACGAAATCGAGTTCCAACGGGCCTACGAAAATCGAGAGAAAGGTCGTTTCCTCATCAAACGACAACGTCCACACATCATCACTAATAACGACATCAATGTCAAATTGCTCCGGGTTTCGAAGCAAATCCGCGAGGAAGCGACAGTGTTCCTATACTCGGGCAATACATTTTTCTTCTTTTCTGCCAATACGCTTCCAAAATTCTTCAGTCAGTACGCAACACATGTACGCGACATCCGCTCCATCACCCTAAATGTCTGCCACTGTTCCCAAGCAGCACTCGAAAAGGCCTTCTCCTACCTTGCTTTTGCTGACCGGCTTGAGAGGCTGTGTCTACACTATCAAATGTCGCCACGCTATACGTTTCAAGATAATGTGGATATATTCTTTTGGGGTTCGCGGTATTGGCTCGAAGCGGTAGGTATTCGCAAGGGTAACAAGAATGCTGCGCTGCAAATGATTACCTGGCCGTTCGAGCTTCGCACCTGGGCCCGCGAACATGATGGCTCTAAAGAGGAGGAGCATCACAGGTTTCAGATGGCGATCAAGGATTTGCTACGCTGAAATCTCAAGTCAACATGGGCAAAGGGGTCGTGGAAACAATTTCTCCTCTCGATTGCCAACCAACAATCACGATACACGGTTGAGGAAACCAGCATTTCTCTTTTCTTTACGATACTTACACTTCGTTATCCTTGGAGCACTATTATGGCGCGAGAATGAACTATTGGGGCAAGTGGAGGGTTTGGACTGCGTAAAGAGGTGAGCGGCGTACAACAGCACCTCAGGATCTCCTGGGTCCACGAGCGACGATCTCTATGTATGGGGTTCTAAAAGGCGGAGTTCAGTGGGTATAGCCATGCAGTTGAGAGGATCGGAGAGCGGTCCGATGATCACGTAGAATCCAATGCATACCACTTACGGGATTGGACATGTATATCTTAGATGTGGCCAATAGGCATTGATTGCGCAGTAGATGGTTAGGGCTGAACATACTGATTGAGCGGTCGCATTGCATGTGTTGGATGAATTAAGCAACTAACACGACGAAGGAGCTCACTTTGCGTTAGTGGCTCTCTTGTGAATTACTCAGCTTACTTTCCCACCTCCCGCTGCAGCCCCGATGTATAATGATTAGGAATACTGGATCAAGTAGTCATGGAACTGTGGTACTTCTTATGAGACGGACAGCCAAGAAAAGGACCTACAAAGCTTCTCTAGACGGAGTACATTAGAATGCAGTTTGTTTGTTTCCCGAGATCTCAGACTGCGAGAGATTGCCAACTAGATGCAAGTATTGGCTCCTCGGCAGAGTACCTAGGTCATCAATCCCTTACATGGTGATGGTGAGCACCACCAGCTCCGCGGCCGAATTGAGCGATGTGGGAGCTACCGCATAGTCTCTTGCAACTGGTCTCGACTAGGCCCAGAGAAGTTTAGGGTATAATCGTCTAGAGGCCTATCAGATAGCCAGGATTGAGCTATGTGGGGCGTTGCCGTTAACCTTAAGCCTTCGTACAGATGCTAAGGCATATGAAAACGCCCCACATAGCTCAATCCTAGCTATCTGATAGGCCTCTAGACGATTATACCCTAAACTTCTCTGGGCCTAGTCGAGACCAGTTGCAAGAGACTATGCGGTAATGCATCTGCCAATGATTTCCTGTGCTGCCATTGATGTCGTCTTTCCAAAAATTCTCAACTTCCGAAGCGCTGTGGGCACCAAGATTCACCGCTCGGCAACCAACATGTACAAAGTACACAGGAATGCTCACGGATCAGCATCAGGTCTCTCCGCAGCGTTGCATGTATTTGGGCGGAGCAGACGTGAGCCTGAGGAGTCATACCTGCAGCCCTAATCCCATGTTGTGGCTGTTGGAATGATGCCGGACGCAGTTTCAGACGCTCACACCGCTTCTTGCGCCATGGAAAAGTACATCGTCTTGTCGCGGTCGTCGCGGTCTTCGCGGTCTTCGCGGTCTTCGCGCGGCACGATGAAAAAGCCCTTCTCGTCCGCCCACGGTACCTATGCGCAAGCCGCTCTATGCGCAGTCGGAGTTGAAGGCGTTGCCTGTCGGCGTTTGGCGATCAATTCCGCTGGCTCGTAATCCACCTCCACCGGTTCCAAACCATCGTCAGCTGGCTGGGATGCAGGGATGGGCCGCGCGCTGATTTGCGCCCTACTTGTCAAAAAAGTGATGCCTGATATCGGAGCCCATCGCGGTCGCGCGGTATACGCGGACGTGAACGTCGTCCGGAGCGAGTGGCTGCGCAATCAACGGGCATCCAAGCGTGCCTCGCGACCTCGCGGCTTCAGCTCGACTCTCGACCGCGAAACGTAGTCGATGTAGAATTTCGTCTCTGTGTGGGCGATGTTTGGACAGCTCGGGATTCCGCCGTGTCGCACCAGTCGACCCTGTAGTGAGAGACTAATGCCGATCGGGACAAGCGTGCTGACGGCCTCAATAGGCGCAGCTTCCCGTTGGCGGACACCCTCTGACTCACACTTTTGCGGCGCTAGCAGCGCTCGGGCCGCCACGCTGGCGCTCGCACAAAAACTGTGTGTCCCCGCCCAGGCATCCGTTTCTTTCTCTCCTCATCCACCACACACTCACAACATACCAGCAGATACAGTCAACCACAACAATGGCTGTCTTCTAGCTCTTCCGCTCTCTTCAGTCGCTTCAAGACGACACTTTGCATTCACAACTAGCATCCCCATTTCCACTTACCAACCTCAACCCTCAGAGTCTTCCTTCGCGGAATCTCTGAACTACAGCCCAGCCTCGTGCAGCTCTAGTTCTCTGACTACCACTTCCCCGTTCGACTTCACGTCGTCCACCACGGCTTCTCAAACCTCAACATGGCTTTCCTCACCAGCTCCCCCAGCCTCCAGGCAACAACTGCATTCGTCCCATACCGCATTCGCTCGTCAACAGTCAGACTTCGTACTCTACGACCAGCCGGCTCCAGCCCCTCCTCGGCCGCAGCGTGCACCGAGCGCGCCACAGTTTGGTCATCTGTTTAACGCAGGCCTACACTTCTACGCAAATTCTGCTCCATCGTCAACCACAGGATTACAGCAACAGTCGCAGCCCCAGTTACAGCAACAGCGCCCTCCGGTCCCTTTGTTCTCTAGCACCAGCAATACTCACACCCAACAACCCAACAACGTCGCAGCCATGGCAGGTAAGGCTCACACCAGCCGCGCTTACGGCGGACTCAAACTCACCTACGGCACAGATCTGAACAGCAACAACTCCTTTGACTCGGGGGCCAGCCTGTTCGCTGGCCTCCAGTCCGACATGTCTCCCTGGGAGGGTCCCGCTTCCGCGTTCACGGCAATCAACCCCTCGGTCGCGGGGTCTACGCGCACAGTGTCTCCCAAAGATGTGTTCGCCGACCCGCTCCAGTCCGCGCCACCTTCCACGACGTTCACCAACATCACTTCTCCCGACATCGATGACTCTCCTTTCGAGATGAACGACAGCTTCGAGACCTCTCCGATGTTTGGCAACGAATCCATGTCCGTCAACACTGACTGGTTTCCGTTGTTCACGCGGGAGGAGGTGGACAGCTTCACGGCCTTGCGAAACTATACCCCTGCAGCATCTGCCGCTCCTCTTGAGCGCAGCATCAGCAGCACGTCCGCGGGCAGGTCTAGCGTCTCGAGTGCAAACTCCCCTGCCGTTCTCGACAACCCCTCCCACCGAAGGAAGTCATCAGTTACCGGTTCACCTGCTATCAACGCCTCCATCACCAAGGCTCGCCGTCGAAAGGGACCCCTTCCCGCCATCAGTGTCGACCCCGGCGACAAGGTGGCCCTCAAGCGAGCGCGCAACACCCTTGCCGCCCGTGACTCCCGGCAACGGAAGTTTGATCATGTGAGCCAACTTGAGAAGCGCAATGCGGAGCTAGAGGCAGAAGTCGAGAGGTGGAAGAGTATTGCTCTTGCTCAAGGGTATTCCGAACCATAAGTATTCGGCAGTTTTTAGGGGAGTTGGTGAGGAAATCCTCACTCGCTCCAAAAGTGTTCTTTTTCCCTTTCCTTGTATGTTAGTGCTTTTGGGATGCTTATCATCTTGTTCCGTTCCAGACGGTTCGGGTGGTTATCCCCCGTCTATGCTCTTGTCCTGTGCTCGTCGGCCGGAGCGCAGTCTCCCTGGGGTTGATCGACTCCTCCTGGCTACGGCTTCGAATGTTCATCGGTGATGGTGATGGTGATGGTCGCTACCATATGATACCGTCCTTTCCATAGTTTTTGCTTTCTTCCGCGGATGGTGTTGAGCTTCAGGCTGAAACCTGAGGACCATCTCTTATATATATGTATACATTTGTTTCCACATCTATGACTCTTCTCTTGGTGACTCCTCGTAAGGCGTGATTGTGAGTAATGTGTGACTGGACACAGCTCATCCTTGATTATTGGTCATAATGGTGTGAGTGTGGGTGGCAAGTGCGCTTGTGACGCCGTGTTGCTCATAAGCGAAAGAGTCATACATTTTGGGCAGCGACAATGTAACACATCCTTTACACTCTCAATGCCTTTATACCTCGAACTATACTACCACATACAACCAGGTCCCAGATAACTCCTTCTCGTAAACCTCCTCCACCCAAACTCTCAATCCTCCACCTTCCAACTTCATCCTCCCCGAGCCCAACCCTCGACCCTTCAATGCCCTTTCTCTTGATCAATCTTCCAATCTCCTTGTCCAGTCTACCCTCTCCCCTGAAAGCCCATTCCGCCTCACTACCCAACTGCCCCACCGCACACCACGCCTGCCCCAGCAGGTTCCCTTCCCCGTCACTCCAGACATATAAGCCAATAGTCAGCGCTACGGATACTAGATGCATGCCCAAAAGAGCGGATATAGCACAGTACCCCCATGAGGTTATAGGGATCAACACCGAAACAATGAGCTGCATACTAGCTACGTTGTCGGTCGGTTCGAAGGTCATGAGGTTGTTGTAGTATGTCATGCGGTAGAGTAGCGTGGCATAGGCATGGATGGCGATAGGAGGATGGCTTGTGTCACGCAGAATGTCATTTAGCAGTGCAGCTTGCGTCATTTTGGGAGTTGCTGGCCAGTTAATGGGTGCGCAGAACTGACAAATTGGGAGATAGCTGCTTTCCCAGTACGAGGAAATAGCCTTTTGGAGAGGTATGAAATAAGGGCTTGTATCAGCGAAGTATTCCGGGTATATCGTCACATTGGAGTAGCTATCGAGACTGAGTATGCCGCGTTCTTGTAACGAGATGGTCTCGCTCGAGGTGCCGAGTTGGCGACGCAGGGCCGGAGTGTTGAAGGATTGCGTGGGAGGGTACCATGCTGGCGAGGGCTCGGTGATGTTGGCCTCGCGAGAGGCAAAGAGGGTCATGTAGCGATCGATGCCTATAGTGGTACAGGCGCTGACCGCGAAGGCGGCTTCGTACTCCTAGGAGATTTCATTGTTTGATCACGCGTTGCTGGCAGCGAAGTGCTTCAGTACCGTCCAATCAGACAATCCATGAGGAGGCAGGGTGAAATTGGTGTCTGTGACATTGAAAACCATGTACTCGTTCGCATACATATCCCATAGTAGTTTAGAGGGCCCATGCTGATATTCGATATGTCGAACAATCCTCCCAGTGAACAGAAAGTGTCCGGCCATTCTCCGTCGACTGGACCAACAAGCTTCCTACTAGTTGGAAATTGAACGAGACACTGAGATGATTACCTGTATCGTCCCGGATCTCGAACTGCTCGCGAATATCGTCGTCCAAGTCAAGCTACACAGTGCCGTTGACCTGGTACGTTCCGGAGCCGAGCTCATAATGTGTACTATCTATTTCCCAACGTGGCTTTACGCACATGGTCCGGGTAACCATGAGTGTAGGCACGCCCGAGTAGTTGCGCACGGTGGATCGCAACTCCTGAGACGCGATGGGAAGGAAACCTCTAAGATACACTCCCGTATCGTGCACGCCGGACTTATTCCATGGAGGTTCTGACAGCGCTTCGGCGAATGATAGTGCTGAGTGTTGTCGTCAGGGTGAGAACAAGTACTACTAGTCCTGCACTGGAGAGAGAGGTTAGGCCCATGTCGAAGAGCGCCATGATGAGTGACCATGGCCCTAAATTAGCGAAGCGGAGGAGCGAGACTGCAGCAGCATTTGGAAGGTGCACTTTGTGCCACCGGAGAGCGAGAGCATAACTGTACAGACGAGAGCTTGCGCTGTGATGGAGGAACGGATGGCGATAGAGGCGAGTGTCACAGAACGCGTTGCCCATCCCTATCCATTGTGGTCTCATCAGCAAATATGCTCCGAAGGATGTTGCTATACATGCATTCGATATGCCATACTATAACATTCGCCTAGGTATAACGATATCGTGTTTGAACGCACTGTCTCCAAGTCAGCATCTTTCTTCACAACAGCTCCCGGCCTTTCTTACCATTCACCATTATACTCCTCCCCAGCACATTCCCACCACCACTCCACCACAAAAACCACACAAAGCCAAAAGCCCCTAAAATAAACACCCCTCCCACCACCACCGAGCAAATAGAACAATACCCAATACGAGCCATCAGCCCAGGGCTTCTCCTCTGCTCACATGTCTCGAAAGACTGTACCATCTCATCCGCCCTTTTGGTCAATAGCGGCTCCGATCTATATGGCGATGGGGGTGTGGCGGGCGTCGACATGTCTACGATCTTCTCCCAGTGTTGGGATAACAGCTAAGCTGGAGCGCACACGGCAACTCGGGGCCTTTTGTACAGGCTGTATCATTGTGACTACGCCTGCAACTAGGTTTCTGCATAGTATAGGTCGGTAGGTACATATGGTAAAGGTAGATTGCTGGTCTAGAACAATAGATAGTAGCTGAGGCTGAGCGCGACTATCTAAGAATAGTGTATTGAAGGATACGAGCTGAAGTGAGTAAGGTTCGGGTGCGGGGAATAGGAAGGCGTGTGGAGGGTTTGATAGGATAAGTTTCGATGATGTTGCTCGCTTTCATGTAGGCTACTCTAATCGCGCTGTTGTAGACTACAACGTTTTTCAACAAAATCTTGAAAGGACTTTGTGTTTTGACAGGCTGCCATATAGTTGTATTTGGATATTACTTGAATAATTAAGTTCGACTTACTTTACGTCTGCGCTCACCATGTATTCAATAGATGATGTTCAGTGTACGGTGTTACAGGTACGCCTAAGCAATTTAGCTTACATTCCGCCGTAGACATGATATTTACAAAGTTTGAATGAAAGCAAGTATTGCTCTAAGAAAGTCAGTGTTAGATGTAATTATTTCCGAGTTCGTGACGTCCAAGCTTATTGTTACTTGATGAAGTTCCACGAGTCTATCCCCAACCAGTCTAACCATCTCGCTACCAACAATCGATAAGCCACCGTCCCATTTACCCCTCACCGCCCGCAAACTTTTCTAGCACATGTCCCACAGCCAGTCCATGTTCCCAGAAAGCTTCTGCCGCCCGCCTAAAGATTCCTATCCTCTCTTCTATGGTTTCATTATGTACATATATGTAAGTCCCCCAAAACTTCTATGATTGTCAAGCAACCAAGGCAAGATGGCCGAGTGGTCTAAGGCGCTGTGTTTAGGCTTTGTCTCTCAGGTAGAGCTAAAACCGCAGTCTTCACGGGCGTGGGTTCGAATCCCACTCTTGTCAAGCGCTGATTCTGTTTTTGTTTTTGGGTGTGGAGAGTGGTGCGTTGGGTGGAGCTTTTTTTTGGTTGGCGGAGTGGGGATGTGTGGCGGGGATGAAGAACACTGAACGCGAATACACCAACGAAACCTGGGGATTATTGTCTCATGAGAGAGTAATACTCTGTTAGTACATCTGGTTCTTTGCTGTGAGCATCAGAGGGGTTTGTTGGAACGTTTGTTGCGCGCTGCGAATTTTTGTGCTTTCAGGGGTGGGTGCCTTTTGCTGAACCTCTCGCTACAGTTACTTACAGCACCACGATCAAATGCCACCCAACTCTCACGCGTTGATTAAACCAACAGCACATATTTACAGTGCAAAACACTATCAGCACTCCACACCAATCTCTTCAGACTCCTGATATAACCCACATATTCTCGCTCACTAGACTTTCCAACCCCACTCGCTCGCCTTACACAACCCCCAACACCAAGATCCGCAACATAACCCCTACAGCAAACATGACCGACACCGACCGCGACCTTCTCCTCAGCGTAAGCTTCCCTACATTTCATTTCCCAATCTACCCTATCCTTCTATTCTCCTCCCCTGCACACACACACACACACATCCACGCACCCGTGATCTACTTAATAAAGCATTGGCGCACAGCTCCAATCCTCACTCCGCAACGCGCTTTCCACCTTCGGCCCCACGAGCCCGCAGTACCGCAGCATAAAACTCATGACCGATGAACAAGCTGCTAAAGTCGCGTTTGGGAATATGACGCTGTCGTCTTCGTCGGCATCGCTTGCTACTTCTAGACTTGAAAGGGAGGGACAGGGACAGGGGCGGGAGAAGGGGGAAGGGCGTGGGGATGTTGTTATGGGGGGGTAGATAGTTGGGAGTATGTATGTATGTATGTATAGGGGGAGGGTTTGCCAATCAATTCGAGTATGTACGTGCTAGATGGGTGAATAAGTAATGTTTTTTTTCGTCTAGTCCGAGGCGTAGGGTAGGATTACTTGGCTTGCTTGCTTGGATTGGTCAGTTGGAATTCCCCTATGATAAAGGATTACCGTAAACCTTATTCCCTTTGTAGAAAGTGCTAATGTATAAGCACTTTTGCTACGCTTGTCAGCGATACTTGCCGAAGGAACAAACAAGAGAAGAAAATACGTTTTCGTTTCTGGAACAAATTTGTCATGTGTCAAGTATGGTAGTGAATATGTTCAATTGGTATACGCTCTTTCTCCACTCCACTCCACCCTATTCCCGTCTCTGCGCACATCTCCTCATACATAGTATACATTTAGCGCTTGTATCCCAGGATCATCGCTCCCAACACTCATGACCCCCTCCCCGCAAGTAGAGTCCAAGAAAAGAGCGTATAATCATCAAAACGCCACCCAACCAGCCAGCTACCCATACCATCCCTGGGTTGTGAAAGAATATGACTCCAGGTGAATGCAGCAGCCGCGCAGAACAAAAGCAAGCAAGCAATGAATCCGAAGAAGCAATGTAACTATTTACTGGCCCCAAAAGCTCCGGCGCTGTAAGAGACCCAGTGGTATCGTATGTAGCGCGCCGTAATACTGCCTTGCTTGGCCAAGCGAATCCTAATTTCCTTCCGCCCCCAAACGCCCGGTAACGATGATGTTGATGTCTTCTCCGCTGCTAAGTGCATAGGGATAAGCACGATTCACCTGATTGCGATTGATGCAACGGTCACTTATCGGTTTCGCCATGATGCCGCTCGAGACCCAGCGAATGATATACCCCTTTTTGGATCCAGATTCTGGAACTCATGTTTGCGCCCCTCGCGCAAATCCGCTGTAGATTGCAGCAGATTGTTGATAGATCGGAGCAAAGCCAGCATGCTTGGCTCTTCACTCAATCAATGGTTTTCGTACCCCTCCTACGATGGCCATGCCCAATGCGCGGAGCCCACTAGGGTCGCTGGAGCGGATGACGGTGGCGGCGGGGAGCATTGGGTTGTCGGGCGCGACGTGCGCGGCATCCTTGGCTGCCTGTTCTATGGCCTCCATCTCTTCTTTGCAGCCGGCGTGGTCAAAGGGACATACGACGATGGGTTGGCGGAGGAGGATGTCTCGCGCTGATGACATTTGCGCCTACTCTCGTGTTAGCATGACCTACAAGGAGACTCGACATGGCATTACTGACCTTGACAGTCAGATAGTATTCGATTTTGTACAGCGTGCCGGTGGTGGTGAAGCCGTTGACGGCGTACATGGGGAATTCCTTCTTCCCGCGTGGTATTATGCCTTCAGAATCCCGCACGTCTTTCGCAGGGAACACCAGACCCAAGTTTGTGAAGTAGCCCGCCTCCGGCATTTTGACACCAACAGCCTGTGTTGTCTTCGCCAGCGTCTTGACCTTCCTCGTCGGCTCATCCCCCTCGTGATTGAAGATTATTTCCTCGTCTATGCCCACCGTGATCTTTTGTATCGTAACCTTGGTTGCCTTCTTAAGCCAATCCGGGTTCGGGCTGAGCTTGATGTACACTGACACCGGATCCAGCGGTCCATAACTCCATCTGGGCAGACTGATGCCCAGTGTGACCAGGTGATCCGTAACTCGCTCCGCGCTCTCCGGTCTGTTGTACATGCCAAACGTAGACAGCGTGTCGTAGCGCTGTATAGGCACCGGGAATGGGTACTTCTTCTGGTCCGAGGAGCCCTGCTGTACGGACACGACCAGCTCGTAGAATGTCTCCGCGGTTCGACTCGGCAGCTGCAAGCTTGCCGGGGGTACTCTCCGCGCAACCTCCTCCCCGCCGCGGCCATAGGGTATGAATATTACAAACGGGAGGTCCATGGAGAGCACGCTGTCGTATTCGCGGCCGTGCGGACACCGGTAGAGCAGCATCTCCTTGCCCACAATGTCCGTTATCTCCTTGCGCGGGGCAGCCAGGTGCTTCTTGGTGACCGAGTCGGCCGAGGGGTGTATCGTCTCGCGACGCTGCAGCGAAATGGTGACGAGCGAGATGTTGACGGGCGCCGACACACCCACCAGCGGGCGTATCTCGACCTTGCCTTCTATACGCGGCTGGCAGATGGTTAGTCGGAGCCTCTGCACAGGAAAGAGGGCAGACGTACCAGTGTCGCGGATATGCCTGGGTAGCCGACCAGAAAGTTGCTGTTGGGCGGTCCGGAGACCCGCACAAAGGCCGACATGGCTTCGCACGGTGACGGTGACGGAGATGTCGCGCTGGCCTGGGACGGCAGCGAGCGCCCATGGGAGAGAGCCGGCGTCCTCTACTCGCAGACACCGGGAAGCTCGCGCTCGGAGGGTGCTGGAGACAGCGTAGGGCGGGTAGACGGGTGCGGGTGGTGACGTTGGCGTGCGCGAGGCTGGGTGCCGTGCTGCGGGGGTGGGCGAGGGCGCCTCGACGACTTCGTGGACGGCGGGGGGGAGGGGGCTCACGGCGCACTGAGGTTACACGGCGACGACGGGACAGCGACAGTTCGGTAGAGCAAAGGTCGCGGGCGTGGCCGGTGTTGGTGGACGTCGGCGCAGGGCCGGGGCGAAGCTCCGCAACGAATCGTGATAGGCCAGAGTGCCCAGCAATGAATATGGAACGACTGCTACAAAGGTACTATGGGGCGGGAGGCTGGGACAGGGCGGATGATTGTATGCGACGATCGATCCAGGTCGATGGCAACGAGAGGGTGACGGGCAGCGAGTGCCTGCACAGGGCGTGAGGCTGTAGTCTGGATTAGCACGGGGAGCGATGGTTGCTGCGGAGGTGAGTGTTGGCCTGGAGTTCGGTCGCGAATGCGAACCTAGCAGCGTTCCGATTCCGCGCTGCACCTCACACCTCCACTCCACACTCCACGCGCCGCCACCGGCCAACTGCCACCCACCACCACGCGCTTGATCGCACAAAGGATGCGGGACGAGCTGGCCAGTCATGTCCGTCACGGTATGTCGCGTCTCCCTTGGCCACCAATCACCACCGTCGACCATACTGACTATACGCAGCTGCACACCACGCTCGGTGACCTCAAGCTCGAGATCTTCTGCGAGTCCGTCCCCAAGGCCGCCGAGAACTTCCTCGCCCTCTGCGCCTCCTCCTTCTACAATGGCAGCCCCTTCCACCGCCTGATCCCGAACTTCATGGCGCAGACCGGCAGCCCCGCGTCGGACCCCAAGTCCAAGTCCTCGACCTCCATCTACGACACGCCGAACCAGCTGTTCGAGGACGAGATCCGGCCTGCGCTGCGACACAATGCGCGCGGCATCGTTAGCATGGCGAACAAGGGCGTAGACAGCAACGGTTCGCAGTTCTTCATCACCTTTGCGCCCGCCCCGCATCTGGACGGAAAGAACACCGTGTTTGGGAAGCTGCTGGAGGGGGACGAAGTGCTGGACAAAATAGAGGACGTGGAGGTGGACAAGAAGTCACGGCCGAAGCAAAAAGTGGACATCAAGAGCGTGACCATACATGCCAATCCGCTGGCTGGGTGAGACGTGAAAACACACGAGTGTCAAGAATGCTATTTTGGGGCTGAGAAGCCTAGGTATCTACCGAATGTATCCCAAATGAAAGAAGAGACGTAAAACAACCACACCTACGCACCGTTTGTGGCCGCTCCGTTGACCGTGTCACCGTTCGCAGCAGCGACTAATGACGCTGCATGCTCTTCCTCATACCCCTCCGTCTTCATATCACTGAGACCGAGGTCCTGTTCCTCCTCCTCCGTCCGCTCGTAGTCCTCGACCTTCATCTGCGCGTCGGGCTCAGGCGCCTTGAAGCTCTGCACGTAGCTGCTAGCTAGCGGGTCGGAGAGCACGATGCTGAATTTGATGTCGCCGTTGATGGCCGCCGAGAGCTGATTAAAGAAATCGTCCCATTTGGTTTTTGAAGTCGCCTCCATCGAGTCACCGCTATCCGTGGTGTTGAATATCGAGGAATGGAGGTCATCGCGGACCTGAGTGAGAAGACCCTCGATCGTCGTAAACCGACCGCCCAGTGTGCCGGGCTCGACACTGAGGTGCAGTTCGGGACTTTCGAGCGCGCACGATTCCGATTTGAGAATGTCGCGCGAAAGATCTTCCTTGTTCTCCACCGATATGGTGATGCGGCGGCCTTTTTCAGGGACCTCGCCTCCGGTCTTGACTTCGTTGCTTCGGTCTAGTCTTGTCAGTGAAAGTCTCCATGTCGGGGGGAGTCGACTTACAGCCGCAGTGTTCGCAGGCAGTGCTCATGAGCACCACTTGTTTGAAGTGGGGAATGTTGACCATCTTCATGTTCGTTGCGCAGGATTTTGTGCATCCGGGACAAGTTGCAGGGAAAGAATACACCTGGTCCTCGACGATGTCTTCGTCTACGTTGTTCACCATGGACTGTGCTGGCATCTTCGGGTACATCTGGTTCGCGTGGTACTCTGGCCGGATCTCCGTAGCAGGTGCCTCGCCAGACGTGTCGCCTAGGCCCAAGGCGGCGTTTTGCTCAGCGCTTCGAGGGTATTCGTGGCGGAAGTATTTAGACGAAGTATCGTTCGTGGAGGGCTCGATCGAGGAGTTCCCGGCCGGATCGTCTACCGTGATCTTGAAGGGCACTTTGCTACCGCTCGCGTATTCCTTCAGTGTCGCAATCACGCCCTGAATCTTCTCATAGATCTCAGGAATAACCTCTTTCCTCTCATCTTGTTTCTGCTCCAGATCTTGCGCGACCATGGAAATAATGCCTTCCACATTTGACAGTTGCCCACGGCCTGGAGGTATCTCCAGATCGATGTCCTCCACTCGGAATACAGCAGTATCGCTCTTCACAATTTGCCGACTCAAGTCCTCTGCACCGTCGACCTTGAGGGTGATCTTCGCGCCGCGTTGCTGTATCTCTCCTGCGGGCTGCACTTCGGAATTCTTGAAGTGGCAGTGGGGACATTCGAAGGACATGATGACGATTTCGCGAAAGAACGGAATCCTTGTGAGAAGCAGTCGCGTTGTACCCTATGATACTTTAGCTTTGACATAGAAAAGAAGAAGGCGAATCCTACATCCTCATGGCAGTTCATGCATAGACTCTCAATCACATCGACAATCTTGCTGCCCTCTCCATCCTCTTGGGCGCTTGCGTCGGCCACCTTACGGCCCATGTCCTCGAAAAGGTCTTGCGCAAGGCTCGGTTGTGCCATGTTGAAAATCTGTGTGATCGAGTATAACTTCTTTGGTTGTTATTTCGCGATGCTGTTGCGTTGTTCGATCTCGAGTCACGTCTGGTGACGAAATATGCGAAAGATTTTGAGCCCCGCGATCTTTGGCGGGGTCTTCTAGCGACCTCTGGCGCCTTCCCTGCAGGGCAACCCTGCTACGTCAGCCCTACGCGAAACATGCGTTCATGACATGAAATCCATAAGGTCGAGTCCGCCAGATGCACTCGAGGCCTTGCTTTTCTCGAGCATCGCCTGCAGGCCGCCTTTGCGAGCCTTCTTTCTCTGCTTGCTGTTCGCGCTCGCCGATTTGGTGATCTTGCTCTCTTGTTCCGTGGCGGGCTGTACAGGCTCGAGAGTTTTGGCTTTCGTCTTGGTCGCCATATGCTTCGCCGGTCTTGGGGGCAAAGTCTGGACAGTCTTGCGATCGCATCTTTGGCATGTGTATATGATATCTTTCTCGGCTTTCTTGCCTTTCTGCCTCTCTCGGCGGGTCTGGCGCGATACACTGCCAGTCCATCCGGGCAATATCACATTCCCACAGCTGCCACAAATTTCGCGGCACATTAAATCCCAATCTTTGGCCGGTACTCCAATATCTTTGTCGTCGACGGCGAGGAAGTTCCTGTAGGCTGCACCGAGTGCTGCTGAGATGGTCGGTGAAGACACGGCAAGAGCTCGCGCTGCCTCATTGAGAAAGTTGAGCCGGAGCTCGACAGAATTGTCGCTCATGGCCATGATTGTGTTTTTTTGATCTCGTAATGACCAATAATGTCGAGGGGTATCAGATGGCAGAGTGAATGAAAAGTTGGCGCGTTCCTGGAGCTTTCCTCGCTTCCGAGCTGTCAAACGCCGACCGCCGACGCTACCAGAGTCGCCATTTCCTCGACCTCGATCAGTGCCTTCCCTTTCTTCGGTGTGAGGCAATCGCACATTCTACACGCATGCCGCACCTTCTGTTGAACACTTGACCACTGTGTCTTCACCTCCACCCTGCGACCAACCCCCAGTACAACGCACAATATCCAGCATGGCAGCGCTGAAACTTTCTATACAAAGCGGCTTGCGCATAGCCGTCGAAGGCTGCGGGCACGGAACACTGCATGAGATATACGCTTCCGTTAAGAAGTCATGCGAGCTCAAAGGGTGGCCTGGTGTCGACCTGCTGATCATTGGGGGAGATTTCCAGGCATGCCTCAGCTCTCTAATTGCAATATCAGGGCTAACAGCGTAGGCCGTCCGCAATGCTCTCGACCTGAAAGCAATCGCCATGCCCACGAAGTATTATGCTATGCATGACTTCCACGAATACTACTCCGGAAAGCGCATTGCCCCGTACCTGACAACCTTTATCGGAGGGAACCACGAAGCCAGCAACTACCTGTGGGAGCTATACTACGGCGGCTGGGTGGCACCGAACATTTACTACATGGGCGCGGCGAATGTCGTTCGACTTGGACCGTTGCGCATAGCAGGACTCTCTGGCATCTGGAAAGGCTACAGTTTCAAAAAGCCGCATCACGAGCGTCTGCCCTACAACGGCGACGATGTGAGGAGCATCTATCACGTCAGAGAGCTAGATACACGCAAGCTCCTTCAGGTCCGGAGTCAGGTTGACGTTGGGCTGAGCCACGATTGGCCTCGTGGCGTGGAATGGAAGGGCAATCACCAACAACTTTTCCGCTTTAAGCCTTATTTCAAGGATGAAGCAGTGGATGGTACACTGGGCAGTGTCGCAGCCGCTCAGGTCCTGGAGCGTTTACGACCTCGGTACTGGTTCAGTGCTCACATGCATGCTAAGTATGCAGCAATATGGGAACATGCGAACAGCCCAGCGGAATCCACCTCGCAAACTGGAGATGACACTCCTGCTGCGGCTACAGTAGTGAACAATAATGACGAGATCGATCTGGACATGGATGATACAGCTCCGATACAACCGCCAAAAAATGACGATGAGATCGATCTTGACATGGACGATGACGCTGAGCCGGTAAAGCCCACTAGTCAAGTCGCGGTCGGTGCCAAAGTCGATGGCGATGCGCCAGGGGTACCCGAAGATATACGCGCTCTCCTACCAAAGTCGTTCTCGCGCCCCGCTGTCGAAGAAAAGAAGCCTGCATTGCCGTTCCCCTCGGAAATCACGAACAAGGCGACAGAGTTTCTTGCGCTAGACAAGTGCTTACCGAACCGTCATTTTCTCCAGCTTTTGGAGATTGCTCCTCACAAGCCCGACGAGTTCGTACGACCGCTTCGACTACAGTACGACCCGGAATGGCTCGCCATTACGCGGGTGTTCGCTAATGATCTGACTGTTGGCGACCCTCACGCACAAGTTCCTGCCGACAAGGGCGATGCGGTGTATAGACCTTTAATCGAGAAGGAGATGGAATGGGTAGAAGAGAATGTTGTCAAGGCCGGCAAGATGACTATACCCGAAGACTTTGCACAAACGGCCCCATTGTACGACCCTACTGCCGGTATACACGTGGATGGTACCCCGCAAGAATACTCGAATCCACACACGCAATCATTCTGCGATCTATTGCAGATTGCGAATGTATTCCACGCGTCAGATTCAGAGCGGGCGCAGATGATGGAAAAGGGAGCTCGCCCAGATTCAGAGCGGACCGATAGAGGGGGACGAGGCGGAAAGCGAGGAGGGCGGGGAGGGCTCGGAGGGGGCCGTGGCCGTGGCCGAGGGCGAGGAGGCTCCAATGCCAACTCCGCACCAGTTGGACGAGGGCGGGGTCGTGGTCGTTGGTGAGCAAATGTTGACGGCAACGTTGGAAAGACAAGGTAGATTCAGGCTGCGGTGATAGCATTATTGTGGACTTACGGCGAGACGCGCCTGGCATGATGGCTGCAGAACGATGATGTGGTACACTACTATGGAAATTCTGCAGGGCAGATCTGTAGATGGGCAAAGGGTGGTAACGCTGGATGCGCGCAACAGTATCTACCAGCTAGATGAATTACCACGAGATAGTAGGGTGACTACCACGGCTTTGGCTGCGCTATGATGTCGACGGGCATGTGCAAGGGAAATGGCGAGGCACCCCATTTTAGATGAAGCCACCACACGAAATGGGCGGCTATCATTGGGTTCGAGGCCGTCGCTCCAGACGTCATTGGCCCGTGTCATACAGAACTGGCCCCGTGCGATGGTCATGCCGCAGACGTTTGGCGCAGCTCAGGCTTCAGTGCTGTCTACGCACACAGTTTCAATATCAACTAGATATCAGATCTTCCAAGTGCCGAATGTTTTGATCTTAGTGAGTGCGGACGATGTTGTGCGACACGGTTGATCGCCGATGATCGCGCTGATCTCACGCGCAACGCTGTGAATTCACTTCAGAAGTGTGGCGAAAAGTCGTCGTTGTACGCGCAAGAATTGATGCCGTGGAGGCGTCGGACATGGGCCTGGCAAGCCTCGACGTCTGCTGCGGCGGCGGCGGAGGCGCATGTGATGTGAGGAGTCCGAGTAATGCCACCATGTCCGCGCCGTAGGTATGCTCGTGATCCCTCCCCTCCTGTGCAATTCCGCTATTGTCGCTCGAGTCGAACGGCTATTATTGGCGACCATGTGCGGCGACGCACGGCGAAACGAACGGTGGGCACTACGCCATCCGTCATTCTGGCCAGTCCGAGCATTCGAGATGCATACCGGGATCGGCGGCGCACGACCCTGGATTCGTACATCCCGTTCACACCCCTGGACCCTTTCGTTTTGGGATGAGTGGCTCCAGTGGCTCATCCTCTGTCTGCACACCTCGTGGATATAAAGGTCTGCGGACTTACGTGTCTAGGCCGTGGCCGCCGTACTTATCCTCGACTCTCCTGTCGTGTAATCCGACAGCATTCGATAATTTCCACCCATCGTTTAGGGACACCCAAGAATATTGCTACCAGAAGTCTAGAACACGGGCCGCTGTAGAAGGTTTACTTCGGTGCCGATCGTCGTGCGAACGGACATATTTCGCCCATCCCCAATACTTTGATAGTCCATACCCTGGACTTAGCTGCTGGAAAGAGTATACATATTCAGTCCATTCTTCCCTCGAGATCGACTTCTACCACATATCGATCCATCATATACCAAACCCCATTGCCGTCGACTGTTCGGGTCTACTACATTGCCTTCGACAACCACCCCAACATACAAGGTCTACTCTACACACCGATGTCGCCAATCATGACCTCCAAATTTCAAGAGATACTCGAGCCCGCAGAGGCTCCGGCCTACACACATCCGCACCTCAACGTCTCGCTCGAAGACATCCTGCGAGAAGGCCGGGAGCGCTCAGCGTCCGAGTCCTCGTCTTCGTCTTCTTCGCACTCGAGGTCCAGCTCTGAGGGTACCGGGTGTCCAAAGTCGCCAACGCCCACCTCGCACTCGGCGGACGACAGGGCGAGCGTATTCAGGCGAAGGGCCTTTACGCTAGGAAGCAAGAAGGGAAGACGTGTGTCGTGACTGTGGCTAGTGTTACAGCACCGAATGGTCCATGACAGAAAACCAACTTTGCCAAAAAGAAGAACATGTGTATATCACAACCAAGCGTTGGAAGTGGCAACCCATTGAACGATCGAGCTCTCAAGCCGTCACACACCCCCCTATCCGAAGTCGACACCGACACCGATACTGATGGTCGACGCTATTCCAAGAAGTACCCCACCGGTCCGCATCCACCGTCCCATGCCCGTTGGACCTTCAAGGCTCCAAGGTCATAATGTCCAGCATTGACCGCACCGCATCCCTTCCAGTCCCTACTGCTCAATCAAACGGCGACCCACGTTCTACCGGAAGACGATCTTGGAAGACGATTTTTTTTTCGAAGATGGCTAGCGAAGATGTAACGGTTGACGGGAACGAATTACGTGAAATATTGGGCCGCGCGTTAGCGAGCGAGCGGGTATCTTTTCCGCAGATCTATAGATCTGTATAAGCGAATAACGAATTTCATTATCATCATATGTTATCCATGTGTGTTCCTTTTTCATGTATTATCTGTATAAATCTATTTTCCAATACTTCAGCTATGAAGTTACTCGTGCCCGTTCTACCTGCATTTGAACTTTTAGCCCTAGTGATATCGATGATCTACTGTTCTCAGACCCCCACCTCATTCAATAGATGATCTGTCCTAAATAGGTTTTGTTGTAGCGCACCGAAACTATGTGGAAGTTGACAATGCCCATGGAAGCAGACAGTGTGACATTGGTGACATTGGTGTTAGATAGTATATGCCCTATATGTCCTGGTACGTTACACTAAGCGCTAGGTTTCCCACCATACCTTCCATTCAAGTGAACCTGTCGCCTTACACACAACTTCTTACAACTTCACCCAGTACCGCGCGCAGTCTTCATTATCTCCTTGCCCTGACTCGTCGAATATTTACAGTATGCAGTGACCGTTCATCAAGCTCTTGGAGCCACATTTTCCGCTTCTCTGTAGTACATGTAGAGATCTTTTTCACTGTATGCTTCATTGGCTTCATTGAGCTTCCTCGCCGACGCGATCACCGTGTCTTCTCACTCAAGACTGAATTCATTGTCCTTGTCCGAGTGAGCATGACGAGCATGAATTGTACATTTATCCTCGTATTACTTTCTATATCCCATACAGTCGCATCTTCCATGGCGTTGATATGGATAGACCTTGGCGATTCCCTGGTCCATGCGGCTACAGCATGCTTTGCAGAGAGCTCAGTACATGCAGCTACGACAACTAAACACACAGGTTCTAATATCGCGGGGAACACAATCTTAGGACAGGTAAGACGTCGCTAGGGCGTGTTGCAGGAAAGGCCTAGTAAAAGCGCTGAAGTAGGAAGAGTTGTGCTCCACCGATTTCGGGGCTAGATGAGGGAACGTTTTGTTGAAGAGGTGTACGGATGACTGTGTAGACATCTAGATACATCGTGCCGTCTGTTGTGCGCCGGGGTGTCATATTAAGAAGAAATTTGAAGCGGCATTATAGCTTGATACTCTTACACAACAAGATGCATATCGAAAGATTGCTAGTATATCGGGAATGAACTGGCGGGAAGATAACAAACTAAATGCTGCATCTCCGAAAAATTCTACAACTAGCACAACCTCTCACGCGTAAAGCCGATGGATGCGGAGGTTTGACACGATAGAAGAACTAACCTCCGCTGCTGCCAATTGCCCTGGCGGAGTATCTAATCTCCACTAGTAATTACCGCAGCTGCCTTCAACATATGATACTGGTGTCTAGATCCCGACGGCGAAGCAGGCTGTAGTGGTACTTGGACGTACACCATCCGTCTTGCCACGATGACCTGACCATGGCCTGCCGAAATCGCTGCTCTACACAACTTTGGCAACAGGGTAGCACGAATACTTGCTGAGGACGGTCTAGAAGCTGTCGACCCCCTCACGGCGTCGCTACACGACGTGAGGGGGAAGATTTTTACTAGCTTACCGCAGCTTTGGTAAATGAAGCTGTCAATAAACTGTACCCTCGAGTGGCCGGACGTTGATTGATTGATATGGCATCCATGAATGCTCCGACAAGCTATGCAATGGGCGCAACCTATCGCAACCGACTACGCGATCCTCTGAGAATGTCGCGTTCGTGATTCTGTGTCGCTACTCTAATAGTCCTTCACAGCATAAATCAATAACGGGCTTACTATGAAGCACTTGAGGAACCTGTGGTTGAATAATGTTGATGTGCGCGCAAAAAACTTTTGCCGAAAACCTCGCGTAGTGGGGGCAGACCCACGACAAATTCAGCGACACCACAACAGACACAACAGCACAATCACGACAACATAATAAAACTCTTCTTCAAGCATCCAGCATCGCTGAAAGACTCAATGAAAAGATAAAGAAGGATGTTCGCGTCGGCCAGAGGTAGTGCGGATACTGGCGACACTGTGATCTCAACTATGAGCAAGCCCAGTGAGAGGAGACCCAGGTACAAAAATAAGAATAATCTTGAATGAGTCCGTAGACTCGTTTCAGAGATTAAACTGAAAAGAACAGATACTACACTTGATCTAAGCCAAAAGGCAAAGAGAGCTAAAGAAAAAAAGAGAGCCGTGGGCGGGGGGGAGGCGGTCTTATATACTGCCCACCGGCGGTCCGTGCCAGCCGTCACGTGAGCTGCTGCCTGGCAGGCTGCCTGGCAGGCTGCCTGGGAGCCCGTGCGTAGAAACCGATGGAAGCCTGTGGAACTGTTGGGGCCGCCGGCGGTGAGGGCAGAATCGGCGGTGAAGGCGCGTCACTGACTGGCCCGTTTTTGCGCGTGGGCAAACGCGTTGGAGAGAAATCTCAACACGACTTGTGATGATCCGCGTTGGAATCAGCGGATTCTTATGCCTCTTTCAGTTGAGTCTCTGGGTTGTGTGATCGGCTGAGGATTTTCTACTCTGATGCTGACGGACGGATTGGGACTAGCGTCAACTGATGTCGCGCCTCGGGAAGTTTCCTATTCCAAGTATCTAGATATCTAGACGACATCCGCAGCTTAAATCTTAGAACCCTCACAAACTAAACGCCCGTAGACCACCTTAGATACCTCATATAAGGCGGCAGTCTATCCACCGCCTCACCCCCATCAATATGATCCACCAGCTTGACTCCCTCCTCACCATCCCCATCCTCTCCCCCAAGCCAACTCTCAACCATCCGCCCCAACACCACCACCACACCAATCAAGCCGCCAACCGGCCACCAAATCGTCCCTTCTTTCCGTCCTGCCGTCAGACACCTTAGACCTACCCCCCACCTCGCCAGTACACAGTCCACTACCGTGCGCATCCACGCCGTGATCCCCGTTACAAAGGACACAATGCAAAAGAGCGTTAACAGTGTCTAGTTCGTCCCGCTTGGAATATAAGGGAGGCATTCGTATAAGCGGCTCTGTAACCGGAACACGAAGAGCAGAATCAGGGGATAAAGAACATGGTAGTGAGACTGAAACGGCGGGCGCGCAGCGCAGCTGACGGGGAAGAATGGTAGGAATTTCCCACGTCATGCTCCGGTTCGTGCGTGTCTAGGGTTTCTTCCCAGACGTCTAGAGTATAGTCGTTCGTGGCGCCGAAGTTGCGATGTACATGGGTTTCGATGACGATACTGAGTATGACAAGCGCGACCAAGACAAAGATCGTTCTAACATCGCTCAGGCTAAATTCATAGTCGAAGTAGCACTTGAACTCAGGGTAAGAAATCATCTTGAGCGCGTTACGTGCAAAAGTGTCGATTTAGGTACAGCTCTAGCGTTGTTGATGGTAGAGAAGTAGCCACGAGGTCAAGGAATATGGTCTCACATCTTCTAGATGTTTATGAGGTTCAGATTAAGAGGCTAAGGGCTATCTGACAGGAAGGCAGGGGCTGAGGGTGGAGTAATAAGGAAGCATACCTTACCCTACGCCGCAATGGATGCGTACCTTGTGATTAGTACATCACCGCTCACGGATCGCCGTCTTATGAACACGTAGTGGCGGCGTAGGGCAAGGCAGAACCGACACTAGCATTGTAATATCAAGATTTTATACGTTCAAGAGTGGCGTGAAGTGCGAGCGAGAGCATACGCACCAGCAAAGTATATCTCGTCTACAAATGCCCGCCTTGTCCACGTGAACTTTCATATCAACCTCTCGCAGACAACGAAAGCGGGTATCCAAATCCATCCATTCCCTTTGTACTCAACATTTTCGTCTCTTCATATCCTACCGCGGATTCTGCTCTGTACCCTGTGGTGACATGCCGTCCCAATTCATACTCTCCAGCATCTGATTCCAGGTTCCGTCACTCATAGGCGTCATCCCAGGACCCATACCACCCCCAGTATCCCACTCATTTCCCATCATGAAGCCGTTGCCCAACCCATCATTGCCACCAAGACTCCCCGCACCGCTGTACATGCTCGCGAAGATGTCTTCGCTTACGGCGAAGAAGTTGGTGTTGGCGTTGATGTTGCCGGTCATGTTGCCGGTGGACGCAGGTGCAGAGGGTGAGGGCTGTGTCTGCGCTTGCGTTTGTTGGCGGGTTAGAGGCACTTGTCGGTTTGCCATGCGTGGGGATGGTCGGTATGGTATTTGGCCGGGTGAGTAGGAGGAATGCGACGTTGAACCGCCGCCGGACTGTGAGTGCGTTCTCGAATTCGACGTTGCGGGACTAGGAACGTCTGCATTCCCATCTGGTGATATGTCCATTTGATTGTCACCCAGATTAAAGGTGCTCGAGGACAAGCCTATCCCAGGCCCAGGGGCGAGGTTCGGGCCAGTTTGCGAAGAGATGAACTGTGCGTTTTGCGCCGCATCAAGGCTGACGTCGTTGAGGTTGGGAACATGAAACGGTGGGCCCGGCGTCGGATTCTGGGGATTCCGGAACTGGTTCATGGCCGTATTCGGGTTCTGGCTTTCACGTATTTCGACCATAGGGCTACAAGAGACGGAGTCAGTGTTGACCGGTATCGATGCCGCCTGTGAACAAGCCACAAATTAGCCGGGTTCAGGGGGTGGTGGCTTACTCAACGTGTGTGCGTTCGGGCATTGCTCCGATGTTGTTGCTAATGGAGTGCAATGAGGAGCTTACTGCTGGGTTAGGGGGCAGGTACGGTTTCTGCTGGAGGCCCGGGATACCTGCGCTTTCAAGATCGAGATCAAGCTGTACGAGGAAAGACTCGGTGAGCGGGTTCTTGCGCCGAAGCGCTTGCATCGCCTGGAGCAGGAACTGCAGGGACGAGTTCATCTGCTGGTCTTTCGGGCGGGTCTTGAGGTATTGGACGAATACGCGCGCTGCAACATATACGCAGAACGATATGAAGGGGTTCATCTGTCCCAAGTCAGCGCTGCAGATTCGCCAAAGAAGTACACACATACGGTAGCCAAGTCCATGTGGCTGATCATGCGCATCAGGGATGCGATCTCAGCGCCTGCGGTCACGCAGCGAATTTTACTCTCGTTGCTGACATGGACTGGTAAGCGGTGCTTGTCAGCTTTGAAAATTGCGGCTTGGTGGAGGCAGATGGCCGAGGTATGGATGCTCATGTTCAAGAAGACCACATTCGGGTCTTGCAGTCCGCTGGGCACCCGCAGACGGTCGGGTAATCCCAGTGCTGTCTGAAGAAGGATGTTCTCGATGCTGCGATGGCGTGTCCAGAAACCCCCGTCCAGGTCATCGTCACGGTCATCGGGCCCAGGCCGGTGCAGGTGCAGAAGGTTTCGGCCAAAAAGAGCTGCGGTCAGTACTATGCCACCGAATGACTGGAGATTTCCTAGGCCGTTTGGAGTCAGAGACTGCTCCAGGGAGCCGGTTGGCATGGGCTTGCTCTTATCGAAGGCGTCTTCGCTGGCAGGCAAGTTCGTCATGATCTGGTGTACTGTTAGCCATGAAGTTGGGTGCACTGGGTGGAATCTCACGTCTCGCTCGTCGATAGTCATGGGCCAGCCGGTTCCGATACTTGCGTAGCGGTCGATGCAAAATGCCATCCAGAACGTCCTTCGCCTTTCCTCGCGCTCGGTCCAATCCTTTGGCGGAGGAAGACACTGCTTCACATCCAAGCCTACGCCGTCCAGCCGATGGAGCTGCATCATCTGTGACAGGCGCGTTGCCCGGCCCGATGAAAGCCAGGCCCTGGGAAAGTACATGAGCCTGAACTCATACGTCGCAGCCAGAATCCACATCTGGCAGTGCGCGAGCGTGATTGTCGATTCGCCGTGACCCTTGAGCTCGTCCGACTGGGCGTACTTTCGCGCACGCCGGTAGAAGTGCTCCTGCAGCGCATCGTACTTGTCGGTGATGGAGGCCGCCAGGGTCCACATGATGTACCGCAGACACACGGGTGGTCGCATGTGCGGCGCGAGGTTCATGGCGGCCATGAATCGCGGGCGGTGTATGACGGGGAACGACGGGTGTATCTTGGTGAAGTAGATCTGGTACAGCTCGTCCATGACATCCTGGGGCGGCAGCGGCTCGTCCAGACCCAGACCTATCATCTCCCAAGGGAAGTCGGCCTCGGGCGCACTCCCACTCGCGCCATTGTTCGGGCCGCCATCCGGACCGGGTGATATGTTTATGGTGTTTCGGTCGGCAGCACCCAGGAAGTCGCTCGAATTCGGCAGTGCGTTCTGGATGGTGCTCGCGACGTATGCGGTGGCCGGGTCTTGGCGGGGCGAGTCATTGCTCGTGTCGGTGGTGTCCTGGTTCTTGAGGAGCGTCTCGACTTGCTCTGCATTCACGATAGACGGTTAGTGGCAGGCCATGCGAGGGTTGGAGAGCTGAAACGCACGCAGTCGAGCCTCCAGCAACTTCACATATCCGCGCTTCGGCCCGCTCTTCTTGCGCTTCTCGTCGTATGCGCAGTCATGTGAGAGCCTCTTGCACGTCGAGCAGGTGGGTCGCGCGCCGTCGCACCGTAGCTTGCGCTTTCTACACAGCACACAGGCTATCCGCTTCGTCTTGCTCGCCGCATCGTCGCCCTGTGCTGTCTGTGCGCCGGTGCCGGCGAGCGACTCTTGCTGTCTGCCATCGCCCGTCTCCGTCTGCTGCCCCAGCTCGTTGAAGAAGCTGTCGTCTGGTGATTCCGACATGTTTCACGTGTCTGCGAGTGTTGCGGGTTGCGGCGTACTTCAGCGGCCGACCCCCGCGTAAGCAGTCGGAGGTTCGGACGGGAGGCACTTCTTTAACGCAAATCAGGATGCTTGTCATGGACATCAAAGGACTCTGTGAGTGTTCGATGGAGGGCCAGTCTACGCTCAAGGAGTGGACGCCTGAAATCAATCAGATCTTAGTGCGCGCAATGGATTTGGCCCCCTCCATGTAATCGCCAGCCATCACTTGACGTTCCGAAGATACGGCAAGCCTGCTGAACGGCAGGCCAGACAAGCAATGCCCATGGCGTAGTCTTTGATGACTGCATCGCGTGCATCTTGTTAGCCCGCACGAATGTTCTCGGAAACCCGACTGCACTATAATACTGTGTATCCCTGCTGCTGGAAAGGGAGACATGGTTTTGTGCTTCAATCAAGTGTGCAATAATAACGCAGTAGTTCCCAATTCAAGTAATCGACAATGCATTGCTGGGCTATGGGCATCCGACATGTACGGCTCTGGATCTGAGTATAGTACATAATAGTCGGCAAAGTGGTGATACATGAGAAAGCGCGGGGAGAATTATCTCGGTCTCCGTTTGCCTTGGTTGCGCGGTCGGTCCTGCACAAGGAATGTGTGCTTGTTCCTCTTGTGCCTCGTTTTGTACCCACCTTTAGCCTGGTTGCACTGTCAGCCCACGCACGTTTACGACGCTGGGTAGCACTTACCGGAGTTCCCCAGGGACTGACGGGATGTACATTTCCCTTCGATTTACCTCGACCACCACCGTGAGGATGGTCGGCTGGACGGGAGTTAGCAGGTCAAAGACATTTCCGAGACGTAACAGACGGAATACACACCAGCGTTCATGGCGAGACCTCGCACTTCGGGTCGTCTGCCGAGCCATCGTGACCGTCCAGCTTTTCCCAGAGAGGCGAAGTGCGACTGCGGATTGCTGGCAACGCCGATGGTACAGCAGGCGTCGGGGCTGACCTTCCTGATCTCGCCACTCTGCATGCGGATTATCACGCTCTTGACCTGGACACCTTTTGGCAGCTCTACCTCTTCCTTGTTTACGATTATGGCGTATGTGCCGGCACTCCGACAAAACACACCGCCGCCCTGCGTCTTGGAGCCAACGTTGAAGACCTGGGAGCCGAGGGGCACCATGTGGATTGGGAGACAGTTTCCTCGGGCTGCCGTCTTCGCTGCCAGCATACCAGGATCGATGATACCGCCCATACTCGCCATCAAGTCTTTCGGAATGCCGCTCCTGAAGCTCTCGACGTGGTCCCCGGCGCGCATGCCGTCTGCCGCAACTATGTAGGTCTTCTCGCCAGTCTCCAGGCGAGTCACGAGCGCCAGATGAGCGCTGCGGTTCGGGTCATACTCGATCCTGTCTACCACATGCTTGCCTGGCAGATAGCGCTTGTAGTCCACGATCCGTATCCTCCTCTTGTGACCACCGCCCCTGTGTCTGACCGTCACTTGACCGCTGTTGTTCCTGCCGCCCAGATGCTGACCCTTGCGCTCGATGGTGAGCTTCAGGAACGGCCGTCCCTTCCACAAATGGTCGTTGACGGGCCGCTTGAGATGTCGCAGGCCCGGCGTGCGAGGCTTGTAGGTCCGCAGAGGGATGAACTTGTCCTTCCGCGGCCCCTCGGTCTGGCGCACACCGGCCTCGGCATTAATTGCGGGCTCCAAGGCGGGCGGTGGTACATGATCAATGGCGGTGGCATAGGTGCGGACGGGCCCAAGGAGCCTCCTGCCGACCATGGCGGGCTGCAGGCTACATATCCGGGGCTGGAGCATTGCGAATCTATGGCTCCAGGCGGAACAAGAAGCGGGGGAAGGCGCAATGGATCGGGGTCGTCGTCGTGTGTCGTCAATGGGAAGAGCTTGGGGAATTTCTCAGGAAGGCCGTAACGGGCTAGGCCGACAAGCGCATCGTCTGCGGGCCGACTGGGACCCGACTGGGACCCCTGCACACGCGCGACCGTGGTTGCCCGGGCGTGGCTTCCTTTTCCTCGGACCTCAACGTACCTTCCTCACGGATTCATCAGGAACCCTCCACCCGCTGCACCAGCACTGCACCTCCAACCCGCCCTCTAATTGCCCTCAACTCTGCCACCAGATCTTATACAGACGCATCGGCAGCCCTTGCGTGTCCGAGCAGGCTCTCTCACCGGTACGTACCATACGCGTCTCTCATTGGCTGTGCCCGCCAGCCTTCTGTTCACGCACTGCGCGCGTTGTTGGCGCAAATCGCCCGTCTGCCAAGACGGCTTGCACCAAAACAAAACCCTCTGTTACGTCCAAGCATCAACAACCACACAAGTGCACCACCACCACCACCACACCACTTCCCCTCCTCCCTCACATCACAAGTGCCCTGGAGCTGGACTTCCCCCATCCTGCTCTCATCACCCCAAGGCACCGCACTTTCCTCTGGGTCAGTCTCTTCTACACGTCGTCATCGTCACCGTCGCTGCCCCCCCCAAGGAGCGTGTTTGGAGCCTCGATATCCGCGAGCTGCAGCGCCGGAGTCTGCGAGGCATACACCTCGCCTTCACCGACGTGCGCGCCGCTCGAGGATTGTCAGCCTCCTTCCCCTGGCCTCGTTCCTCGTTTGCATCTTGTCGTCGGGCCGAACGCTGACTCTGTATAGTCGACATAACACGACCTCAACATAGACCTACCTGGACCTATCACCCGCCTTTACTCTAGCACCGTATAGCTACTATTGCTTGTCATGGCAGGTAACGTACGTGACCTCCTATTCATCTGTTGACACGTCACCGCCGCGCAACAGACGCGCACTGCTCCTGCATTCTAACATGATCCCACAGGCTCGATCGCTCCGCGGGCGTATAGTGACGAATGAAAACGATGAGAACGCCGGCTCGCAGCGTGTAACGCGTGCGAAGGCCGCTGCAGGCCCCGTCGACGCGGCAGAGGTGCCGAAGAAGGCGTTGACGACAACTAAGCGATCCACGACCACGACCGCCGCCGCTCAACCCAAGCGTCGTGCCCTAGCAAATGTCAGCAACGTGGCCAAGGCCGAGGAGGCCTCGTCCAAGGAGAACAAGAAGCCTGCCGCTTCCAAGGCATCGGTCGCCAAAGCCGCCCAGCCTACCCGCGTCACGAAGCAGTCGCAGGCGAACAAGACCCGACCTGCCCTTGGTTCTCGCGACAAGAATGCCGCCGCGGCAGAGCTGAAACGCCCTGCTCCCGCGAGCGGCTCCGGCATTCCCCACAAGCGCCGCCAGGTGGCCAACAAGCCGGCGAAAGAGGTCAAGGAGGTCAAAGAGGTCAAGGATGTGAAGGAGGAGGTCAAGGCTGAGGAGTCTGAGAACGTTGTGCCTCCTGCAAAGGAGGTGAAGGCTACGTCGACGAAGGCTGCCTCAAAGGTTGAGTCTACGAAGGTCGCATCAGCAAAGGTTGAGACAGCAAAGGTCGAGTCTAAGAAGATTGAGTCAACAAAGGTCGTCGAGCCCGAGGCGGAACCCGAACTCCAGGAACCCATCCCCGACTTGGACGCCGAGGACAACGACGACCCCTTGATGGTCTCGGAATATGTGGTGGAGATCTTTGAGTACTTGAAGCAGCTTGAGATTGCCACTATGGCCAACCCGAAATACATGGACGACCAGAATGAGCTCGAGTGGAAGATGCGCGGCATTCTCGTTGACTGGCTGCTCGAGGTGCACACCCGCTTCCGTCTTCTTCCCGAGACCTTGTTCCTTGCCGTCAACATCATCGACCGCTTCCTGTCTACCAAGATCGTCCAGCTCGACCGTCTTCAGCTCGTTGGTGTCACCGCCATGTTTATCGCTTCCAAGTACGAGGAGGTCTTGTCTCCCCATGTCCAGAATTTCCGACATGTTGCCGACGATGGCTTCACCGAGGAGGAGATCCTGAGCGCTGAGCGATTCGTCCTGACTGCTCTCAACTACGACCTTAGCTACCCCAACCCTATGAACTTCCTCCGTCGTATTTCCAAGGCCGACAACTACGACATCCAGACTCGTACTCTCGGCAAGTACCTGCTTGAAATTGGGTGCCTTGACCACCGCTTCATTGCCTACCCCCCAAGCCAGGTCGCCGCTGCTTCCATGTACCTCGCCCGCCTTGTGTTGGAGCGTGGCCCTTGGGTAAGTCTACTTCCCAATCTAATCAGATGACTCTAACATTTGCAGGATGCGGTCCTCACCCACTATGCCGGTTACTCTGAAGAAGAGATTCAGCCTGTCCTACATTTGATGATTGACTACCTCTCTGGCCCGGTGCAGCATGACGCGTTCTTCAAGAAGTACGCGAGCAAGAAGTTCATGAAGGGTAAGTGCCTCCTTCACGTCTGCAGTACTGTATCTGACCGCCCTCAGCTTCCATTGTCCTACGCCGCTGGAGCAAAGAATATGTCATACAATATGGTAACATGTTGCAAGACTCCACCGAGTCGGAGAGCCAGAGCTAAGACTGTGTCTGCGCCCTAGGTACTTTCAACATGCCGATTTGGAAATGGCGTGGTGCCTCCCATCCGTCACTTCCAGTCGAAATGCTCTGGAGGCGATACCATTGTTGAGCTCTGGCCTCGACACCCTCGTCAAAGGCATTCATCCTATACATCATTCATGTCTGAAGCATCTTGGCCCTATTGTTCCTCGTTTCAAGGGACCGGCGTTAATAAAAGGGTTCCAGTTGGTTAATCCCCACCATCCACATCGAAGCGACTGCACGAACGAACGAGTCTTCACTTTTTTTGTTTGCGAAATCTTTATTGGAAATTCATGGAGTACAGTGGCGCATGAACCGGGAATCAATGAGTACATTTCCCCTTCCTCTTTTTCACCCAGTCTTCTTTTTTACCCTTTATTTCTGAGACGGGCGGCTGGTATACTGGATATGGAGAGATTCATAGTGCGATCGCGTGTCGGTGCATGGACGGGCTCGGTGGGTGCATGGGTGGGCTATTGATCGACCGCCCCGCCTGCAAAGAAATTTTTTGGTGGTGGAGTTCCCGTGTGTATGAATAGATCGCAGTGCGTGTCTTTAATGTCACGTCTATGAGCTTGCTTGCTTTCAGTCTGCAGCCGTTCCCCGATCTCGGTCTGGTTCCATGTTTAATACCATTTGAGCGACGAGCGAGCGAGGCATCGTGTTAGCATAGCGGGAAGGGGAACGGGAGGTTTAGTTTAGGAACGGTGTCTCGGATAACGAATGTCTAATCTCTACATTGAGTTTGAGTCCCGGAGTTATTTGTCTCGTGAAACCATGGTTCGTCTGTGCTCCATCGCGTCATGCGCGTTTGACGGAACTATCACGTAAGGGAGACGGAAGGTAAACAAAGGCGTCGGATGGTTGTCTAGAGCAACAACCGAGGTTTATCGGCGCGGCTTGATTTAACGTCACATGACTGCATCCACAGCTACATGTACTGTACTGTTGTAGACCCTGTTAAATGCTGGTAACTCGATACGAGTGGATACTTCCGGCTCCTAAATCGATTATGGTATGTATAATGGCTTCAATGCTGTTAGGCTGTATATCACGTGATGGAGACGTAAGTCAAATGCATGTGTACATGTATGTTGTATGAAGGTTGTTCATTCGTAAGACTGCTTTCTAAGAGTTCGTCTGCAGTATACAGTAGATATACACACTAGTTTTACTATGATTGCCTAGTACAGTACGCAATATATTAGTCGATACAATATATATAGTTGTCAACACAAGGCTGATGATAGGATAGGAGAGAAGGCAACCACGTATGTTGCATGTTACACCTACCTCGTATTCTTAGCCGTTCCTTGGCGACCCCTCTTCATCTATCGACTTGTCCAGCGATGGCACACTTCCACCACAGCCTCTTCCATACTTTTCATACCGACCTTAACGCTGGCAATCCTACCCTATTCCGAGTGATCCATGAGTGATCCACTCAGTGTCACAGCCAGCATTATAGCTGTGCTCAGTCTTACAGCAAAAGTCAACGACTACCTTATCAATGTTAAAATCTCAAGTGAAGAGCACAGTCGCTGTGCTAATGAGGCCGGACATCTATACAGTCTGCTTTCCAGCCTCCGATTCCGCGTAGAAGGAGCGACCGCAAGCGAGCCATGGTTCGTATCGGCTCGAGCCCTCGCAGTCGAGAATGGCCCCCTCGATCAATTCAAGATGGATTTGGAGCTATTGCAGAGAACGCTCACAGATGGGGGAAAGATAAGGAAGGCGCTGATGTGGAAGTTCGACAAAGAAGAGATCGATAGAGTATTAGGAAGAATGGAACGCTTGAAAGCGTTGATTGGGATGTCATTGGAGACGGATCACTTCAAGTTGTCACAGGCGATCAAAGAGGAGATGAGTAACCTCAAGGACAACACGGGTTTGATAAAGGGCGACACGGGTTTGATAAAGGGCGACACGGGTTTGATAAAGGACGACACGGGTTCAATACGCACGTATCTTCCTGTTCTCGACTCCATTCAAAAAGACCAGCAAGCCAATCAAGAGCGCGAAAAGCTCGACGAACTACTAACCTGGCTATCTACAACTGAATTTCCGGCACAACTCGAAGACATTTTAATGCGAAGGCACGAAGGAACTTGTCAATGGCTTTTAGAAGCACCGGAGTTCCAGAAGTGGCTTGTTGAGTCGAAGCAAACGCTTTTCTGTCCCGGCATCCCTGGTGCAGGAAAAACAGTTGCTGCAGCCATTGCTATTGACCATTGTCTAAAAAGGGAAGCATTAGCAAAGGATGGTTCTATTGGAGTCGCTTATATGTTCTGCAACTACAATGCACAAAACGAGCAACAAACCGTCGATCTGCTCGCGGCAATTCTCAAACAATTGACTTGCTCGAAACCATCGGTTGCGGAGCATGCCAAAACCTTGCGCAAGAAGTGTGCTGTTAGCCATAGGAAAGCATCGACTGTTAGCCATAGGAAAGCATCGACTGTTAGCCATAGGAAAGCATCGACTGGGGACATCCTTGATACTTTATCGGCTATACTGCAGAGTTACACCACCGTATACGTAGTCGTTGATGCCCTTGATGAGTGTTCAGATGCCGTTCGATCTACCTTACCAGCAAAACTCCAAGCTCTGCAGAGTAAGCACGATTTTCGCATCTTGATTACTTCTCGCTTTAACTCCGACATTCTCGACACTTTCAACGATGCCTTGTCTTTGGAAGTGCGGGCAAATACAGAAGACGTGAAGCTCTGCATTGCTAGTCAGATTGAGAAGCTCCCGCGATGCATACAGCGCGACCCGGAACTAGCTCTGTTAGTTTCCGAAAAGATTGCTAAAGCCACAGACGGAATGTAAGAGTTCATACGATTGTATCAAAAGTCAAGGCTAACTATATGAGCAGGTTTCTTCTCGCCCAACTATACCTTGACTCCCTCCTAGATAAAAGGACAAAAAACAAGGTTCATGCTGCTCTGGCAAATTTATCCACAGGATCTGAAGCCATCAACGAAGCATATGATGAGGCAATACGGCGTATCAAAAGCCAGCTGCCTGAGGACGCTGCACTCGCCCATCGGATTCTAACATGGTTGGTATATGCACGACAAAATCTCACGACAGCCGAGCTTCTGGATGCTTTGGCTGTAAAGCCTGGTACGAGTAAGATTGATCCCGATGATCTGGAAGATATCAAAAGCGTCATCTCAGTGTGCGCCGGTCTTGTCGCTGTGGACGAAAAGAGCAACATTGTCCGTTTAGTCCACTACACCACCCAGGAGTACTTCGAAGGTATCAAAAATGAATGGAATCCGAATGCTCAGTTGGAAATAACGACTGCATGCCTTGCCTACCTTTCGTTTGAGGCTTTTCGGGAAGGTGCTTGCAATACCGAGGAAGACTGGTGTACCAGAAAATATGACCACTCGTTCCTGGAATATGCCGGCCGATTCTGGGGAGAACACGCGATTTCAGTTCAACATGAAGTCACGGAAATGGTGCTCCTACTACTTCAACATGATGGCATCACCTCCAGCATCATGCAAGCTTTCGACAAAGCTGGCAAGCAGTTCTGGAAGGATTTAACGTATCTCGCCCCCAAAAGACAGATCACTGCTATCCATCTCGGTGCACTATTCGGACTCGATCATATCGTAGAGCAAGTCTTATACAGATCAGAGCAAGATCCTAAATTAGCGGTCAATACCAAAGACAGCGACAACCTTACTCCTTTGCATTTCGCAGTTGATGGCAATAACCTTGATATGGTGAGGATTTTACACAGACATGGTGTCGATCTTGATGCCAGGGGCCGCTTCGAAGCCACTGCTGTTTCTATAGCTATTGAAAACGGATACGTTCAGATGGTGGATTTGCTCCTACGACTGGGCGCAGATTACAAGATGACTAGATGGGGCCGCGTGAAGACAGCGTTTCATTGTGCTGCAGAGAAAGGTCACGCAGAAATTATGCAAATGTTGTTCGATCACGAGCCCACAATGATATTCCGGAACAAATTTACAATGCCGATCCATATCGCAGCAAAAGGAGGATGTCTCGATGTATTGAAGGTTTTACTGGAAAAAGGAGTGGATATCGAAGCCGAAGACGAGAACGGGCACAGAGCACTTCATTTCGCTTCGGAATACGGTCGCGAGAATATAGTTCAACTTCTTCTCGAAAACGGCGCAGACATTACCACCTCTGATGAAGATGGAATGAGTCTTCTTCATCTGGCGTCTTCTAGAGGCAATGAAAACGTGGTTAAGATTCTTCTCGCTAACGGTGTAACTACTACAGCCTTGAATGATGAGGGTTTAACACCCCTTGATCTTGCGGTAGAAGAAAAAGAGCTTGGTGTAATCAAGGTGCTACTGAAGGCGGGTGCAGATCTTACCCCCACACAAGTTTGCAGGTATACATTAGATGATTATAGCGCTGATATTTTGGAAGTTCTCATTGAACATGTATCCGACATCAATGCCATCCCCGACCACTATTACGATACACTCCTTCATCGTATTGCTTTCGAAGGGAGCACAAGTCTTCTCAAATTGGCCGTCAAAAGCTATAAGGCGAACCTCCACGTCCAAGATTACTATTACCGGTCTCTTCTACACATTGCTGCCTTGGGTAGACACCGTGAGACGGTGCTATATTTGGTCGAACATGGACTTAATCCCTTGCAGAGAGACGACATGGGAAAAGATACTCTTTGCTACGCGGCATTAGGATGTAGTCTAGAAGTTGTTACTGCAGTTTTGGACAAACAGTGGATGTCTTCTACCTACGACAATACATAGAATCCGATTCACTGGACATGTAGAAGGGAAAACCCCAAATGCTATGAAGATACCGAGAAAATGGAGGTCTTGGAGCGATTGATTGACTCGGGTTTGGCTTGCGAGAACGTTAGTGTAGCGTCATTATCTGAGCGGTGAGTCTCAACATGATACAGGCAGTATGTGGGTTACGTGCTAACGCAATCCTCGTCTTACAGGTGGACCCCTGCCGCTGTTGCTGATTTCCATCACGTTACCTGGTTCGAAGGCATCTCCGAGTCGATGAAAATACAATTACACGCTGGCAACGACACGACGAAAATACGTGGCGATTGGCTTTATGCGCACTGCTTCGGATGTTTCAGTGTAAGTAGTAAATCACTTCATCTTTGTAATTTCATACTAGGGAAAACATTTGTAGACAACTTATCTATACCTTTTAATTTACAGCTGTACACTACATGCAGTTGTCTACATCATCTTAAAATTCTTCGTACATTTAGCGGCTAACACTCTTAACAGCGCATTCATAGTTACTACTTTATATGCCAAAGCGAAGAATGTCGGCCATTCGAATATTGCATCATGTGCCAACCAGCAGTAGAGTATTTGCATAAAGGTCATAGCTGGGCTAGGACTGGACATATCTATAGAGTATAGTAGTATTTAATAGAAGAAATTTCCCTGTAAAGCTCGCTATGTCTTGGAAGACTTTTTCGAACTTTCGCTCATTGCCGTGATATCTGTCGCGTAGGGTGTGGAGCTGAGGGGAGCTGAGATGGAGCTTATAGAGCCTAGTCACACGTTTTTCTAATCCTTCCCTTTGTTTATAGCCTGCTTAATACTCTACTTTCTACATAGCAGTGATCTATCTATTCAATCACCCGAACCTACGATATCCAGCTCGTTTTCTGTCACAATATCGCATCAGGTCGAATTATGCGCGTTGACTTTTTATAGCACGCCATATAAGGAAGACGAGACGGAAAGGTAAGCCAAGCACCCAAGGCCCAAGGTCATAAGCGAGAGCAGCAACCGAGCCGAGGTATCCCCACACAATCGGGAGCTAGCCTTTTTGGGGAGATGTATTTGACTTCAACCTCGAACGTCGATGCTCAACTCCCTTTATTCAAATCTCTGCATCGACTGTATTCGAACCTCTGTATCGACTATCTCTCCGTCTCGGCAATGTGAAGTATGAACGAATTAGATCTGCATTATCCACCCGACAGCTGCCCTTTCTGCGGTATTGCGAAAGCGTATCCAGAACCGGGGTCCCGGCGTCCTGGGCTACAGAACTCATCAAATAAAGAGAGTACAGAGGCGAGAGCGGAGTCGGATTTGGGGAGTCTGGAGGCTTGCGTGCCTCGGGGAGAGGTGCAGGGGGAGAGGACCAGTCCGTCTAGTTTTGTGGTCGCGGCTAGTAAACATGTGGTCGCTTTCTTGGATATCTTGCCCATGGTTGGGGGTATGTATGCTTCCTGTCTCCTTTTTCTTTTCTCGGGTAGGAGAGCTGTGTTACGATAGAAGGGAGTTTTGTGGGGTTGGGGCTCGGCAATTGACGAGGAAGATGAGGGTGCTTTGAATACTGCTGTGAACACTAGCTAACCGGGAAATAGGACATTTACTCGTCGCTACGAGGGAGCATAGAGTCAAAGTAGCAGATATGAAAGAGGAAGAGGGACGCGAAATGGGTAAGTATACCTCACTAAAAAGGAAATAGAAAAAGAAGTTGGCAAGGGTATTGATTCACTTGCCAGGCTTTTGGCTACCCATACTCTCGAGAGTGGTGGCTAAGGTGACTGGAGTCACAGACTATAATATTGTGCAGAATAATGGTGAGTTGTGGTCATTTCCCCTTGTTTTATGGCTCCCGTTTTCCTTGGCCGATCTAAATCTTGCGTGCTTATGACCTTCTAGGCGCAAGAGCGGCGCAAGTTGTGCCCCATGTACACTTCCACATCATACCGCGGCCGGGGACGATGCCGGAGATCAAAAGTAAGAGTTGGACAATGTTTGGGCGAGGCCAAAGAGATGAGCTGGACGATGAGGAGGGTGCAAAGTTAGCGGGTGAGATGAGGCGAGTATTGAAAGAGGAATTGGAGCGTACGAAAGCAAGTCCAAAGCTCTGAAAAGGCCGTGGGAGCGAACAAGAATCGGTTTCCTGGCCCTAGTATGCAAGCCTGTTGATACATGTACAATATCTATACATAATGCCATCTGTTTATACACTCTCTTCTTCCTTCTTCCCACCACCTTCCTTCTCTTCCATATCCATTCTCCGGCTCTCGACTGTGACCCACAGACTTCGCCCAGCGCCCTCCAGTGCCCCAGCGAGATTCGCACCAACGCCTTGCAGCGCATGCACAAGCTGTGCCCGCAACCCATCAATACCGCCCTCAATACCACCAACCCATTTAGCCCCATCTGAATCGAACACTTTGCCCTCTACCCTCGCACCCAAGAACATCAGCTTTTGGAGCCCCGCTTGTACGGCCGGCTCGTGGTAATCTGGATTCACTTTTCTTTTTGGCGCAGGGAATTCCTTCGAGGGCGCGAGGATAGACAGTACTATTTTGAGGTACTGCGGCGAGACGGCCGGGAAAGCTACAATAGCCAGGGGGCCGGATAGTAGGGGATCGAGCTCGGTTTTGAGTTTTCTGTTCGAAGCGGCTTGCCAGGCGCGCCGGCTGAGACCGTGTGTGAAGCGCTTGTCGTCGGGGGAATTCGTCGTCTGCGGTATTTGCGCGCTCGTCGGCGTCGCTGGGTCCGTGGGATGTTGTGCGTGATCCAAGACGTCTCCCTCCGGATCGAAGAACTCTACGACGCGCAGAGAACTCGCGAAGATGCCCGTCTGTATGATCTGGAGACGGATCTGATCCGCATACAAGTCCTCTTGTCCGTTGCTGACCCTCTCATTATCTAACTTTCTCAATGCAAGGGCGAGTTCACGACGTATTCCCATGAGTTCTACCGCTTTGATGTTGTTGTGTTGGAACAGGAGGATCAAGGGAGAGGACTTGAGTAGCGATTGGTATTGCCTGTGTAATTGTGTCTTGCGGACCTCCGGGGGCTTGTGCGAGGGAGGCTGTGAGGGAGGATAGCGGAGGACTGGGGGCACTGAGCGAATTGTTTGGTCAATTGGCGGCGCGGGAGTCGTTGCTGTTGCGAGCGAGGCGTAGGTTGCGCCGAGGGGGGTGCATGATGGGTGGGGAGCGTGGAGGCGCAGGGCGCGGGGTCGGAGGGGTATTCGCGGGGGCATTCTGTTGGCGGAGGTGAGTTTGGATCGGAGTAGGAGGAGGATTGGTAGGGATACGTACGTGGTGTGATGGGTGGGCAATTGGGATGGAGAGATGTCCTAGGGAAATCTTTCCGATGCTCGAAATATCGTGTGGTCTGTGCGTTGCGCTTCATCTGTATGACTGCTGGGCTTGAGCCATCAATTGCAACACGAGCTTTCCCTCTCCCTTCAAGAATTGATCTGGACGCAGAATAGCCATTTTTAAACCCTCGCTGCTTGCTACGGCATTACGAAGAAGGGCCAATGAAGGCGCAGCTATGGAGAGGGGCGCATCGGGCACAGCTACCATTGAGAAGAGTCGTAAATGCTAGATTTTTAGTGGTTAGTAAAATCAGAATCTGAACAGCTCGAGCTATAGTTGACAATGACTGACATTTCACAAAGTCTGATTCAAGAAATCGCTTGTCCAACTTCTGGGCTCCGACTGGAGGCATCGCAGCTCAAGACGGAGAGCAAGGTCAGTAAACTAGAATGGCTCATATGAGCCTTAACTGAAACCATGTAGATGATTCGCACGCCCTTCTCATTCGTAGTGGATTTCTTCGACAGGTACCATTTCCTGTTCCCAACCTACACGACATGCCTAATCACGTGTAGGCACATTCAGGAGTATTCCACCTCCTGCCTCTCGGTCTCCGCGTCCAAAACAAACTCGAATGTCTCATAGATAAGCACATGCGCTCAGTAGGTGCCTCAAAGCTCTCTCTGTCTTCCATCACCACCGAGGAACTATGGAAACAGTCCGGACGCTACTCGGCGAATTCCGAACTACTCCGCATCAAGGACCGCAGGAATTCTGGCTTTCTATTATCACCTACCCATGAAGAAGAGATCACGAGCCTCGTGGCTAGCATAGTAAATTCGTATAAGCAGCTACCATTGCGCTTGTATCAGACAGGACGGAAGTACCGCGACGAACGTAGGCCCCGGCAGGGCTTGCTGCGTGCGAAAGAGTTTATGATGAAAGATCTTTACACATTTGACTCCTCGCACGAAGAAGCCCTAAAATCATACGAGGATGTACGTAAAGCGTACAACAACCTCTTCGACGAGTTCAAGATCCCATATCTCGTAGCCGATGCCGATTCAGGAAACATGGGCGGTAAGCTAAGCCACGAGTACCATTTTGTATCCCCAAAAGGCGAGGATAATGTCTGGTCATGCAAGAACTGTGACTACGTGGCAAACGAAGAGCTTGCGGAGAAAGGATCTTCCAAAGACATTACTTCTCCAGACGTCCAACCTCTCGTCTTCACAGGCATCAGCACCGACCGCACGACAGCCATCCAAATTCATGTTCCTCGACCACCACACATTCCCATAGATGAAAACCCTGTCTGGGACCATGCATCCGAATTCATCAATTTCCACGCCGTTAAAAAAGCCGGCATCGACATCGACGCAGGCATCGAATCCGCAACCCTAGCCCCTCTCCTCCCGAAGGCAACATCCACCATCTCAATCCACGACCGATCGCTTTCCAAAGACGACCAATCCGAAGACTCCAATCCCACACACGACTTCACGCCCATCAAGCCAGAAGACCCCTGTCCCCGCTGCTCGTCCGGCAAACTCACTAGCAGCAAAGCGATAGAAGTAGGCCACACTTTCCACCTCGGCACGCGCTACAGCGAGCCTCTTTCCGCCATATTCTCCGATGGACGGTCCGGCGCACCGCAACGATTACACATGCACATGGGCTGCCACGGCATCGGCGTCTCCCGCCTCATCGGCTCCATGGCCTCTCTGCTCTCCGACCGCAAGGGTCTGAACTGGCCCCGAGTAATTGCGCCCTTCGAGGTTGTTGTTGTGGCAACGCCCAAGGTTCAAGAGGGTCATGATGTTGAAGTCTATGACAAGTTGGTTACCGCGGGAGATGGAATCAATGGGATCGATGTTGTTCTTGATGATCGCCCCGCGCAGAAACTTTCGTGGAAACTTACGGATGCGGATCTTATTGGATATCCTGTCATTGTGGTGTTGGGGAAGTGGTGGGAGGAGAAGAGGATGGTGGAAGTACAGTGTAGACGGTTAGGGTTCAAGCAGGATGTCGGTATTGAAGAACTGAGGGGGAAAGTGGTGGAGTTGCTGGAGCAGTTGTAGTTGTAATTGTATAGTTGGTTTGGTGGTGTACGATACCTAGTATACATGGCTACTTATGGAAATGAATATATGCTCAGCGTGCTCCTTTTCACTAACATATATAAGGTGAAAGGGCTAAATGGGAGTGGAGACGGTTGATGACCAAAGATATGAAGAGCGTAGTGATATCCCTCCTCCTCTGGTAATCACCAATCTTGATCAGAATGCCTCGCTCCTCAGCGAGTGTTTCCCCTGTGCACTGGGATTGTAAAACACGGTAAGCCGACTGTATGCGTCCACGTACACCTGCGCCTTTGTAATTCATAGTACCATTGATCCCACCCTGGTTATCCAATGTATTCGAAATACTTATAGCTTGCCATGTATAATAGTGTCGATTTGTGCTTTGAAGGAATACAACCAATGAATATAAGAGCCTGCGATCGAGATAGGATACACTGTAAACAAAAGAGCATCTACAAATATCAAGTCTTCAACGAATGGCCAGTCACCACGCTGCACTAAAAAACCCACAATAATCACCGATACGAACGAAGCCACAATAGAGAACGCATATTTCCACATATGAAGCCTCTGTCCCAGCCTACTACAAACTATCACGCAAAGAATCCGTGTATACTCCTCAACTAACCATCCGACACAAGATACATACAAATCAGGTCGATCCGAAGAATCCGTGTGTACTCCTCAACCAACCATCCGACACAAGATACATGCAAATCAAGTCGATCCGAAGGAGCAGAACCATACAACCCCGAACCCAGAAAGCCCACCGAATACAGAGCCATACTTCAACACAACCCATCCCAAGTCCAAACCCCAACAGAGCCCACAATATGCCCAGACCCGCACGACGTCGCCTCCAATCACAAGCGGTTGAAGGTGTACCACTCCAGACCGCCTCCCACGCAATTGCGGCGGTAATACGTGCTCCGAGTCGCGCACGGGATGGTGTCGATGTTCGGGTACATGGCGTTGATCTTCTGGCGGATCTTATTCGTGTCCACGATCTTGGCCACGGATTCGGTATCCGTCGATTTCTTCTGGAACTTGCGGTGCCAGGAGAGGCGGATGCCCGAACTGTTGCAACGCAGGGCGGCGCCGTCGGCGAACTTGAGCTGGATGCCTAGACCCTCGCAGATCTGGGGGAAGTACTTGAGCGCTTCGTACTCGGTGAAGATGTGGGCCGAAGGTACGCTGATGACTAGTTTGTGCGAGTATACTGAGTTGCTGTCCGTGGAAGTGAACTCGCACGCGAGTTTGCGCAGCACGAGGAAAGTACTGAGCCAGGGGAGTCCGCCGAGCGTGTACTGAGGGTGGCTCGCGAGGATGGCGTGCTTGTCGGTGGAGAACTTGGCTACGTGCATACCTGGCTTGTAAGGCTTGCGATGCTGCATCTCGAAACGCTTCTGCTCCTCCAAAAGCTGGTGGAGATATCGCAGTGCATTCGGTGCTTCGGTCGTACCTCTAAACTCCACGGCGAAATCCACATTCCTCACCATGTGGAATCTTCCTAGGTGCGAAAGATGCTCAAAGTACGTCGGCGTATCGTAGATGACAGTGAACGTGTTCACACTGTAGAAGATACGAAGGCTTTCTTCGCGTAGCTGCTTCGAGGCCCGCGTGACGCCCAAGAGTCCGTCGACTGCGCCGTGCTCCATCTGGGCAGCATCGTGGAACTTGATAGCTGTGGGGTAGAAGCTGTTCTGGTCGCAGAGGTGCGGACGAATGGGCTGGTCAGTATAAAGCGCGAACCCGTAGATAGCATCTCGCAGCTCTTCTGGGAGCTCCATGAACTTGGTGAATTTGGCCACCGGCTGCTCTTCTGGCTCTACCGTATCTTGCGGCCGAATACGAATACGCAAAGGGCTAGGTAGAGGCGATACATATCGTCGCGCATAACGCCTGGGGGCTAGCTCATAACGCTGGGAGGCGCTTCTAGATGGGACTACGAGGTCAGTACACATCGTTTTCTCTGCGGGCATGGAGTACTTACCACCTCTATCCCTACGGATGAAGTCTGACGAGCGACGCAGAATGCTTCTCACACGTGAAGTGTCGTCCATCTCCGTGCCGGAGTCGACAGGCGAATCGTTGACTTTCGCTTCACGTGTACCACGTTTTGAACCTAAACGATCTGGTAGTGGCATAGAGGCGGGAAAGCGCAGAGACGCGGGGAGGCGGAAAGTGGAAATGGAGTGGTATGCGCGAGAAATAGAGAAATGCTCACCTTCTTTCATTCTGGACGCAAAAGGTCGCGCGAACTTGAGCCTTCCCTGCCTGCTGCTACGCGTCGTCACGTTGCGGGACGCGGGGTCTGGAGCGACGTGGCCGTCTTCGTCTTCACTGTCGCCGTGGTTGTTAGCTGTCAGGCGAGCTTTGCGCTTCGAACGGGAGTCGTCCATTGCCAATTCCTTCGATGGTGTAGGATTCGGCGTCTGTACTGTTCGAGGTGTAGTGTAGGTGGTCTCGGGGTCAGCGATTTCCTTAGTCAACTATGCCGTTTGTTGAGAGCGGCATTCACCTGTTTCCAGAGGAACGCGGTGCGCCAACGTCTGACTAGCTTTGCCAGGTTTATGTTGAGGTGACGGCCGCTAGTGATTTGACCTGATGCTGCGCCAAGTTGAAGGCTGTGGTCGCGAGTGAGTTGGGAAAACCAGAGTTTGCCGTTGTTGCTGTTATAGTATGGGCATCAGAGGAGTCGTTCTTACGCTCAAACGCTGTGGTGTGGCGGTGGAAACCCCCAATCAGGCTTTACTGGACAGCATGTCAGCGGACTACACCTTGAGAGAAGAAAGCATGTGGACTTACATCGAGGCAAAAGAACTGCCAAGTGATGGATATTACCAGTGAAGGGAGGAGGGAGAGTGGGAGTGGGATGAAGAGACGATATACTACATCACCTTTAAACGCTATCGCTAAGAACATTGAAAGCTGCATCACTGAGCCGCATCAGCGACCATACTGCAGGCTGAAATGCATATAACTCACATGCACGCGATATCTATTCATACACGATGCCTCTACACAGGCGCTATCCTAATTTACCACCGTTTCCCTTCATCGCTAAAATCTTTGCCCTGTCTTTCCAATTCAATTCTCGCGTCGAACTCTCTCTGCGCTCTCTCTTGCCCCTTCTTCCTCTCATCGTCCGATTCCGCAAACGTGAAGCTATCCCCCAGACTATCCCCATCACGCGGAGGTTTCTGCGACGGCGCACCTGTTGGAGGGCGCTGTTGTGAGGGTGGTGCAGCTCCGCGGCGCAAACGATCCCATGCAGATTCCCCCGGGCGCGATGAGCTCTGCACTTCGTTTTGGAAAAGGCCTCCTGTTGGTGATGCATCGTCATCGCTCTGCTGGGGTGATGGTCTCTTGCCCCATGATGGTGGGGTTTGACGCGGTTGTGGCTGAGACTGGGTGTCAGACGCAGAACTAGAGTCTTCCCAAGCGCTCTCCGACGATGACGACCACGGTTCGGCCCCCATAGTTGGCGACATGTCGTCCGCAGAAGTAGAAGCAGGCTTTTGTGTATTGAATGGCCTCCTGGGTGGTTGTCCGTTGATCGATTTCGACGCCTCTCTCGCCGCCTCGGCCTGTTGATGGACCTGCTCTGCTATCCCTCTCGCACCCTGACCCGTCGTCCTCTCCACTGCAGCCTTCAAATCCGCCGAGAACTGTGACAGTCTAGGGTCGTTTGCTGTATCGTGCGCCGCAACAGGCTGCGCAGAAACCTGTCCGAACAGTTTCCCGAGTTCTCCGGCCGCAAAAAGGTAGAAAAACAACCTGACGCTATGCCGAGCGTACTGCGCCATGGGCCCCTTCACGAACAGGAATTTGTTCACATCAATCTCTTTTGGCTGATACAGCGGGAACCGGGCCGTGTCCATTGTCGTGTACCATCGCCATGTTCCCAGTCCAGCCGCAGCAGCGGTATAATACGACTTCTTTGCCTCGAGTCTATAGAGATGTTCGCTAAGCGCGTGCGCTTCCTCGTATGTCAACTGGCGCTTGAGACGAAGTTCGGCAAATTTAACGGTTGATTCGGTTTTGAAGCGGACGGCGCCTGCGGAGAAGCCTAGAAGTGGACCGACAATGGGAATCGGGTGTGGGAGTGAGCTCGCATCGAAGCTGGCTGCGCCGGAAGGGTTTGCGTATGGGTCGTCCGCGGAGGGATACGGATTGTCGGAGAAGCTGTCCGGGGGCGCATCAGTGTCATGGAGCACCATTATGACCTCCTTTGGCTGCAATGGAGCTGGAAGTGTGTTGCTGGTGGTGGGGAAGCTTGACGTGAAGTGGAGTGAGCGATGATGTAAGGTGTGCTTAGTCACGTACGGATATCATCATGGATGGCCCGAGAGAATGTGAACAGCATCGGAAGTAGAGTTGGTTGGATTAAAGGAATGCTTCTATTGCCTTTGAGAATTAGGCCTATTGATACCCTGCGCCAAAGCCAACATTACTTGTACAGCCAAAGGGTCTTGTCCCCCAAATAATATCATGGGCCGTCCGAATATGCACAGTGGTCAAGGAAATGCAAATGAGAACGCCACCCAAATCGCCAGCAATGCCATAACGCCCGCGGGAATACCCTAGATGCTAACTCCCCGCCAAAAAGCCATCAGCGGTAGAGGGGGAAAGAGATAACCGCACAAGCCGGTAGTAGGGGTTGTGTTGCGACGCCCAAGAGACCAGCGGAGGGGTCAGCGCGATGTCGGTGAGGCTTCTTCCTCTGCTGTCCATGCCATCGATCACGTGTCGATATTCAGCCGAAGTCATTGAAATGTGCCAGGCTTGACATAGGTCGAGAAGATGGAAGACGGCACGAAAATCGCCGTCCAGGCTCCCGTCACAAAGAACGCACCCTGATTAGAGGCCATGTCAGTGATGCTGCCTGGAGGGTCTCATAGGATAACGCAACGGCAACCAGCGGTAACTTCTTCCTCTCCATCACGCCGGCTTCCGCCTTTGCCACCCTTGGCATCTTCCTCGTCTACGACCTCCTGCGGCTTGACGGTCATGTGAACAACGTTGGGAGCTTCTGTCTGAAAACGGCACTCTGTAGGTGGGATGTTAGCGCATACCAAGACGGCGCAGAGGGAGCTGTGTTTACCTTTCAAAGGAGACTTATCCTCTAGCATGCGGCCAAAGTGTATCAGTCGTATCGAAGCGGGGGCAGTTGGCCGCGGTTCCCATTCTGCATATCAATGTCAGCCCAGTCTCCATGGTTGTCCTGTATGCGCTTTCGCGACGCGCGCCGTCTCTCGACAGGCAGCGAACAGCTGTGGATGTACTGACCTTCTCGCCAGTCCCGCCATATGAGCTCCTTCAACGTGTATACTCCGATGTTGTACGGGTCGTTGTTCTCGACGGTGACGTTGCGCTTCTTGAGGTACTTTTCGTCAATCTTGTACGGATGCCGTGCGCCTGTCGTGAGCAGGAGCATGATGACGACGACCGGGCCGTTCGCATTGTCTGGGTTGGAAGCCGGCGTGTCGGTCGAAGGGCCAATCGCCTCGGTCTCGCTGCGTGTCAGGTCGGCGGGAGGGGGGTTCAAGGAAGTAGTCGTGGCGGCGGAGGGTTCGCTGGGACCCGGGTGCTGTGCGTCTTGCGTCTGCGGGCTTGCCGCCGGTAATGAGGCGGCATCGGATGCGTCTGTCGACGGTGCAGCTGTGTCCGCCACTGGCTCTGCCGCTGGTAATGTCCGCATCTCTACAGGACTTGTCGAATGTGCATCCTGCCCTGTGCTGGTCGGTCGCGATCCCGAGCCCTGCGGTGGAGTGCCTGCTGGAGGCTGCTCGGAGGAGGTCGCCATCTCCGGGTAGTGCGCCGCCGTGAGCGATTGTGATGTGGACAGCGATGGCGTAGAGCGAGGGAATTGGGAGATGATGTACGGAATAACTCTCGGCAGGCGATAAGACTAATGCGATTTGCGTCGTGATCGGGCGAGCCTGGGAGGAGTCGTCGTGGATGTGAACGAGGTCGAATGAATAAGGAACGAAGGAACGATCGGAGCACGGACAGGGCCACTACGGGAGTCGCGGCCGGCTTGCTGGGTCGCCTCCGCAAACACAAGAACACCCCCACAGTCCAAGAAGGGTCCAAGAAGTGTCAGCCACTCTTCAACAATACGTCACGACTACCGCCTTTGGGCCTTTGCAGCCTCTTATCACACAGGCAGATGCAGTTGCTTTCCTGCAGAAGAGAGCCAGCATGCCGTTTGGCCCTCTTGAACACACGAGCCCCAAACTGATCAGGTTTTGCCCCCTTTGCCCCTGCTGCTTCCGAGTCCCGTGATTGGTAGCTTTACTCTGCATGCATGTCGCGGGTAGACATTACATATTGAAGTCCGCAAGTTGGTGTGCACGTCAAGGCCTGCAACAATCATAATAATAATAAGCATCACACGTGTGGTCGTCCAAAGAGCTGGACAGAAGAGCACGTGGGTCGGGAAGGTTGGCATTACTACACAGATCAGACTGCAGGTGTCTACGCCCGTTGCTCCTCGTTATGCATAATATGTTTGGTGATGCACGTCAGACACGCTTACGACCAAACCAGTTTGTCCAGATGGCTGTCTATGGCCACCGTGCTTCCCCGTCCTTCCGTGGTCCACACCCAGTGCCCTCTAACCAGTTCACCAGTTCATCTTCATCTTGCTCTCCAGCTCGGCGTGGAAGTTGGGCACCTCGCGAAGCTCGTTGCCTGTCAATATTGTCAGCTTCCATCACCAAATACATATTTCCCCCCACGAGCAATATGGCCCCGCCTGGTAGAATGCAAGACTTACTGGTAAACACATCTTCCCATCCAATCTCACAGTCCCGTCCCTCGAGAATATCCTTGTGCACCCCGCTCGATCCACCCAGCACAGCCGGCCTCCACTCACCAGCCGCGGCGATCTTGACCTCCATGCCCCTCCGGATGGGCTCCGCGATGCCAAACTGGCGCCTCAGCATCTCCATCTTCATGCGGTCCTGCGTCTCCCGCCATTGTACGAGGCGGGCTTCTAGCGGATGTGCCGATTGAAGAACGGGCGCCTTGGACGGCGAGCTTACGGTGGCCGGTGTGGAGGTCTCGCCGAGGCGCGATCGGAGTGTGTCGTGGACGCCGGGGGCGGATGGCGCAGAGGTCTCGGGTGAGAGGTGCGTGGGGTGTGCCTTTTGGGGGATGAAGCGGAGAGACTGGGATTTGTTAGAGGCAAATAATATTCACAAAGATAGAGGACAGTGCCTCTACTAGTTCGTGGAATAGCTTACCATGTTGACAGTCTGGTATCACTTCTTTCGATGAAGAGTGTTGTCTTATTCGGCGGCAATATCTGCGCTATCGGTATAATCTCAGAGCTTCAAGGGTCGCGAGAGTTAGATGATGGTTGGGCGTGGGGTGTAGTCGTAGAAGCTGTGTCGGAGCTCTAGGCTACTGGTGACCGCGCGGGCACCGCGATTGAGTGCTTATGTCAGCCATCTACACGTGATGAAAGCTGCGTCAACGCATACCGGGACGATTGAATATCTGAACGCCTGATTAAATATTCTAAACTGTTGAAAGTGACCATAAGCATCTCGAGGTACATTTGCACAAGATGTAGGTTCGTAGTCTACACAGACACAATGCTGCTCAACGGCACGTCCCAAATGAGAGCCGCAACGGCCATGCTCCCCACACTGATCGCAGCAGCCATGAGCAGATTGACCCCGTTGTTGTCGAGGATATCATGACCAACCGCGACCTTCCTGCTCTCATGCTGCGCATCAAATACAGCAGCTCCGCTCGCCCCAGCTTGCTGCATGGTCTGCGAAGCCTTGATCGAATCGTCGACAGCTGAAGACTTGGCGGATACACCCTTCCCTTCCTGACTGCTTACTTTGCTCTGCACTTCAGCTGTGGGCTTGAAGTGCAGTGCTTGGGAGTGGACCAAGACCTTCCTCCCACCATCACCCTCCACAACCTTGCCAGAATGCACGTCGACCACGCTAGCTTGTAGAACCGCTCCTAGATAAGAGTCTAGAATCGACCCGCAAAGCCCAGCGACGGTAATCCCTTGCATGAAATAAATCTTCGAAGACAAGCTCCACTCCTTGCAAAACGGCAAGAGCGAGGTCGATGTAGCCGCAACGATAAATGATCCCAACAATCCCGCCCCGAGACCGGTCAAAGTGACTCCTCCATTTGTACCGGGTGGAACGGCACGCCACGGAGCAGTCACAAGACGGGGCTGCGTTTTGGCGAGAATACCGAGTTCTGAGGAGAACGTGTCGGCGGCAACGGCAGCGTAGTTAGCGACGATGCCTACCACAAGCACATCGCTACCCCGCGGCCAACACAAATCGTCATTTGAATATGTGCCTTCCTTCTTGAGCTGCCAAGCGTGGAGGAGGATTAGGACGGAGGCAGACAGCGAGTTTGCGAGCACTTGAATGTGGTTCCGAGGTCCTTCGCCGCCGGAAGCACCAGTTGCGGACTGCGTGAGCTTTGCTTTGATGCCATGCTTGACCTAACTTATCGTCAGACTTGCTCCCAGATATCAGGCTATATATGTGCATTTACCTTCGTCACGGCTGTGCCGCTCAGGAAGAAGACAGCGAGCAGCGCGAAGCACACACTCCACGGATGGATAGCGTGCACCACGGCTGTGAGGAATGCCGTAATAATGCCGACCGGCGTCAAAGACTTGCGCGACCAGGCTCGATACACAAGTGCAGAGATTGCTGGTACTGCTATTATCGGTTTCATGATGTTGCCTGTGTGTGGAACTGGTATGTGGATTGTTGGCGCACACAGCTGAACTCATATTCTGTCATCCTTGGCAACCGTCGCTTGATTCCTACTTTCATCTATGATCTTCCCCATCTTTACCATCCTATCACCATCCGACTTGAAGTCAACAGCGAGTAGAGTTGCCTATCCCAGATGAAACTGACAAAAAACGTCACATCTCCATCAAGTCTCGAAAAGACTCTCGTGGACCCTCTGCTATCGACTGGCAGTCCCAGATAGCGTAAAGGCCTGTTCTACTCGATCTCCAGACTATGATGATATATGCATTTCATCCTTCGAATTGCCTACAAAAAAGAACAACACTTCCCAATATCGTTCCCAGTGGTTGAAATTGAACTTGGTCGCCGTTTGCGGCCCCGGACGGCACTAAGCCCGGGTCTACTATAAGGTAAACGCTATACCTATTCAGGTATGCACGGCGGAAACTGAACTCCAGGGCTGTGCGGGTCTCTTAGCACCCTCTGCACCAGTCTAATCGGCCGTCTCGAAATGGCTCAGCCGCCCCCACCTCGATATGAGAGCTTGAAAGTCCAAGCTCTGCCCGACGCGTGCAAGCTATGGACCTCAGCCTCTTTCGCGCCCAGCTGTCCCGATTAGGTAAGTATGGGTCAGACAAAGGTACTGTATAAGATGCTCGCTACATTTCTCGAGAGAACTCATGTCTATTGTATTGTATATCTCACTCAATTCAAATATCTCATTCGTCTTATTGGCTTCCAATTTCATCTCGTTTCTCCAACATGGCGTATATGCTCTTCAAGTACATCCGACGCAAAGTCAAAGAAAGTAAAGAGAGGAAAGAGGCTTTAACTATCTCGGATGATAGCCATCTGACTCCAGACATCAACCCTGGAGCGAGTACAGAACCCGAGAGAGGCCAGACGTTGACCGGACATGACGGCAGTGCGTACTTTGCCAGTTCAGTATCAGCGGAGACCCAAGAGGAGCACCGGAGGCTCAAGCAAGAGGAGCGGCAGTTGACGAAACATCGATGGATGCTCGTCATCGGGCTTATACTGCCCAATTTCCTTGCCTCCATCGATGTCACCATTGTAGCTCCAGCCATTCCTCAGATCTCATCACACTTCAGTATGTTCGCCCTTTCCTACACCCGTTAGTAAATCTAATATCGTCAGATCATCTGAGTGGATCTTTCAATTGGATCGTGGCAGCCTACACACTCACCTTCACGACATTCGTGCCGGCTTCCGGCCAACTTGCCGATATCTACGGTCGTCACTTTGCGCTTCAGTTCCAGCTGTTCTGGATTCTAGTTGGCAGTGTCCTTTGCGCAGCTGCTCAAACTTGGACCATGCTCCTCTTCGGAAGGGCAATCCAAGGCTTGGGTGCAGCTGGTATCATGAACTTGACGCGAATCATTCTTTCGGATGGCGTCAGCCTGGCTGATAACTCCATCAACAACACCGTCTTCTCCTTGATCAACGGTTGCAGGTAAGACTCCTATCCCAGAAGTCCTTTTATAATGCGACTCCAAGCTAACCCCGATACCCAGTTATGCTGTAGGTCCTGTCATCGGCGGATACCTCACAGCAGCCAACTGGCGCTACTGCTTCGTCGTCGCTATCCCTATCGCCGTCATAGCCCACATCCTCATCTTCTTCCTCATCCGCAAAGACCTTGTCAAAGGCCGCGTCTCTCGCAAACCCGGCGACTCGCGCAGAACAGGCTACATAGCCGGACTGGGAAGTATCGACTGGGTGGGCATGATCACATTCATATTTGGCGTCGGCCTCATCATCCTGGCCGTGCAATGGGGCGGGACATCATATTCTTGGGACTCGGTCGCTGTAATCGTCCCCTTCATCATCGGCGGCACCCTCTTCATCTTGTTCTTTTTGAACGAGTACCTTCTCGGACCAGGGCGCTTGATGCATAGGATTTTTTCGAACCAGATCGCCATGATACCTTCGACCATCTTCAGGAAGAAAGACACATCCCTACTCATGATCATCAACTTCGCCGCCGGCATGTCGCTCGTCTCAGCCTTCTACTTCGTCTCTTACTACTGGCAGCTAGCCGAAGGATTCTCGCCATCAAAATCCGGCGTCCAACTCCTCTACTACACCCCCGGCCTCGGTATCGGCGTATACACCGCCATGTTCCTCTGCAACGTATGGCCTAAGCAAACCTTCCATCCGCTCTTCTGGGGCTCCGTCGTCGAGGCCGTGGGTCTCAGTCTCATGACTTGGGCAATCTCCTCGCGCCAAAAGACTCTTGTCAATGTATTCCTCGCCGTCGCCGGCGCAGGAACTGGTCTCAGATTCATGCCCATTGTGCTCCACGCAGCTGGTATCTGGCCTAAGCGCATTGCTGCTATACAAAGCGTGCTAAGCTTCACCCTTCCCCTAGGCGAAACCATCGGTATCTCGATGATGGGCGCAGTCTTTAGTAACAAGTACTCACGATCCCTGCGCTCTCTTGCACAATCCAGCGGCCTCAGCAACCTCGACACTCTAAACAACCTCCCACCCGCACAACAAGAAGCCGTTCGTCACGCTGCTTCCGACGCAGTCATGTGGGCCTTTATCTCAATCCTTCCATTCATGGCCCTCAGCATCGTGGCGGCCATGTTTTTGGGCAATGTTTGGATCGGCACACCCAGGAAGCTGGCAGATGATGGAAGGGTAAAGAAGGAGGGGAAGAAGGGTATGGTTATGAGTGTGCCGTATTTGTATGCCGTGTTCACGGGGAACGTGGGTAGAAATCGGACGGAGGTTGATCCGGTGGCGGAACAGGCTGGGGCGGAGAAGGATGGGGAGGCGGTTTTTGATGTGGAGGCAGATGGGATGGGAGACCGGCGCAGCAGATGCGTATGAGGGTTGGAGAATAGTGTAGGGGAAACAGAACGCGAGTAATTATCTTCATCTGTATATACTCTTGAGGAAGTATGAATAAGCTTTTCCATCTCAATACAACCGTCTGTCTCAAGGTTGTTGGGCTCGTTATTGCGCTCGTTAATTCACCCCTCTTAGAGATATAATTCATCGGTCCCGTAATATGCTAATTCTATCATCTCTCCTGCGCATGTTAACATATACAATTCAGTCCCAAATGTCTAATTACATATGCAGTTAAGTAAAGCAAATCATGCCACCAACTTTTACTCCAGTATTGCAGCCCACCTCAACAGCTTAATTTTGGGTCCTAGCCGCAGTAATCTCATCCATCTCCCTCGTCCTCAGTGACTCATAAGCAACCTGCCGCATGATCTGCGCATCTGTTTTCGCCTTCTGTGCTCGAACTCTGGCGCCAAGTAGTCCGTTCTGCTTGCACTGGGCGTCTACACGTGCCTACTATTTTGTTAGCATATCGCTCACTTCACAACACAACTTCGACATACATCTGCAGCCTTAGCAGCCGCCTCGCGCGGACTTAACCGTGCATCTTCATTTCCCTCGTCCATGGCGCTGCCCTCCGACTCTCCTTCAGCAACAACACTCAACCTTCCTTTCTTCCGCACGCTGCCACTTTGTTTATTGGGGTTCGGAGTAGCAGGAGTAGCAGGAGTAGCAGGAGTAGCAGGAGTAGCAGGCGTAGCAGGCGTAGCAGTAAGCGCCGACACAGGTGCAAGATTCAAGTCCCTTCCCAAGCTCTCGTTCTGCTGGACACTGGGCACGGTCGCGGTTCTGGCGCGTTGGGGGGCTAGTTCAATGGTGACTTTGCGGGTGGCGGGGTCTCCGGTCGTATCGCTCGCGGAGCAGAGCTTTGTGAGGTAGGCTCCCATTTTGGCGGTAGTAGCAGCGGTATGGATTGGATGTGGCGCGGGGGAGGAGGATAAGTATCGCGTTGGCGAGTGTTTGCGGGTCAATGTGTGCTAGCGCGCAATCAGGTTTGGTGTTAAAAGAATGTTGAGCTTGTGAGTGTTTGGTTGTGCGGGGAGCAAATGAACCATGGTTGTAGCGAGACATGGCATTTGTTGCAACAAGCGCGTAAAGAAAGGTTTGATGTAATAATACAGAGGGAGACAAGGGTTGAATGGGAGTAGAAAGATAATTATTATCAGGGAAACGAAGAAAATATGCTCTTAAGCTGATAGCACGCTGTTAGTGCGGTGGGTCGCATCCAGTCCGCAGACCAGCGTCTTAGATGCTCATGTTCGATACCCGATTCCTTGTCTATGCAAACACACTAAAGCGTGCTATCTCGTCAACTTGTGTAGACTCATAACAAGCCTTATATTAGGACAGATCGTGTGTGTACATCTCCAGCTCTTTTCTTGGGCCTTGACGTCCTTGATCCCGTGACCAATTATGTCAAAGGTCTAAATCGGCCAAAGGATGACTATATTCCGATCCCTTCGATCTTCAAATGATTCGAGATAATGTTTAGGATAGTCAGCGTCCGCCCCTAGTTGTAGGACCGCACTTCGTTCGCTGCGTCGGCTTCACGCTGCGCTCGGTTTTCGCTCGCGGCTTCCTGGAGCGTCTGATTCATCGTCTGCTTCTTCTGGCCCTCTAGCTTCTTCGCGAGATCTCCCGTAACCGGTTTGTTCGCGCGGGCCTGGTGATTAGTTCCGTCAGCTCCAGCCTCTTTGCGATTCACACCACGTCGTAGTCGTCGGCTTCAGGCTCTCTTCGCGGCGGAACCACGCACCTCTGCTGCTGCTGCGGCGGCCGCTCTCGGGTCGTCGCCTCCGCTGCCTCCCCCTACCGTCCGCGCCGGACCTCCCACCTTTGGCTGCGGCTTTGAAGCGCTCGTGACGTGCGCGGGGATCGAGGCATTCGTCCTCGGCGGCGGGGCTGAGCCTAACGTCCGGCCCTCGCCATGGAAGTTGTCGTCCGCTGATTGCTTTCCACAGAGGTTGCCCATTGGTGTGTGTGGTGTGTTGTATGCCGCACGAGGATGGGTGCTATCAATGGTAGGTAGACGAATGGTAGACAGACGAATGGGCGATGAGCGGAGGTAACAGGCAACGACGATCGGTCAGGGCTCAGCCTTGTCAAGGTGGGGGGTGCGCACGAAAGCTGGTTGTTTGTTGGGTTTGTTGGGAACCCGCCAAGAGCTTCGTTCTTTGGATGGGCGAACCGACCGCATGGCGAGGATGCTGGTGACTCGGACGCTGGTGATAAGGCTTTGGTGATTATTGATAGCAGTGGAAGTGATGGCTGTCTACTCATGGCTGTGAGACATGGGACGAGGACGGCGTGTTCTAGGGTGGTGGAACGGGCGACGAATGAGCGTTGCAGGATTTGAAGATCGACTACCTAACGGCAGAGGTCGGCGCGAGCTGTCGCATTATTCTTTTCCTCACTGACCGTTTTCTCCAGCACCAACGCCTTTTCCCACTCGTTTTCCGAGCGATTCGCCTTGTTTCGGGGAGTGCATGTCTCTTCGACCGGAGTCTCTTGGAGAGGATCTGCGAGTGAGGCCGACGTGTGCTTGATCGCGCCTGCCGCGCTTCACGGTGCAGGGCAACCACGAGCCGGAGAAAGAAGAAAGAGTGACCGGGACACCAACGCTCGGCATCCCTCTGGCTGTCCGGTCGAATGTGCCGAGTGAGGAGTTTGCTCGTCCAAACGCGAGTGTGAAGTTGCCATTGAAGTTGCCATTGAAGTTGCCGTCGGTGGTGCGAGAGTGAATGCAAAACGCCGCACCCGACCCAAGTAAGTACCATGATGGCCAGCTCTGTCCTGCCCTCCTCTTCCATATCCACTCCCAACGCACGCCCTCTGCAGCCTCCACAGCCGCCAACATGGCTCATTACCAGTTAGATAACGATCACGACTCCGCCTACGGTGACAGCGACGACTTCTTCTGGCCCGATTCGATGTTCCCGTCGCCTACAGCGCTCGCGGGCACAAAACGTAGTGCCGACTCTCAAGATGCACACTCCGCCGCCCCGGGTTTAGGCCCGGCGAAAGAATGCAGGGCGTGCGAGCATGTCGGCTGTTTCAGCCCGGGCTCTGATTTGCGTCTCTCCAAGCGGAAGGCCTCGGCTGCCGACGTGAGCGCCTTTTACAGGCCCGATGACCACGTGAGCATGAGCCTTGAAATCGACCAGCAGTTCCCCGACATCTGCTTCGAGCAGTTCTGCCAAGACTGCAACTTGGACACGTCGTGCAACTCGCCGCCGTGCTTGCTGCCATGTCCAGAGGCGCAGTGCGAGCAGGAGGCGTGCTGGGACCCGCACTGCCAGAACACATGTGACGATGCCCACTGCGACCAACAGTACTGTGTCGACCGAGGCCACTGTGACCAACAGCCGTGTATAGACTCGTGCATCGACCCAGAATGCACCAAGAATTCGGCCACGCCCGAATCCTGTCCCAACGAAGAGCCCGACAATGAGTGCCATCTTTCCCACTCGGAACCGACGCCCGCAGGCACCATCTACTGCTACGACAGTGCCCCATGCCACTTCCAGGAGGGACTTCACGGCTTCGATCCCAGCTTGTCGTCGTACGAGTCGTATCCGTGTTACTCCCAGACTCACGGAACATGGGATCACGGCACGCCGCAAGCCTCAAGTGTTGCTACACCGTCTCTCTCATATCACACTTCCTTGGAGAGTGCTTTCAGTACCCAGCCTCCACCAACCCCTACCCAGAGACCTACTCAGGCTCAATGCTACTTGAATATCCCGACCGAACACTGCCATATCGACAATTCGTGCTGCCATGGTGCTTCTCGGGCCTGTGGGGATGACCCTTCTGCCCCGCCGGAATACCTCGATCTCTTCAACAAGTCAATCGCCCCCGGGAACGCATTGGCAAACAACCTGACCGACTTTGGACTAGGAACCGACTACTCTTCACTTGCTGCCTCGGCTGCATTTGACCAGAAACTAGAGGACTCCATGCTTGGACTAGATCATTCGTGGATGCTGCAAGCTCCGCTATACTCTAATGCACTTCAGTCTTTTGCGGCAGAGCCCGCTACGAAACTGGACCTCCTCGCTTCAGCCGTACAGAGTGATCTTTTCAAGACGGAATTCCCATCGGATATCCAATGCTTCGAAGCGGGGTCAGCTACAGACGAACAACAAGTCAGAATTTGCAAGTGGCAGCACAATCCTGGTGTTCTCTGTCTCGCCCACTTTGATAATGCAGAGGCGCTCCATAAACATATCAAAACCGTCCACGTTGACAATTGCCACCGCTCCTTCTGCCAGTGGGAAGGTTGCGACGCCGGCAGCAAGGACTTCAAGCAGCGCTCAAAGCTGTCTCGTCACCTCCTAGGCCACGCCGGCCATCGCCCGTATGCTTGCCGTTTTGATGGCTGCGACAAGACGTTTGCAACCAATCAGGCCAAAGCGAATCACGAACGTACTCATACCGGCGACCGTCCGTACGAGTGCAAGCAATGTGGGTATACGACAACGACATATACGCAGCTCCAGACGCATATCTCCGCCCTGCATGAGGGGAAGAAACCACACAAGTGTCGCTTCTGTGACTTTTCTTGCGCCGATAGCTCGAACCTCAGCAAGCACGAGCGCACTCACCAGGTGAGTTCACCTTCGCCCCCAACATGCGCAGCATTATAGCATTGCCTTCGACATGCCCCGTTATCGGCAAGGACAAAAGCTGATACAATGATAGACTCTTCGCCCATACCGCTGCATCCAGCCAGGCTGCACCTTCAAACCCGACTGCCGCTGGGAGAATCTAAAGCGCCACCTTCGCCGCTCGGGACACTGCCCCGAACTTCTCGTCGAGGGCAGCGAAGAGCACAAGACCTACCGCGACGTCGTCAGACGCGAAATCGACGAATTCAACAAGAGAAGTGGGGAGGAGCGCATAACCAAGGTAGCACGGAGGAAAAGTAGGGCATGAATCGTTTGAGAGAGCTTGGCAGGAGAATGCTTGTAGAAGGCGATTAGATCGATGGGCCCTATCACGATCGACCAGAAAGGAACGGGATTTCCGCATCACCATGGAATCTTGATAACGATGAAGCACGTTTTTTTGATGAGGCTTACGACGAAGGGCATGGGGTTTCCGTCATGTACAATGTAGTTGGTGGGTGGGGCCCTGGACCTTCATGCATGATCAAGATACCCCTTTTGGTCACCCTTGAATATAAAACTCTGGCTATATAGGTACACTGTGGGGTTCTCGAAGAGAACCAAAAAAAAAAAAAACTGAGACTACCTACTACTGCGTGTTGCATGAAAATAGTTGTTCGTATTCTAAAACTATTCTATACTATGGCGTGTGTACTAACTCCCATGATCTGTGTGTGTGAGTGTGTTGGTTGGTTCTTATGGTTGTTGAGGTTGGTTCTACTGCGCACATCAATGCTTGCATTTCCATGACCGCGCACTGTTATGTACAGAGTCAAAGGTACTGTAATAATCCGCAAATGCCAGTCTTAGTCTTCATCGCTTCCATCGCAAAAGTTTGAAGTTTTGTAAATCCTGAGAGATGCGTGCGTGTCACCCATTGTATGTATGTATGTATGTATGTACGCACCGACCTCCGCTCTGGAAATGCGGTGAGGAGATTTTCCCATGAACCGGGTAAAACGCGGGTGTTTTGTATATTTGACATTTGTATTCGTGATGGGTCGTCATTATCGAGACTGCGGAAAGTGGGTGGAAGGCTGTCGTGTCCAGGGTGAATCATGTGTTTGTTCGTCACGATCCACAGCTATACAAGTCGAGGCGCGAAAAAAAAATAGATTATCCAATCGAGTTCCCATTGGACTATCACTCAGCCCTCTCGCTTTACACACATGTGCCCTCTATCTAACACCGGAACAGCAGAATCGAACAAAGAAAGCGAGTTTGTGCCACTGTCAACAAACGTCCAAACGACCACTTGTATCCAACAAGTGCGGCATATCTTAGAAATATGGAGAAGTTAAGAGTATATCCAAGAGCAACAGAAAACCAAGGTGTACTATGTACAGTGACGGGACGACTCTGTAAAGTTGTCCCCCTTGGTGGTCACAGCCTTTCCTTCCAAAAGGCTGATTATATGGGATGCTCAATCACCCAAAAGGGGGAGAGCAGGAAGCAAAAAGGCGAGATTGAGGATGAAAGGAGAAAGTCATCGCCCGGGCTAGACTCAGGTTTGGGTATAGAACGGAACAAGAAGCCGTTGACGGGTAAGGCCTGCTGTAGATCTTTCGATGGTATTAGGGAGCGTGGCGGCGGTGGATCGGTCGGCGACTCGCGAAGTTGGTCGGGTTTATGGAAAGGAGTGCGTCGCGCCGTGTTCAAAAAGCAATTAAACAGTAAATGCCAGCCAATGCACCGTGCGCTGAGATGAAAGGTCGTCGTCACTAGGGTCGGGTATGAAGTTGTCGAGGTATTATTGATTACGTTCGTTCGAAAGGTGTCGGGACTACCAGATGCGATGCAGGTAGAAGTATGCGCTGAACAATGCGATGTGAGGCCCCATAAGAGTATGCGAATCGGAACGGGTATCAAGAAGCCTCAAATTGAGAATCGAAAATGAACCGAAATAAAGGATGCGCAAGCAGCCATCATCGTGTCGCGTTACGGAGAGGTGAATTGATAAGGGTGCTCGTGTTCGAGGAGAACACTCTGAGCGGTGGAGGCGTTTTGAGGCGTGCCGGTCGTGTTCTTGGGGGTCGAAGAGAGGTGTTCGGGATGGCAGTATGCGAACGCAACACGCTCTCGACCTCGTCGAGAGGTATCGATGAGGGTGTTGAGATGGCTAGGAAATGTCAACAGTCAAGCATAAAGGAGGTTTCAAGGGCTAGGAGGTGGACCTCCGCTCCCTCCCCCAGTATCCGTGCTGTCCCCTTCTATCGTTTTTCGCCAATGCTGTGGTAAACACACGCACACCAACGGAAAAGCTTTAATGTCGCTGTCGCTCTCGATCTGCGATTGCCGACTTCCGTTGCTGACACCCGAGTCACGCTGTACTGCTCTTCGCGCCTCCCACTCTTCTGCGGTTTCCGAGAGTTTCAGGCCTGTCGCCCATCCGTCGTCCCAAATTCCCACAACCTTGAGCATATCGCCACGCTCCAGCTCGAGCTCGTCGTTGGCGCGGGGCTGGTACGCCCAGAGCGTTGATACAGTATCGTTTGGATGGATGTCGTCTTGCGAGTAATAGTCTTTGAAGAATTGGAGTTGTTCTGATTGTCCTGACGCGACTCCGTCGGGGCTGGAGAAATTTCTGTCTGGGTCAGATGTCGACGTGGGAGAACTTTGTCCACTGCGAGCTCCAAATCCAAGCGCTGAATGGCTTGATAGTGACCCTTGGCGCTTGGGCAAGTCTCCGCCAAGGTGCATTCTGCGAGACTCTGGGGAATCATAATCATGCTGACGACGATAAGCTCCGACACCAGCTGCGGGAGAGCTGTGGTTTGACGAGGTTGAGCCTTCTAGTGCCGACATGCGTGCCACTCGTGCACCGGGGAGAACTGGGGGAGGCGAATATCCGTCGCCTCCGTAAGCCATGGGCGGCTGGGAAACAGCCTGACGCGTTGGAGAAGGTGTGTTAAGTATACTGCCTTGCTGGTTCTGTCTGTGCCTTCGGAAGAAGATGCAGCCCATGATGATAGCTCCTAGGAGAAGGGCGGCGCCGACAAGAGAGCCGATGACGATGCCTGCAATAGCACCACTTGAGAGACCGTGACCGTTCGCTGCAGCCGCACTAGCAGTGGTGGTCGTGGTAGTAGTGAAGAGAGGCGGCATGGATGACGTCGTCGGCAGCTGGACACCGACACATCGTGCTCCAACGTTGGCGTTGACGCAGCAGGAATCTGTCGAATTGGGAGAGCTAGTTGCGCAGAATGAGCACAGGCCGGCCAGGTTCGATCCGTAGCCGCATTCCGAAGGTTCATTCTGATATCCTTCGATACACTGGTTGCTATTGAGCACACGGCTCGGCAGCTGGCATCTTGCAAGGTCGGAACGGATCTGTTCGTTTGCATTCGAGCCAGGCGTACCGCACAGTGCAGGCGTAGAAGCGATCTGCTGCTCGCTTAGGGCGAATTCAGCCTGCTCAGGGTTAGACCAACTTGGACTAATATCGGGGATGAACATACGCAAGAGTCGGCACAGAGCGGTTTCGAGGCCTCGTCGGACAGGCTGCACGGCGACACCGAGGCCTGGACAATGGCGTTGCACAAAAAGGTAGTCGTATAGCGGGCATATGTGCTGGTGGTGTTGGTGAGATTGACGCTAGAACAGCCAATGATGTCCTGGTATCTGTGTAACCGTTAGCCTAGCCCCCCCCACGTGGAATGCCGTGTGGAGTGCAATAGCGTACTTCGTCTTGACGTAAGCGGTGCCGATGTAGTCTTGTAATCGCGAGTCGAAGGAGCCAACATCTGATACGAATGAGAGGAACGAGCTGTTCAGCTTCATCAGCAGGCTGCATATACGGCGCGGGCGCGTCTGACGTGAGGGAGCACATACAAGTCCCCCGATAAGCCGGTACTGATGGACGCATTGGTGAACGACGGGCACGTGGACGAGCCTTGCAGCGATATACAGGACTGGGCCATGGTCGCGGGCAGGGCGGCGAGGAGTGAGACGGCGAAAACCGTCGTCGAGAGGTGGTGATGCTTCCGGCGCGACACTCTCCTCGGGCGATGGGGGGAGTCGAATGGGATGGCCATGGTCGTTAGAGCTGCACGCCGGCGAGGTTGGGGTGTCGGATGTCGGGCGGTGCGCAGGTCGTCGGTGGTTGTTGGGGCGAGCACGGCTGGCGTCGGGGTCGGCCAGCAACAGATGCGCAGTCACTCGTCCATCCGCGGCGGGCTGTCTGTCTGTACAAGTAAGGGCTGGTATGCGCAGTCACGGGGACGGACAGGCGCGGGTGTCTGGAGGCGCAGCTGGGTAATGAACGACTTTGGTGAGGAAGCTGCGACTCTGGCCGTGGAGAGAAGGGACGGACATGGGGAAAGCTCAGGAAGAGGCAAGAGGCTGTTTCGACAAGCCGTCGAGAGCGGAAAGCGCAACAGGGAACCGGGGTGTACCACAGGGTTGCGTGATTGGCCGGTGGGGCTGGCGGGAAATTGCAGAATCGGCCTAATCTGGCGTGGGTCGTCGGCCGTCGAGCCTAAAGGTACCTTACAAGGTAGTACACCTACGAAAGTTGACGCGTTTCAGGGCGCGCTGCCGGCCGCGATGCCTCACGTTGCTCCTGAGCAGCGCCCTCAGACTCATGCGCCTCCATTGTTGTGGCCCGGGAGCCATTGGCCGACTCGTGATTCTCGCAGCAGCGCCGCCGTACACTAGGCGCATCCTCCCCTAGGGCCTATTATTGTACTGTCTGTCGTCTCCGTTGACGCCTTGCCGCCGCATACCCACAGTGGTGCATGCCTGATTTAGCTCGGCAGATCGCTTCTGTGCGACAGTGCAGGGGTCTAACTACATGTAAGTACACCACCTCGCCAAGCCTCCGCTCTCCTCACCTCCAGCTGCATGCAATCGGATCGATGACAGTACGGCTCAGCCTGGCCGGGCAACATCTGTCGCCGTCAAGAGCGTCACCGGCTCACCGCTCCGTGGTAGAGCACACACGCCGGCCTCGTCTAGGTACCGAGTCTCGTCAGCCAGAACGTCAGTGGTGCTCACGCGAGCTGGCGCAGTTGAGCGCTAGGGCCATAGCGATCCGGTTTCTCCATGCTGCCCTGTGTTTACTAATGTGGATCTTCTCTCCCTCTCCATGTCCTGCCTCAGGTCCCGAGTACGGCTTGGAGCTGAGCTTCAACTCTCCCGTTGCGACACGGAAACACGCTATATGAACAGCAGTTCGCCGTCACACTTCATGCCGCTAGTCCGCCTGAACGTGGCTGCCAAAATGAGCACATCGCACCTGCCCGGTACCCTATACGCATTGATATCCCTCATCAGCAATTGGTCTAAATCTTTGTTACTATCGCTACCCCTCTTTTCCTGTCTTCGTCCTCGATGAGGCATCCACCATCACTCTCCAGACATTCTCCGTTTGAGCGTACGGAACTGCCGCCCATGCTTTCTATGTTACGCTGCCGTCTATACTGAGCCTCGTCCAAGTCTAGCACCTGAATCCGTTGGGATCAAGTTGCGCCTCGTGCGGGGAGTTCTAACAATACATTCAGAATACGAGCAGACAATACGCCACTAGCTCATGACATCTACAAAGCGTCTTTTTCACCGCCATCATGTTGGCATGTGCGCTACAAAGCGTAGGTTCTGTAAAGAGTACATGTAGACGTACCCACGTACCCCATGTTCCTCCATCTGAAACGTGACAACAGTAGTGGGATCCTTGGGCGTAGTCTCGATAACCAACCACCAATCAGAAACGTCTCATCGGAAAACGAGACAGATGAAACCTGCAATCGACGACGATACGTGCTTTCTAGTCTCGATCCAGTGAGGAGGTAACTTTCCGGACTGTTCGCGACCTCGTGCCAGAAGTGCTGCACGACAGAGCATAGTGTGACCATGCGACGTGTACCGCATAGTCTCGTACAATTGCCTGAGGCTAGTCCCAGAGAAGTTGGAGGCCCGTTTATCTGAAGGCCTATCAGATGGCCAGGATTGAGCCCTGTGGGGCGTTGTGGGGCGTTCGCTGTTAACCTCAATCCATTGTACAGTCTCTAGGAGTACGTTAATACATCTAAAATACTAATTTCGCTACCTTAAACAAGCTTTTAAAATGGCGATTAGTAATTGTCAGGTCATATGTAAGCTTCTCCGTAACTCTAAGGGCCCTTAGAGGCCCTAGGTAGGTATTGTACGCGCGCGCTAGCTAGCTAGGCTAACTGCTTGTAGTCGCGACTTACGATTTTAGCTCTAGAGGGCTATTTAAGTTGTTTAAATTGTACAGAGTCGTACGTTAGAGGTGTACTAACCTAGGCGCGGTTATAGAGGATAGAATTGTGTACGGGCTGTCGCTTATAGCTATTAGCGATAGTAGTAGCGATAGTAAGGTTAGTGTACAGAGCGCGCACTATAGATAGATCTGCGAGATTATCTTTAGTAGTAACCTTTTAACACTGTTAGCAAAGATATACACGATAAGTATAGCCTAGCACTTACCCTATCCTAACTTTAAATTACGCCTAGATACAGTGTGTGCGCCTAGATAGTCGTACGTATAACTATCTAGATATTTAAAAGGTATTAGCGTCTTGTCTATGTTTAGAATACAACTTGCTAGATAGCGTGTACTACCTGTAAGTTGCTAAGATTTCTTCTGTATAAAGCGCAGGAAGGAGTTAACGACCTTAAGTTAATCCCTAGGCAGCTTCTGCGCCTGTTTTGTTAGTCTCTGCTGCCTTATCTGCTATCTCTAGAGGAAACTACTAAACTAGCTATAGGAGAAGCAGAATTAGTACTCTACTTTGTACACCTCTCTAAACAACTCCTTACTACAACGCCTTAACTAGCTGCGAGAGACTAGTTAATTTGCCTTTCTGCGCTCTACAAAGTCCCTGTATAGTATCTTCTCTATAGCTAGCTAGTACGCCCTCTAAGGCCTTAGGTTTTGTTAAGAGTTAATTAGTGCCTGTAAAATTAACTCCTTTGTACGCTACTAGCGCGTAATGTTACACTCTAGTATACCCTAAATAACTAAGGTCTCCTTATTAGTTAGCAGACAGTAGTTGCCCTTATAGGATAGGCTATCCTAAGTACGCCTTCTAGAGTTATGTTTAACAACCTAGTTATCTCTATCTGTTACCTAATAGATAACCGCTAGCTTTACCTCGCGCTGATAGCTTCTGTACAGCTTACTACTTAGTATCCTCCCTAGTTTTCAATTACTAATAGGCTTATTTAGAGGCCTTACGCGGGTTCTCTTTTCTAGAGTTGTAATACTAAAATTAGCCTCTATATTGTATTACTTCTTTAGCGATTTCTCCCTTAGAGGTAGTTGTGCGTTTAGTAGTAAGGCTACGTTTAGATTAATTAGTTATAGTACTTAACTATCGTCTCTGCTAGCCTAGATTTACAGGTTACTACTAGGCCTCTATTAATTAGTAACTACTACAGGCACTTACAGTAACGATCGTAGGCCCTAACAACTCTGTCTAATCTCCTATTAGCGCGCCCTAGGGCACTATCCCCTGTACAGAATTATTGTACACATTAAAATTAACAGTAACCCTACAAGTATTTAACATAATTAATAATAATTGTATAGTATTTACAGTACAGAGTCTATCTACGCAGTCTAGCATCAATTCCAGGAGATGCCAAGGCATACTGAAACGCCCCACAGGGCTCAATCCTGGCCATCCGATAGGCCTTCAGATAAACGGGCCTCTAACTTCTCTAGGACTAGCCTCAGGCAATTGTACGAGACTATGCGGTACTATACAAGAATTTACGGCTGGCTTGCGTGGTCAATCGGACTTGAAACTATGAACGTCTGTTCCTACTTCTCTATACAGCTGTGAGGCAGCCGTAACTATATCGGCCCTGGCGCAGAGATCGACTTCGTCCCGTGCCGCCTCGCATACACACGGCACGAAGTCAAACGAGCACTAATAGAGGCTACATGCCGGAATGGCACTAATCGCTTCGGCATGTTCTCATCACTATGTGACAATTTTAAAGTCATACATAATTGCGACACAATTTCCGATTTCGGCCGTTCTCTCTACCGTCCATAGCGCATGTGCTATACAACGCCGTTGATCCGCATTCATTTCGACAAGAGACTACATGGACCTGAAGCAAGCTAACATCTTCATCACACGGCATCAGTGTAGTATCTGAGAAGCAAGCGGCATTTAACCAAAGTCGAATCTTGTACGAACTAAGCCTCGTTCACTATGGCAGAGCGCATTCTTTCAGGTGATGTCTAGATACACATGCAAGAGACCGAATTCCTCCCATCCAACGCCCCAAACCAAGAGCATTTGGTGAAAACCAAAGCGTCAGATGAAAACCGCAATACTGAGCCATGCGTGTGACTAAACCTTCATCAGCTCCTACCATGCCATCCACGCATCTCTCGCTCCGGAACTGGTGTGTAAGTCACTCATCGACCATCTTATCAAAGATCACACCATATCGCTCATGGGGTATCTAGACCAGATCGCGCTTTTCACCGCGACCGTCCTTGTCGAAGAGCATCTCCAGGTCTTCCACTCGGGATGCGAGAACCTGGCACTCACGACGCTGCTTGGCCTGGAACTGGACGCTGCGGCGAAGGTACAGGATGGTGAGACCCACGTAAAAGACGAAGAGGATCATGGCGAGGAGTGCGACTTCTAAAACGAACCACTCATGAAGCTCCGGATCGTTGTTGATGGCGTCGTGGACAGTGGTGAGCGAGCGCTTCATGCGGATGGCGGCGCCGCAGAACGGTGCACCGCAGGGGGGAGGCGGTTGGGAGTGCTTGTGGCCCATGTTGAGAAGGTGGTGGGCTTGAGAGACTGTGGAGGTATCAGTAATGTTGTTACAGACGTCGCTGTTAATAAAATAACATCTTGGAGTTGCTTCAAAGCCGCTATGAAGTACTTACATTGAGTTTGGGATCCTTGAGCTTGCTGTATATCAAGGGGTTCTGAGAGTGGGATCGAGACTGTTGGTAATGAGCTCTTGTAGACAAGGGAAGGAGGTTATAAGTGCTCTCGATTCTGCACAGACCTACAAAGGCGCTTTCGACCTTCATAACACAAACGGGCTTTGGTTTGCGTGGTTGAGCGTTGGTAATACTAATCATGAGCACGTATGTTACGTCATCTATTTATTCTCGTTCGTTTCTGCCAAGACTGTATGTTTTGCTTGTTTGTTGTTCACTGTTAGTTCTGCCGTCTGACCTCCAGTTTGGATAGTAAGTATAGGTAACCGTCTCATGTCGAGCTTTAACTGTTATGTAGCGCGCGGACAGGTGGGGATAGAGGTGTAGTATAAGGTTGATGTGAATCATGATAGCTTAAATTATGGCAGGGAAGTGAATGAATGTTTTTGAAGTCGTGTTATATGAGTATATGCTCAAGTCAAGCCTACTGTTAGATAGTTCTTCATGTAGTTTCGCTCCTGTTCGGGAGCTCTCTTTGGTGCCGGCTTTCCCAACCACTTAGGAGCCGCGTTCTCTTCGTCGACATGAAAGGGATAATACTAAGATCCAATATCAATTGTCTTGTCTTCTCGAAGAAAAGAAAATGAATGAAAAGAGAGAACCACCCAGGCCAGGCCCTTTGGAGATGGCGAGACTTTCCACTAGAAACTCGCCATACTATGTTGGGGCTAGCGCATCCACCCTAACCTATCGGTATCAGATGCTCCGACCTCTCATATGAACGACCGTTGATCTACACTGCACTCCGCAGCTTCCCCTCCATTTGTGCAGGTCCGGCTATCTTTCACCGCCGAACTAACCCAGCTGTGCGACGCCGTCGGCCATTACATCATCGTGGGACGTTGAGTGAATAAGTGGCATAGGCCCACAATGGCTCGCTCGTGTCAGGTATGCCTCACGCGCTTTGCCACGATTGCAAGTATCTCACTTCTTGCCGGATTCTTTTGTTCTAGAACAAGCGGGCAATTTGGAGAGATCGCAATGGGAGCTACTATGCGGAGAAGCACGCAGGCTATACTAGCCGCCTCGGCAGCTTCTATGGTTTATGGACAGGGACAAGTGCTGGATCTGGGTACGGTGGATTGGACGCTGACAAGTCCGAATTTTTCTTATATCAATGTGCCGGGCAAGGTACCGTCGCAGGTGCACCTTGATCTACAAGCATCAAAGGTTAGTCTTCCTTTTAGTTTCAAGTGCATTCATTAATCATCAGAGCAGGTCATCGGAGACCCCTTGTACGCTTTGAACGAATTCAATCTTCGCTGGATAGCCTTTTCAAATTGGACATATACATCTACGCCGTTGACTTCTTTGTGAATCTCGCCATTGAATGATTGAAAGCGAATAACAGGCTGATGAGTTGTAGGAATGCCAACGCTAACTCTACATGGCTTGTATTCAACGGACTCGATACTTTTGCTACTGTGGAATTTTGCGGACAACATGTAGCTGCGACGAACAACCAATTTAGACAGTACTACTTCGACATTACAGACATAATATCCTCGTGCAATAGCCCTGTCCTCAGTGTCAACTTCGGAAGTGCTCCGATTATTGCCAACGCGACTGCGGCACTGCCAGGCCAGGAGAGTATGTATATCTCGTGGTTCGAGTCCAGTTACAACTCACATAGATTGGAGCTGACAGACTTGTCCAGCATGGCCTTGGGACGTTCAACAACTCTACGAGTTCCCGAATCGAGAGTACATACGAAAAGAGCAGTCCGATTTTGGCTGGGACTGGGGTCCCGCTTTCGCACCGGCGGGCATCTGGCAGCCCGCCTATGTCGTCCAACTACCTCCGAATGATGTATACATCCGTAACACTTTGGTCGACGTCTACCGTGAAGGGCAAATTAACCTTCTCCCACCGGATCAATCGAAGGACTGGGTACTGAATGCTAGTATCGACTACGTGGGTTCGCTGCCTGCAGATGCAGCACTGTATTACACGATAAGAGGTGGCAATGACTTGTTAGACTTGAGCGGAAGATTGGCCAACCTTTCTTCATATGGCGGCAGGCTAACTGGTAGCATCGCAATTTCAAGTGATGCAGTCGATCTATGGTGGCCTGTCGGTATGGGTTCGCAGACTCTATACAATTTGACATTGAGCGTGATCGGTAGCCGAAACAACACACTTGCGACAGTTTTCAAGCGAATCGGATTCCGTACGATATTCAACAACCAAACGCCAGTGTCTCAACAACAAATTGATCTTGGTGTCGCACCTGGAGGAAATTGGCATTTCGAGATCAACGGCCACGAATTTTACGCAAAGGCAAGTTGCCGTACGATGTACTTGTGAGATGTACATTGACTTATAATCCGCCTTCTAGGGCTCGAACTTCATCCCCCCAGATCCATTCTGGCCAACTGTGACGAAGGATCGTCTGCAGATACTTTTCGATAGCGTCGTGGACGGGAACCAGAACATGTTGCGAGTGTGGTCATCGGGTGCCTATTCTCCGGATTTTATGTACGACCTTGCTGACGAGATGGGAATACTCTTGTGGAGTGAGTTCGAGTTCGGATGCGCTCTCTATCCAGCGGACGAAGCCTTCCTCGAGAATGTGGCGCAAGAGGTGGAATACCAGGTACGACGGGTCAACCACCATCCTTCGCTCGCATACTGGGCCGGTGGAAACGAGCTTGAGAACCTTGAGTTGCCTCTTGCCAACAAATCCGACCCGGCACGGTATCCACAACTACAAGCTGAATATGAAACTTTGTTTCTAGACACCATTGCGCCTATAGTGTTTGGAAACAGTCGGAGTATCTCTTACTCACCCTCTAGCACGACCAATGGATGGCAGAGTTTGGATTTCTCGAGACGGCAGCCGATCACTCAACGGTATAATAATCTCACTGTGGGGTCGATCTATGGAAACACAGGTGAGCGGCCGAAGCCAGCCTGGTCATCCGGTTATTAACAAGAACAGATCATTACAATTACAACCCTCCACAAGCTTTCAACATGTCTACCTTCCCGATTGGTAGATTCGCAAACGAATTTGGCTACCACAGCATGCCCTCTCTCCAAAGCTGGCAACAAGCCGTGGATCCCGAAGACCTGCACTTCAACTCAACCGTTGTCATGCTCCGCGACCACCATCCGCCTGCTGGCGGCATGAATACATCCAACATCTACAACGCATCAATCGGCCAAGGACAAATGACCATGTCAGCTCAGCTGTACTACCCCGTCCCAAACAAAACCGACTCACTTGCCAATTTCTCTGCATGGTGCCACACAACGCAGATCTTCCAGGCCGACTTCTACAAAGCCCAGATTGAGTTCTACCGCAGAGGCAGCGCACTTCCCGAACGCCAGTTGGGATCTTTGTATTGGCAGTTGGAAGATCAGTGGCAAGCTCCTACTTGGGCTGGCATCGAGTACGATGGAAGGTGGAAAGTGCTGCACTATGTGGCCAAAGACGTCTATGAGCCCGTCATCATCTCCGCCTTCTTGAACATATCGAATCACGACTTCGAGGTATGGGCAGTATCAGATCTCTGGTCCAGCGTTTCAGCAAAGGTGAACTTGACTTGGTATGACTGGACCGGCAAGCAGCTCGACTCCAACCCTATCTCGGAGAATGTGACGATTGGTGCTTTGAATGGCACACAAATCCTCTCGTCCAACGTAGACACTCTCCTCGCCGACCACAACCCAACTAATGCCATTCTCGCCATGGAAGTCACTACGCATGGCAAGCTACCAAATTCAGACACAACACAGACTTTCACACACAAGAACTGGTTCCACGCTACTTCTTTATCGAATTCGAGCCTTGTAGATCCAGGCTTAGAGCTCAGCCATTCAAACGAGACTTCCAAGTTCACCGTTAGAGCAACCAAGGGGGTTGCTGCATGGGTCTGGCTGGACTATCCTTCTGGAGCCGTGTTAAACTTCGACGCGAATGCTTTCTGGCTACTCCCGGGCGAGCCGAAGGAAGTGGGGTATAAAGTGAAGAGCGATACGACGAGCGGGAGATGGGTCGATGGTGTTACGGTGAGGAGCCTGTGGGACAATAATGTTCGTTGAGTACCATACATACCTTGGCCTATACAAGCCGACCTCGGCTTCCGCGCTCGTTGCAATGTACATATAACTTGGCGATTTTGCCTTCGATCTAGGGATACTGTCTGTCGATGCGGCGATAAGCATCTGGTTTCGTGTAGTTCGGTGCTCGCTAGCCGGATGTGTGCTTCCCCGCGTTGTTGCTCATATACGGCCCACATTTTAGATACCTGTATCATTGCCCCGACCCTTGCTATACAGGACTTGGGACGCAGTCCAAATGCGCAATGTCAATATTGAATGCTTGCTTTCCGCTGGGCGACGGGGAATTAGACACCGAAAGCGAGACGATGGATTCCGAGGCCATCCCAATGCTTTAAATAGGTCTGGGGGTATGCTCGGACATTTCTCTGCACCCAGCAGTCATGATGGTCTTCCTTCTCCCGATACTCGCGATGGCGGGAATTGTTGCAGCGGATTCCCCACGCGAGCGCTCTAGCCTCAATGCTGGCTGGCGCTTCACTCGGTTCACCACAGCCCCCGATCAATTATCCTACGACGTCCTCAAGAAATGGATTCTCCCCTCGTCGAATAAGTTCACATCGAACTCCACCAAATATGAGCGTCCTTCTGGAGCCACACCAGGTGGCAATGTTTCATATGTCCAAGGCACCTTCGACGACAGTGAGTGGGAGGCCGTTAACCTGCCACACGACTGGGCCATCAAGGGACCTTTCGGCGCTCCCGGTATCTCAGGCGACGAAGGGAAATTGCCGTACAACGGCGTGGGATGGTATCGAAAGACGATCAGCGTGAACGCACACGATATCAAAGCCGGCAAAAATCTGTTCCTGGATATTGATGGAGCGATGTCGTATTCGGCAGTTTGGCTCAACGGCGTGCTCGTCGGCGGATGGCCATATGGCTACAGTTCGTTTCGCTTGGACCTTACGCCATATGCAAAATCCGGCGACAATATACTCGCTATCCGGTTGGAAAACCAGGTGGCATCGTCGCGTTGGTACCCTGGCGCAGGCATCTATCGAAATGTCTGGCTCGTCAAGACCAATCCGATCCATGTCGCGCAGTACGGCACAAAGATCACAACACCATCTATAACCGAGGCCGAAGCAACTGTGGACCTAAGTGTCACTATCGAGAACAAGTCAAATAGCAGTCAAAATATAGACTTGGTCACTAAGATCTACGAACTCGATTCGTTGTCTAGGAAAGCCGTCGGCGAAGCAAAAGCTGCATTTGAACGCGCCTCGGTCAAGGTTGCAGGCGGAACCACGCAGGTACTGAACGACACGACGGTAATTCCAAATCCGAAACTTTGGGGACCGGTTCCGGAGCAAACACCGAACGAATATGTCGCTGTCTCGACCCTGTATGTTGGCGGAACGAACAAGACAATCGACGTATACGAAACCCACTTCGGCGTTCGATCTATCGTATATGATCCAAACAGAGGACTCTTGATCAACGGTGTCAGTGTATACGTCAAGGGTGTATGTAACCACCACGATCTCGGCTCTCTCGGTGCTGCCTTCAACGAGCGAGCAGCCGAGCGCCAATTGCAGATGCTACAAGAAGCGGGAACCAACGCTCTCCGGACATCACACAACCCGCCAGCACCGGAGCTCCTGGAACTGACGGATCGGCTGGGCGTGATAGTTCAAGCCGAAGCGTTTGACGCCTGGAACATTGAGAAGACGGACAATGACTACCACCTGCTCTTCCCGGAGTGGCACGAGGCGGACATGCGATCGTTCGTTCAGCGCGACCGGAACCATCCTTCCATTATCTCCTGGAGCATTGGGAATGAGATCCCCGAACAGACGACTACAGCAGTGGCCGAGATTGCCAGGGAGCTTCAGGGGTATGCCCACGAGGAAGATCCAACGCGGCAGGTAACTTCCGGTCTGAACAACGCGAAACCAGCCTCCCAAATCTCGCAGATTCTAGACATCATCGGCCTGAACTACCAGGGCGAGGGGCAGGGTGGCACCAACTGGGTCAGCACATTCCCGACCTTCCACAGCACATATCCCGAGAAAATGATCTGGTCCACCGAATCCGCGTCGACGGTAAGCACGCGGGGAACCTACATTTTCCCCGTGACTCCCGCGAACTCGACGACGGTCGTCATTGGCAGTGACGGCGTTGCCGGTGTAGGTGTCAACGACACGCTGCGCTATGTGAGTGCCTACGAACTGTACGCACCCTCGTGGGCTTCTTCTCCCGACAAGGTATTCGAGATGCAGGACCGACACCCGTACGCAGCCGGCGAGTTTGTGTGGACGGGATGGGACTACATTGGCGAACCTACCCCGTACGGCGAGGACTCGCGAAGTTCGTATTTCGGTTTCATCGACCTCGCTGGCTTTAAAAAGGACCGCTTTTACCTGTACCAGGCCCGCTGGCGATCGGATCTCCCCATGGCTCATATCCTTCCGCATTGGACGTGGCCGGATCGCGTGGGAAAAGTCACGCCTGTCCACGTGTTCACGTCCGGGGACGAGGCGGAGCTGTTTGTCAATGGGAAGTCGGCTGGGCGGCAAAAGAAGGTGGAGTTTCAATCTCGGTTTCGATGGGATAATGTTACCTATCAAGCCGGGGACATCAAAGTAGTCGCTTACAAGGATGGAGAAGTATGGGCTGAGGATTCTAGGAAGACCGTTGGCAGCGCTGCGAAGCTGAATGTAACGGCCGACCGGACGAGTATCCAGAATGACGGCTATGATCTTTCGTTCATCTCTGTTGCCGTGGTGGACGAGAATGGTGATACAGTGCCTGAAGCCAGCAACAGCATTTCCTTCTCTATCAGCGGCCCCGGTGAGATTGCTTCCACAGACAATGGAGACCCAACAGACATGACCGCCTTCCCGTCACTGGATCGGAAAGCCTTCAGTGGTTATGCTCTCGCTATCGTACGTTCCAAGCCAGGCGCCTCGGGGAAGATCACTGTATCGGCGGCTTCGAGTGGTCTTGAAGGGGGAGAGGTAGATGTTGAGGCCAGTTAGTCTAGCGATTTTTGCGACCCTCGAAAGAAGTGGGAATAAATGAAATGTCTGCATATCCACGAAAGAAGTCGATGAGTGAAATGCCGAAGTGTTTCGAAGATCCATCGCCTCGGCCAGAGTTGATCAAGTTCGCTTTGCAGACCTCCATAAAGTGTACCCCAACGCAGCAGCAATGCCACAAACAACCATGACCCCCACCAATGAATCACCAGATCCCTCATAACCGAGCGTCTTTGACCGACTCGCTTTGTTTCTGTTTCTGTTCGCATTCCCAACTGTTTGATCCACCGCCTCATCCGTCTTCCTATCTCGGTACTCCACATCGCTTCTCTTCCGTTCACCCCCATCGATATACTCTCTCACCAAAGGGTCTTCGCATTCACCCAGATCTACCCATTCCCTACGACCTGTCTGCCGAGTATCCAGGGGAGTCGCAATATTCAACGCTCCAAACACTCCCTCCACTTTCACTCCTTCAGGAACCCACTCCTGCATTGTCTGCTTCGGCAAGCATTTGAACATGATTGCCATCCACATCTCGAGCAGGTTGAGCAGTAAATCTGGACTGTCCATTCCAGGTAGCGCGTGGTAGCCCATGGAAGGCGAAGGTATCGTAGCAAGGATTCCGAAGAGATTGAAGTCGGATCTTTGAAGGGCATAATAATGCAGTGAAGGATTATCGCGGCGATAGCGGAAGTTCCAATGTTGGGAGATTCGATAGCGGATATTCTGGCTTTGGCCAATATAAAGGCGAGTTTTCTTGTCGAGTCCGTGGATACCGTTGAAATAGATACCGCGAGCGTCTTGTTTCGTGTTGCCCCCGATGAGCTTCATCCTGGTATCGATGTGAGAAACGTCACGATTGAGGTAGTTGGGCGCCTTACTGGTCGAGGTTCCACTTCCCGTCCAGGAACTTCCACACACTCGACCTGGTACACCGAAAGCAAAACTCGTCGAGATTCTTATGTCTCTCCACCCATTTCCCGTACCGTGCATACCATTTCGCGCTGGGATCTTTCAACTTGCTCAAGATATGTTGTAGCACTTCCAACGCTTCTAGTTGCGAACGTGTGAGCTCGCCTGGGAATTCTTCCATTGGAGGCGCCAAAGACGACGAGACTGGCGAAGGGGATGTGTAGAAGGATGCTTGAGTAGTAGCCATTCTTGCCTGGACGAAATCCGATTATATAGGAGCAAGATGTGGGCCCGGCGGAGAAAGTACTGTACTATATGCGATTATTTAGGCAGCGCTACCTCGTTCGAGCTTAGTGCCGAGGCAGCAAGAGGCAAAATCACGGAATCCGCTTCACTTGTCCACGCGAAAGCGTGTTGTTGCCTGGAGATTCGATGGCGAAGTCACTTCGAAAGGTCTCGGCGGAGGCGAGATCTGGGATTTGAGGCGAAGATGGGGATGAGATAGTTGTGAGGCTGAAAAGAGCGCGACGCGACGAAACGCCTATTGAGGTGCTCGCGTATGTAAGCAATTTCCTTACACTTCGATGTTGAGCTGTGGATTTCAGACTACCTGCAATGGCACATATGCACACGACTCCACACCGAGAACGTACTTCCGCTAAACACAACGATAAGGAATACTAAAGCTCTGTATTGACTATAAGGTTGACTGATGACATGCGCGACTTGATAAAGGTCTCTCAGGTCTACTCGTCTGGATCGGAACCAGTATCAGACAAGACTAAAGTTAAGAAGCCAGCTAGATCTGGATCCGGATCAGGCAAGACGAAAGCTGGAGCAAGCAAGAAGACTACTAGACTAGACAAGACGACATACACGATTATGTCTATACCTCAGAATATCCTAAAAGAACAGCTAATTAAAAACCACTCATTAGCAAATACACAACATATCAACAACTCTAGCTATGCTTGAATCAATTATCCTAACTGTTAACATCTATCTCATTTCACCCTATTACAATCGATACAACGACATACTATTATTAACTCTTCGCATACTACTACTTCTCTTCTCTCCTTTCTATTATCTTTACGTCTATTTTAGTTTTTTAGTAGATTTTATTAATTCTAGTAATATATACTAGGGCAAAGGTATTAAAAAAGGCTATACAAATGTAAAAGGTAGTCCGCCTTACCTTTTCTAAACTGTTAAAATAGATTTTATAGAGATCTTCTTTTAGACGTAGACTGTGTCTATGTATTTCTTAAATTACTTCTCTTATCTAGTTTTTCCTATTATCTAGAATCTAATTAAAAGCTCTAGTAACTTAATACCTACCTAAGTAAAAGTAAGATATATAATCTTCTATCTTTACGTTCTTTTCTTATAGGTTATCCTTTCCTGTTATAGCTTAGGCTATGCCTGCGCCTGAAGGATAAGGCTTAGTTAGCGCAATAGAGTATATAGCCTTTAGATTGCCTTCAGGCCTCTCTTATTACGAATATTTATATTCTTATTAACACTTATTGCAGTTCTACTTTAAGGCTAGTCTATTACATTAAATATTTGTTAAAACAGAGCTATAAAGAGACAGGATAGCTTCTAAACAGGCTCTAAATAATACTGTCTTATAGTAAATACTTACTACTCTCTAATCTTTTTAAACTTTGCAGAATAATAACTGCGCTGCGCTCTGCTAGCTTTAAGAATAACTTAAAGAAGCCTGTAGAGCTATCTCTAACCTTGCTACTCTAGCCCTAGCAACTCCCTATTAGAATACTATAGATAATACTATCTCTCCTACCCCTATAGATAAGATACTAGCTAGTAATCTAACTAACACGGCTAACCTGCTAGTAGCACCTACAGCACTCCTCTTAGTTAAAGTTAAACTACCTAAGTTACAATAGAAACTACTGCCTATAGGAACTTAGTTTACTAGGGATTTAATCTCCTTTATAGCTTAGAAGGTTACTATAGAACACAAGCTCTAGGTTAACGCTAAGTTTATTAGCAGCCTAACTAACTAGTTCGTGTTTATTTAGGGCAACCTTACGCTAATAGTCTAACACAAAGTAGCCTTATACTATTAGTAAGGCAGGTTTAACAGGCAGCATAATCCTGTAAACTTCTTTATTTACCTAGAATTTTACTACGCAGATGTCTACGCTAGGGAGAAGGCATAGGCACAGCTTAAAGGCCTCTACTAGCAAAAGGATAAGTCTTTCTCTAAGTTCCTAATCTGCTTTAATACTACCCTGTAGCAGGTAGGAGGAATAGAGTAGTCTAATAAGTAGAAGTTAGGAAAGCTTTAACGCGCCTTTAATAAGAATATCTGTACTATTACCTTAAACTAAGGCGTCTCTTATACTAATTATAACTAGACAGTTTACACTTACAGCGTAATTGTAGTTAATATTAAGATAATACAGCTAGAAAAGTAATACTAATCTTATTAGCTCTTTAGACTAAAGCTAGCCTAACTATAGTAAGATACCTAAGGAGATGTTATTATATCTCCTATACAGGCGACAGGCAGCTAATCCTATAAGGGCTAAGGCAAGCAGCGAGCTAACTAGATTCTAGATAATCTTTTCTACTAGCGTAAGGAGAAGGGACAGTATATAAGATACAGTTAGAGTAGACACATTATAAGAGAGTATAGTAATATAGTAGTAGTAAATATAGTATCCTCTTAAAGAGGCTCTATACTTACAGACATAGTAAGCTATAGTACGTTAGAGAAAGAGTAGCCCTTACTTTAGATGCAAAATAAGGGTAGTACAAGGATATTAGAGTAAAGGAGCAGTTAGACTATAAGATAGATAACAACGTAGCTAGCATTTTAGAGAAGATAGATAGGGCGCTATTTTAGGTCCTAACCTTCTTAGAGAATATGCTCTACGTTAACGTTTTAATTAACTTAGGCTACTAATATTTCTGTACAGTAAGTAAAGTAAAGGTAAATAAGATTAAGGTAGATTACTTAGAAATTCTACTACGTTGCCTTTGCTAAGCAGCTAGACTTACGCAAGGACTAATAATTACTTAGATAGTAATTTTATCTTATAATATTAATAGTTAGTGTATACAGCTTGTAGGGTATATAATACCTAATCTAGATTACAATGTAATATTTAGCCTTCTATAGCTTTAGCACTTTAGCGTTACTCTCTAGGCTAATTAAAGGACTCTAGAGATCGCCTAAGTACAAGGATTAGTAGTCTAGGAAACGCAGCAGCGCTAACAATACCTAAAACTAGTTACTATAGTCTTGTTACTAGCTCTCCTGTCCTAGGGCCTAGATAACCCTTAAAGGTAGCCTAACGGCACGCTTATTACGAATCTCTAAGATATAACCTAGGTTCTAGCTATCACGCTCCTAAGTAGAGGAAGCGATAAGAAAGAGCTTACTAAGGATAGTAAGTGCCTCCCTAAAGAACTTAAGTTATTCTAAGACCTATTTAATAAAGAGAAAGTAGCAGGTCTCCTACCTTACTAGGGCTAGATAGACTACTATGTAAAGCTAAAACTAAGATAAGACAGCTCTTTTCTAGAAGCCTTATAGGGCCCTCTGTACAGCATGCTAAGGGACTAACTTATTAAACTTTAGTAGTAACTTACAGGCCTACTTAATAAAGGCTAGGTATAAGTAAGTTCTTCCTCTATAGGAGTACCTGTCCTTATAGTAAAAAAGCTAGGAGGAGGATAGAGGTTGTATATAGACTACTACGGCCTAAACGCGCTTACTAAACAAGACTACTATTTGCTTCCTTTAATTAAGGAGACCCTACGCACCCTGTCTGCTGCTAAATAGTTTACTAAGCTAGATATTTAAGCAGCCTTCTACAAGCTCTATATTACAGAAGGAGATAAACCTTTTACAGCTTTCTAAACTTGCTTTAGGCTCTATAAGTAGCTTATCTGTCTATTTAGTCTTACAGGAGCTCCTGCTACCTTCTAAAGATACATTAATAGAGCGCTAAAGGAGGCACTTAGCCTATTTGCTACTACGTACTTAGATAACGTACTTATCTATTTAAATAGAAGCCTTTAAGATTATATAGTAAAGGTAAAGCGTACACTAACACTCCTTAGTAACATAGGCCTCTATCTTAATCTTAGAAAATGCTAGTTCGCTACAAAGATAGTTAAGTACCTAGGGTACATAGTTAAAGTAGGATAAGGTATCTACTCTAACCCTAAGAAAATTAAAGTAATTTGTAAATAGGAAGCCCTTACGTCTATACGAGGTGTTTAAAGCTTTGTAGAGTTTACTAACTTCTACAGAGACTTTATGTTAAACTTTTCTAAACTAACAGAGCCTCTTTATTACCTTACGAAGAAGGATGTGCCGTTTTAATAGACAAATAATACTAAAAAAGCCTTCTAGAAGATTAAGAATGTCTTTATAGCAGGGCTAGCCCTTATACTATAGGACCTAGAAAGAGACACGTTAGTAGAAATAGACTGCTTAGGAGGAGCGACTAGAGGCTGCTTATTATAGTAGATTAATAGTGTTTAGTACCTAGTTATATACTACTCTGCTAAGCTAACGCTAGTAAAGCGTAACTATACTATCTACAATAAAGAACTCTTTATAGTTATTTAGTACCTAGTTACTTAGATACTAGAACTCTAGAGCGTTACTAAACCCTTCGTTATACTTACTAACTATAAGAACCTTAAGTACTTTACAAACACTAGAGTCCTTAGTAAAAGGCAGTACTAATAGGCAGAACTCCTTAGCTAGTTTAATTACAACCTCTACTATTGCCTAGGACATTTAGCTAACAGGCCTAATGCCCTAAGTTAACAGGACTAGGACGTTAGAACTCTATAACTGCAGGAGGCTGCCTTAATAATGCTTTAATTAATCTAGGTTGTAGTAGTAGAAGTAAGTAATAATAAAGTAACGCTAGGCTACTAAATATTTGCAGATAGGTACATCTAGGCTCTTTAAGATAAAGCTATTAGAGCTAACTCTAAATACACTATCTGCTTAAAAGCAGTCTAGTAAGGCGACTAGCAGTTTCCCTCTAGTGCAGATATAAGGTAGTAGATTAGTAACTACTTAGTTAGTGCGTATAGAACTCTAATATAGTAAGGAGTTATATAGCTACTAGTATAGGAACCCTTTATAATAGCTATTATTTAGCGCGTACACGAATTAGGACTTATAGGATACCTAGAGAAGAATACTACGTTCTAGCTAGTCTAGCGCAGCTACTACTAGGATAGAATGTTAGAAGACGTAACTTAATATGTTAAGAACTGCTACTACTACAGAGCCTATATCTTAAAGAAGAAGCGCTAAGGACTCTTCTAACCTCTCCTAATTGTAGATTAATTCTAGTCCTAAATCTTAATTAACTTTATAGTAGACCTTCCCTAAGCTACACTAACGTTACTGCGTTACCTGCTTGTTATTACAGACTAACTATCTAAGTTTATTTAGCTAGAGGCAATGTGTACTATAGAAGCTAAGGATTGTGTATACAGGTTCTAAGACGTGTAGTAGCAATTTTATAGCTTCTCTTCTACTATTATATCTAATAGAGGCTTAGACTAGCTAGGAACCTTCTAGAAAATACTATGTAAGACTACAGGCATTAAGCAGCTACTCTTTACGTCGCATTACCTACAAACTAACAGGGGCATAGAAAGGGCTAACTAGGAGGTCTAGGTAGTCTTAAGAATAATAGTATACTTTAAGTAGACAGACTAGGCAGACTACCTCTTAGTATGTTAACTTACTTTAAATAATAGGGATTCTAGCGTTACTAGCGTTAGCCTTAACTTGCTACTTAACAGCTACAACATTAACCTCCTATAATAGGTTAAGGTCTCTAAAACGTTAATAAAAATACTACAGGGCCGTGCAGTCTACTTTGTTAACTATCTAAAGTAGAGAGTAGAACTAACTTAGGCTGTAATTACTTTCCTGCAGCAGTAAATATAAGAGGCTACAAACTAAAGCAGATAACTAGCAGAACGTTTTAAGGTTAGAGATAAGGTGTAGTTTTCTATATAGAATGTTAAGACAAATTAACCTAGTAAAAAGCTAGATTTCCTGCAAAATAAGTACACTGTTACTAACGTTCTGTCTCTGCTTACTATAGTTCTTAATCTCCTAGAGAGCCTACACTAAATAGTCTATATTAACTTACTTAAGAGAGCTGTAGAGAACCTGCTCTTAAGCTAGAAGCTAGTAGACGTAAGGCTAGGCCCTATAATTGTACTAGAGGAGGATAACCTAACGCTAAATAAATAGGAGGTAGAGTCTATCCTTTACGCTAAGAACGTAAGAGAAAGAGGTAAGCGCTAAGTACTTGTAAAGTAAAAGGGCTAGGTAACGCTAATATAGTACCTACTAGAGGACTTTATAGACATAAAAGCCTTATAAGAATTTAGAGAGAAATAGGAGGACGCATTACATCACGATAGACCCTAGAGGCAGGTAAAAAGAAAACTAAAATAAGTTTTATTAAAGACAGGCATAAGCCTAACCTTATAAGGAGGCTAGGACGAAGAAACCTAGAAAGCAGGCTAAACTACTACAAGACTAGTAAAAGCTGCTAGAATTACTAGAGGAGCTAACGCTCTAACTACTAAGACTACTAGAGAGGCAGGCGCCTTAACTAACACTAAAACTAAAACTACTACTAAAGCTCTAACTTTAATAAAGAGGACTATGCTAGGCACCTTAACTAGACAAGCTCTAATTAGGATTATCTAGCCTTAACCTAGACTCGTCCGCTGTCTTGTACTTAGTCTTAGACAACAAACTGTTATCTTAGGTAAGGACATCTAGGGCTAGCAGAGTTGCCCTAGAGCTGCTAAGAAAACGCTAAGCCTAAGTATAAGTAGCGTAACAAGTAGCTCTATTAACAGATTATATCTACTCTAGTAATAGATAACTAATATAGAGAGTCCTGCTAGTACTAGAATAACTACAACTAAGGGTAAATATATTAGCGTCCTAACAGCTACTATTAGAGTAGAGGGGGTAGTCCTGTAGACAGGCATTATAACCTTAGGTACTAGAAGGGAAAGAGAATAGTATGTGCTTACAGGGGCGCTAGTAGTAGGAGACGTAAACGTTCTAGTAAGAAGAAGGCATTATAGGTAACCTAGTAGCTAGGTTAATAATAGGTACTAGAAGACTTATATATAGATTAAAGCGTAGAGATAGAGATACAGAAGAGGCTAATAGCTAACTAGAGTAAGGGTTAAACTAGGTACTACTAGGAGTTAATAGTAGGGAGTATATAGTTAGAAGCGTTAGAGAGGCAGGAAGAGTAGGAGCTAGGGCTAGTTAGGCAGTATTTATTACCTTTAACTCTTTCTAAAGGACATATTAGCAACGTTAAACTAATAAAGCTAGGAAATCTACTTATAAGTATCTTAGTCTAGACAGTCTATAGACCCTTAGCCTACTTGCCTACCTGCTTAAGCTAATAATAAGTTAGGTTAAACTACTACTTAACCTAATAGTACGCATTCTAGATATAGTAGTCTTGCTCCTAGAAGGTACACTGCATAGTAGATACTACGTTGCAGATATTATAGTTTATAGTAGTTAGAGCCCTAATAGCGCTAGGTAGTAATAGTACTAAAGATAACTTAATAATAAAAGCGTTTAAGGCGAGACTACTAGAGTCTAGGGCAGAAGGACCTAGTAAAGCTAGGACAGATAGATTATACTTAGTAAGAGGGGGACCTGTCTATAAAGCCTACAGTGCATGTTTATATACTAACTTCTAGTCTTTACAGAGCCTCTTAAACTCCTAGTTAAAACGCAGGTGTTTTCTAGTCTTCTTGCCCTTACTCTAAATAATTGTCCCCTTCTCTACTATGTAGGTGTTACTAGCTTTATAGCTGTTATTAGTATACTTAACGTAGCGCTAAGTACAGGTACAGAAATAGAGGTACGCAGCAAGGAGTAGATCTAGCTATAAATAAGACGCTTTCTACTTCTAATAGAGTTCGCACTTATTAGTAGACTCTATTAGGTAACTGTAGAAACGTTAGCAAAATAAAAACAAGGTAAAGAAGAGCTAACACCTACTTAAGATAGCTGTACAGCCCTAGCTAATTTATACAGTTAATATAAGTACAGAAAGCCTCTTTAACATAACTAAACTCTTTATTATTACTGTTACTAATAATAAGATAGTTACTAACCTTGCAACGCAGCTTCTTGCGTAGAGGTTCCTTAGACTATAGATATAAATAGTAAGTAATAACGTAGAATAAGAAGCGCTGCAATAATATACTAGAGAACTGCCTTTATAACTATAATCCTTACTAGGATTTAGAGAGCTGCTGCCTTTACTAGCACTAGAACTAGAAGTAAGGTTAAAGAACGCTATTATGTAAGACTAAGAAAGCTAAGAAACAAGAGGGCAGCAACAGGGCGAGGTTAGGGAAGCTATAATAGGTAGAAGAAAGGTTAAGTAGAGAAAAGAGGATAGAAGAAGCTAAGAGTTTATGTAGTAGGGCCTTGCTAAGTAATAATACTAAGCTAACGCTGCAATAACACATAACTGTGCACAGACTAGAGCCTAAAGCGACTGCTAGACTATAATATTACATAAGCGCTAAGCTTAGAGTAATAATTAGCCTAATAACTAACCTTCTAATTATAAAAATTTTTTTTTGCGCACTACAGCTACTGTCTAAAATTACAATAGAAAACAATAGGAAAATAGTATAGGAGGGAGGTATATTATAGCTTAGGCTACGCCTGCGCCTAAAGGATAAGGCTTAGTTAGCGCAATAGAGTATATAGCCTTTAGATTGCCTTTAGGCCTCTTTTATTATAAATATTTATATTTGTTGCAGGAGCAGAGTACCTAATAAGAGCCTAGGACGCCCTGCTAGGAGCAGGGCTCCCTAAAGAGAACCTTAATTAGTTACTCTTAGGACAGGCTTGGATAAGAGCTTAGTAGTCACCTATTAGTAGCACTTTTATCTAATCTAGATTATCTCCTTTGTATATAGTCTAAGTTTTCACTCGTCTTCCTCTAAGATAGTAATCCTCTAATTAATTACCTAAACCTACTATTTCTAGCTTGTAATCCCTCTAACAGTTATAAGCCTAGCGCTTTAGGAAGCAGTAAACTTCTTCCTGCTAACTAAAGAGCTAGATAAGTAGCGTTTAGACGCTCTAATTAATCTTGTCTTTTAATTATACATTCCTACCTTATCTTATTTTGCGCTCTTGCAATTAACTTAACGTTATATCTAACGCTCTCTTTCCTGCAGGTACCTAGCAGCTTAAAGATTACACGAGCTAGCTAGAGTAGTATGCGCAGTTCTAATTCTATGCTCTTACTAAAGGCATATAGGAGCTCGTTAACCTAGAGATAGCTCTTATCGCTAACCTAGCTAACAAGGCACTAATCTTCCTAGTGCTAAGCGATAACCTAAGCTAAGTAGCTAAGTACAGTAACTAGCTAAATAAGTATAAAGCTTATATAAGTAACTAGTCTATATCTAGCGCACGTTTACAGAACCTCTAGACCTAGGTTACTACTACTATTAACTGTTATAGCTTAGGCTATACCTGCGCCTAAAGGATAAGGCTTAGTCAGCGCAATAGAGTATATAGCCTTTAGATTGCCTTTAGGCCTCTCTCGTTACAAATATTTATATTCTTATTAACACTTATTACAGTTCTACTTTAAGGCTAGTCTATTACATTAAATATTTGTTAAAACAGAGCTATAAAGAGATAGGATAGCTTCTAAATAGGCCCTGAACAATACTATCTTACAGCAAATACTTGCTACTCTCTAATCTCTTTAAACTTTGCAGAATAACGACTGCGCCGCGCTCTGCTAGCTTTAAGAATAACTTAATAAAGCCTGTAGAGCTATCTCTAACCTTGCTACTCTAGCCCTAGCAACTCCCT